>CM064495.1:25784065-26364951 GCA_032716605.1 Paralithodes platypus
AAAAGAAAAGTGTGGCTGCTGAAGGACAAGGAAGTTAGGGATAGGTTTCATAGTGAACTGGAGGAAATTAATAGAAATAAGGAAGCTAGGCCTAACGATGTAAATAGTCAATGGAACTTTCTTAAGCATAGCTTTATCACTGCCACTGACAAAGTCTGTGGGAAAACAAAGGGTCACCCCAGGAATAAGACCTCCTGGTGGTGGAACGATGAGGTAGAACATGATGTGAAAGAGAAAAGGAGATGCTTCAAAGCATGGAAGAAAGGAGGCAGCAAGGAGGAATACCAGGCAGCTAAACGAACTGCCAAAAGTTATTTACAATGCTAAAAATCGCATTAAGGGCCTGGTCCTCGAACAAGTGTGTAACACTGACAATCCCAATGGGATTTTCAACCTAGCTAGGCGAGTTAAAAATTACAGTAGGGATATTATAGGTGAACAGTGTGTTAGAAACGATAATGGGAAGATTGTGTATGCAGAAAATGAAATCAGAGAAGCATGGAAGGTACACTATGAACTATTGCTAAATGTAGAGTTTGAATGGGATAAGGAACAGCTTAGTATCGAAAAACCAATATCTGGGCCCCCTCCTTTGATAGCACCAGCTGTAGTGAGCGACGCAATAAATAAAATGAAGGACGGTAAAGCTCCAGGTTGCTCCGACATTGTCGCTGAGATGATAAAAGCCTCAGGGGAGACTGGTGTAAACTTAGTCACTGAGTTGATAAACACCATTATTAAAGATGAGAAAATCCCAGAGGATTGGCTCAAAAGTGTAATAGTAAATATATACAAAGGAAAAGGGGATGCGCTAGATAGAGGAAATTATAGGGGCCTGAAAATGCTTGACCAAATCATGAAGGTCTGTGAGAGAGTCCTTGAGGGTTTGATCAGGCAAAGCATCTCTATTGATGATATGCAGTTTGGTTTTATGCCAGGATGGGGTACAACCGATGCTATCTTCATAGTCAGGCACATACAGGAAAGATACTTACTAAAAGGCAGGGATCTTTACTTTGTGTTTGTAGGCCTGGAGAAGGCCTTTGATAGGGTGCCTAGAGATGTGCAGTGGGCTATGAGGAAACTTGGTGTGGAAGAGTGGCTGGCGCGTGTGATAATGAAGAGGTATGAGGATTCGCAAAGTGCGGTGAGGGTGAAGGGTGTACCGAGTGATGAGTTCGCAGTCCGTGTTGGAGTCCATCAGGGTTCAGTGTTAAGCCCCCTCCTCTTTATTATGGTCTTGGAGGCACTGTCTAGAGTTTTAAGAGGCGGACTCCCGTTGGAATTGTTTTATGCAGACGATTTAGTCCTAATAGCTGACAGTATGCAAGATGCTGAGGCCAAATTCAGAGAGTGGAGAGAGGGCATGGCGAGCAAGGTTTTAAGAGTCAATATTAACAAAACCAAGGTTATGCATTGTAGATTGAGACGAGGCAATGTGGAAAAGAGCGGTGCATACCCATGTGCAGTGTGTGGAAAGAGGGTGGGCGGTAACTCAATTCAATGTAGCATCTGTCGATGTTGGGTACACCATGGGAGTAAGCGCTGTAGTAGAATAAAGGGACCCCTGCCGAAGGATAATTCAGAAATAGAGAAATTTGAGTGCGTAGTGTGCAAAGGCGAGCTTGTGTTAAGTGATGATCCTGTGGCTGTGAATTTTGGAAATGAGTCTTTCGAGCTGGTGAACAAGTTTTGTTACCTAGGAGATACCATCTCTGCCGGTGGTGGGGCCGAGACTGCCAATGTTGCTAGAATTAGGTGTGGCTGGGGAAAGTTCAAAGAATTGATGCCAATCCTAACCATGAAAAGAATGCCTCTCCCCCTAAAGGGAAAGGTGTATGCCTCATGTGTTAGAAGTGCAATGACGTATGCCTCAGAAACATGGGCCGTTAAAGTAGAGGATGTCAACAGAATGGAGCGTAATGAGATGAGAATGGTGAGATGGATGTGTGGGGCCAGGCTACAGGATAGAATAACAAATGTTGAGCTGAGGAGACGTTTAGGTATAAAGAGTATTAGCGAGGTGATGCGTACAAGTAGACTGGGATGGTATGGACATGTGGAGAGAATGGATGAACAAAATTGGGTGACAAAATGCAGGTCTGTGATTGTGGAGGGAGCTGCACCAAGGGGTGGACCGAGGAAGACCTGGGATCGGACTATACGCGCCGATCTCAAATCCAAGAACTTGACAAGTGAAGCAGCCCTTAACAGGGTTGCCTGGAACACCGCCATTAGGACAAGAGACTGAAACTGCACTTATGTGTGGAACACTCAGTCTTTAAAATGTTATGTATGTATGTATGTTGTGAATATGCTTCTTTAGATGCGGGGACCACACCACTGCTGCATACTCCAATCTTGGTCTAATCATACTCTTCATAATTTTCGCTACCATGGTCTCATCCAAATAGTTCAGAGCAACTTTCATATTCCCGGCCATTGCATACATTCCGCTAAAGAGCTTGTTAATATGTTTCTCTGGCGACAAATTATCTTGTATAATCAACCCTAAATCTTTTTCTTTTTCGGCCTTGCTAATTTTATTATCTCCCATCCTGTACTCCCAATTTGGTCTATTCACACTTCTTCCCATATTTAACACATGACATTTACTTATATTAAATTTCATTTTCCACTTGGTGCTCCATTCGTATATTTTATCTAAATCCCCTTGCAGCTCCTCACAACTACTTTTATTTGTTATTTGTCTCATAATTTTTACGTCATCTGCAAACATTGACATGTAAGAGTTTATGCCTATCGGCAGGTCATTCACGTACATAAGGAACATGAGAGGTGCCAACACAGATCCCTGCGGCACACCACTCTCAACTTTCCGCCACGATGAGTAAGTTCCTCTAATGTTGGTCCTCATTTCCCTATCTGTTAAATAGCTCTCCATCCATTTCAGCAAACTCCCCCTGACACATCCTAGCGTCTCAAGCTTAGATAACAATCTCTTATGTGGTACCTTATCGAATGCTTTGGAAAGGTCTAAGTAGACGCAGTCCACCCATCCGCCTCTTTCTTGGAGTACATCTATCACCCTACTGTAATAACATAGCAAACTGGTAACACAAGATGTCCCTTCTCTGAATCCAAATTGCTTTGGGGTTATTATTTTCTTTCTCTCCAACATTTTCATCCATCTCTTCCTAATTAGCTTTTCACAAATCTTGCATACAATACTAGTAAGTGAAACTGGTCTATAGTTTAGAGGGTCCTCAGGGTTTCCATTCTTGTATATCGGAATGATATTAGCTCTTTTCCATTCAACAGGAACCTGTCCTTTATCTAAGGAAGCTTGAATTATGTCCCTCACTGGCTCCACTAATTGCTCTGCACACTCCTTTAAAACCCAGGCAGACACTTCATCCGGTCCCATAGCTTTCCTTACTTCAAGTCCTCTCATCGCAGATAACAGCTCATCTCTAGTTATTTCAATCTTACTAAGACCACTCTCCAGTACTCCCGCCTGTGGTTCGTCAAAACCTTCCTCTCTAGTAAAAACTGACCCCAATTTGTTATTCATTACCTCACACATGTCCGATACATTTTCATACGTCCTAGCATCAACTCTTAATTTAGTAATTTGTTTCTTTACCTTCAACTTACTGTTTATATATTTATAAAATAATCTAGGGTCACTTTCACATTTATTTACTATGTTCTTCTCATAGTTCATTTTAACTTGCCTAATTATGTTAACATATCTATTCCTCTCCTGTTTATATTTATTCCGATTACTCTCAGTGTTCCTTCTTCTTAATCTAGCCCAAGCTGCATCACGCCTACCCAAAGCTCTTTTGCATTTCAAATTAAACCAATCTTTCTGCTTAGTAAAATTTCCAGTTTTATATCTTGGGACAAACATATTGGTTCCTACTCTATAAATTTCGAGGAATCTACTATATTTACCTTGTACGTCCCGTTCCTTCAAAATAAGATCCCAATCTACTCCCTCTAAATATCTTTTCAAGGATACATAATCAGCTTTACTATAATTTAATCTGTCATTTATGTAGCTATTGTCTAATCTATTGGCATTACTCGAGGTCAACTTCCATTTTAGTAATAGGTGATCACTTTTACCTACAGGACATAGATAGTTTATATCACTAATTTCGTGAGGATCTTTTGTAAAAATCAGATCGAGTTTAGAAGGTTCGTTATTACCCCTCATTCTTGTATTTTCCTTCACATGTTGTGTAAGTACATTTTCCGTAACCAACTCCACTAGCCGACTTCCCCAAGATCTCTGATTTGGCCCTGCATCTCCCGATTCCCAATCAACCTCACTACAGTTGAAATCTCCTACCAAGATCAATCGATTCTTCCTTAAAAGCAATCTTCTCAACGACTGAATCATATCCTCTACCATCTCCTCAAACTCCAACTCCCTCCATGCTCTGGTCTTTGGTGGCATGTAAGCTACTGCTATGTCTAGCTTTTTTCCTTCTATATCATTGAGTTCAACTGCCATTATTTCTGCCTTGTCATTATTTAACTCCACGTGCTTTGCTGTCATAGGGTTCTTAACTAATACTGCCACTCCACCTCCCCTTTTACCCTTTCTATCATTTCTCCATATATTATATCCTTCACTAAACACTATGTTGCTGTCAAAGTCCTGGTTCAGCTTTGTCTCTGTCAAACAGACTATCTGTGGTTGATCTTTTCTTAATATATTATCTAACTCTACCTTTTTACTGTTTATTCCATCTATATTAGTGTAGTAGCACAGTATATTTGAATCCACCTCCTTGTTTCTCTTCCCTCTCTGCCTCCTACCAGGTTCACCTCCTCCTCCTCCATCCCTTCCCTGACCCAGTTCCACCTCCCCCACTAATTCTATTCTCCTCCCCCCTCTCTCTCCCTCTGTTCCACCCTCTCCACCACATCCTGGCTCTCTCTCCGGTCCCCTGCTCCCTGCATTATCTCTCGCTCCGTCTCCTTGCTTTGACTTCGTACTTGTCTCTCTGTCTCTTTCCCTATCACTCCTCTTACTTTCGGTTCTTGGTGGCTTTTTTTGGTATGTTTTTCATTCTTTCTCTTTTCATATTCTTTTTTCCTGTTAGTCTGGGCATAGTTTAGCTTTTAGCTTAATTTAGCCTAGCTCGTTTTCTCATTCAGGAATTGCTATGCCCCTATGAGTTTTCATTTTTTCATAGCCTAGGTGTACCGATGGTAAACAATCTGAGATTTCGTTGGTGGCGGTGCTGTTTGTAGAGTTTGTGTCGGCCGCATTATTAGCGTTATTCCCGAGTCCCCCCTTTCGAGTCCTTCACTGTGTCTCAAGGGCCTGGGCGACAGGTGGTTCGTGATACTCCAGGGGTACCCCACGGGGGCCCCTCCTTCACACCACAGGGTTTTTCGCCCCTGACACATTCTCTGCTCACGGCTAGGCCACCCTTTTTCTCACCAGTTTCATTTACTGGTTTTTGTTTTCTCTTCCTGTTTCACCTCCATCCTTTCATAGTCTTTTGCCCAATCCAGGGGTACCCCACGGGGGCCCCTGTTTGTGCGAAACCACCCTCCCTGCCACTTCTCCTCATGGGCTTTGCTCTATATGTAGTGCAGGTTTTGAAGAGCAAGGAAAAGGTAGTGAGGGAAACAGCGGAGACCAAAAAGGAGCCGACCAAACGCACCACTGAGGTGGTAGATGGTGGAAAGAAAAAAACTGTCTGGGACCATCAGGTCCTGGTAGTGAAGCCAAAAGACCGATCCTCCGAGCCAGTAAGCCCACCAGATACAAAGGCAATCGAGACTGCTTTGGCTTCGGTTCCGGTTAACAAGTTAACTAGAACTGAGTCAGGTGTACTGGTGGTACGCCTTCCATCCAAGAAAGCCAAAGAAGATGCAGGAAGGGCCATCAATCAGTATTTGGGGGTGGACAGTGCCTTCAGTGTCTCCGAACCAAAGAAGATAATGCCAAAAATGACTCTGGTAGGCATTGCTAATGACGCTGAGGATAATGAGATCATTCCCAGCATCCTCAACAAGAACCCAAGAATAAAGTCCCTGGTCGACGATGGCTTAGCTATGAATTTGCTATTCACTAAGCAAAAGAGTGATGCACACACTAAGATTGCGGTAGTAAAAATGTCACCTGAAATACGCTCTTCCATTGTGGATGATGGCAATTCTGTGTATGTTGGACTTGTGAGATGTCGTGCATACGATCGCTTCTGGGTAACACAATGTTACCATTGCCAGGGCTTTGGTCATACCAGTGACAGGTGTTATCGGAAAAATGAGGATCCAAAATGCAACTTCTGTGCTGGTACTCATAACTCAAAAGACTGCACCAACAAGACTTCCCCCAAATGTATAAATTGTATGAGCTCCACATCAGTTACGGAGCCGCCAAATCATTTCGCCTCAAGTAGAAATTGTCCTTTAATGACAGCTCAGAGAGATAAAGTTATTGAGAACACCGATTTTGTAGGTTCAAAAAACTGAAAAATGCACATGGGAGCCGGTTGAAACTGGGTCTGTTGAATGTTCGTTCCTTGCGTAACAAAATGGATCATATTTGCGAGATCTTGGATGAACGTAACCTTGATGTATTATGTCTCACTGAGACCTGGTTGTTCGAGTCAGATCTGAATATTATCCAGGCGGCATTGCCTAAAACCCATTCCATAATAAATGTTCCTAGGCCTAGGGGAGATCATCCGGGTGGTGGAGTGGCAGTTGTCTACTCCACATCTCTGGTGAATATCTTGCAAATAAGCCATAACCCAGCCCCTCTTTATTATGAACTGTTGGAAGTGGAAATAAAACTCCATCAACAAATTCTAAGAATGGCAGTTGTCTATAGGCCTGGCCATCGTGGCACAGATAGGGGTTTTATGGAAGAGTTTGGGCAGTTTCTCGAGGAATTTTCTGCTAAAACTGGAAGACTTTTGATGTGTGGAGATTTTAATTACTGGGTTGACAGCCCTCATCTGAAGCCATTCTCTCCTGAGTTCCTTGAGTTGACTGATCAGAACAATTTTGTAAACCATGTGTCCCACCCAACTCATATCTTAGGACACACCCTTGACTTGGTTTTCTCTCCTGTGGGTTGTGGTGGTGTTCTGGATGTTGATGTTGAGAATGCTGACCCTAATACCTCTGATCATGCTTTGATTACTTTCAGCTTTGATTTCCCTAAGCCACTCACACATGAAAAAGTAATCAGATTTAGAAATTATAAAAATGCAGACCTAAATTTGGCTAGCAGTGAAGTAAAACAGTACTTGGGAAGTATTGATACTTCCAACCTTACTTCAGATGAGCTGGTGGAGGTACATGGAAATGCACTTAAATTAGTGTTCGATCATCACTGTCCAGAAGTAGAGAAGAAAATCATAGTACGAGATGATTCGCCCTGGTATAGCACTCGAGTTAAATTTCTTAGAAGAGCGCGTAGAAGAGCTGAACGTGAATGGCGGAAAAATAAAACAGACTCTACATGGTTGCAATACCTGTCAGCCAGAAGAGCTGTGGTCTACAAAATCAAAGATGAAAAGAAAGTGTATTATCAGGGAAAAGTTGACTCGTGTGGTAACGACCAGAGGAGGTTGGCTTCAATTGTAAACAGTTTACTTGGAAAAACAAGAGTTAGCTTAAGACCTTCTGTACCTGATGCCGAGTTGGCTGCCAACTTTGTGTCATTTTTTGCTGGCAAGATAACTCGCATAAGACAGGAATTGGATGATGCTTCTGTTGGTGAAGAACTTTCAGTTGTACTCCAACCCCGACACATTCCTAATAATGTCCTCTCATCCTTTCACTCAGTAGAGGTGGACATGATCTCGTCCTACATAAGAAACCTCAATAAAACATTTTGCTCGTTGGATCCCATAAATGTTTCCAAGCTACCAAGAGTCTATGATCACACAGTTGAGTTTATTTCCAAAATAATTAATAAGTGCTTCTCTGAAGGTAGCTTCCCACATTCTGAAAAGCATGCACTACTCCGACCTACTCTAAAGAAACCTGGACTTGATGTTGAGAACATGTTGAACTATCGTCCTGTCTCCAACCTGTCCTTCATATCAAAGATATTAGAGCGTGCAATACTTGACCAATTACAACCACTACTTCAGCAGAATGAAACTATCCCAATTTTTCAGTCTGCTTACCGACAGCATCATTCAACTGAAACAGCATTGATTAGAGTACATAATGATCTAGTTGAGAACATTTGCAATGGTGTGGCCTCACTATTGGTCTTGCTTGATCTCTCTGCGGCTTTTGACACAGTGGATCATGAGTTGTTATTGAGTGATCTTTATGATTGTGGTGTGCGTGACTCCGCTCTCTTGCTTCTTGGGTCGTACTTGTCAGGTAGATCCCAGAGTGTGATGGTAAATCAAGTGGTCTCGGACTCGACACCCCTGCAGTATGGTGTTCCGCAGGGATCAGTTTTGGGTCCTATCCTATTTATAATTTATATTAGCAGTTTGTCTCTTCTGCTTCGTGCACATAATGTCACCTTTCACTTTTATGCAGATGACACCCAGATTTATGTGAGAATCACAAATATAGTTGATATACGGAGTAAGATGGAATTGTTGATGTCTGATATCAAGAAGTGGATGAGAGCGAGAAAACTTAAACTAAATGATGGTAAAACTGATATTCTCATCATCCGAGGAAATAGAAGAGCTGATGATATGGTAGGTGCCCTCTCCATCAATGTGGGTGGATCTCAGCTGCGACCGGCCAACTCTGTTCGAAATCTGGGTGTATATGTGAACTCCCGATTAGATTTCAAAGAGCATGTAAACCAGATAGTTAAAAGTTGTTACTTGCACATCAGAAATCTCTATTTGGTGAAGCCGTTTATAACCAGACGTTGCCTCCTGACGTTGGTTCACTCATTGGTCTTCTCTCGTGTTGATTATTGCAATGCCCTGTTGGTGGGTCTTCCAAATTATATTTTGAAGAAAGTTCAATCTGTTCTTAACAGGGCCGCAAGACTAATTTTTGGTGTTCCACCTAGAACTCCTACTACATCTCTTCACATAGAACTGCACTGGCTGCCAGTAAGAGCAAGAATAGAATTTAAGTTGTGTTTGGTGACTTTTAAGGTTCTCAAATTTGGTGAGCCTAGGTACCTTGCGGAGCTGCTCAGGCACCCACCGGCACACCATGGTGTAGTTGTGCGTCATGACAATGACCCTTTTCGTCTTGATGAACCAAGGGCTTTCCAGCAGTCTTCTTTCTTTGAGAGGTCATTCTCCTACATGGCTCCGAGGTTGTATAACAGGTTGCCGCTGTCCATGAGACAACTGAGTTCTGTTGAATGCTTCAAGAGACAACTTAAGACTTTTCTCTTTGAGAGAAGCTATGATCTTGAGAGAGGTGTCATGACAGATGGCTATAGAGTTCAGGCTATTTTGCCACTGCTAGTGATTGTTAAATGTGTGTTGTATATGAGCCTTCTTTTGATGCATTGATTTTTGTTCTTTTTTCTTTCTCTTTTCGAGCGCTAGTGAATTCTTCGGAAAAATTGGCGCTTATGAGAAATAAGTAACATGCTTATTATTATTATTATTATTATCTCTGTGGGTTGGGTGGTTCCTGGGGGATGTGCCTCCTCTCCCCTGGTGTGTCTTCCTTGCCTCTCCCTTTACCGGTTGAGTCAGGATAAATTCAAGGAAGACACTGCTCAGCTTGATGGCCGTCATTGCTTGGAGTTCATAAGGAGATGACGCATTTTTTGTGGCCTTTTTTGGTATTCCCTAGACGCTCCTCTCGCTTTTTTCGGCGCCGGACCATCTCGGCCGGTCCCGCAAATATGCGGGCGCTCGATTCGGTCCTCTGGGACGTTTCGGCTCCCCGCAAATTTGCGGAGATCGTTGGGGGGTCCCGCAAAATTGCGGGAGGGTGGTGTCGGTACGGTTATGCCTCCATTGGCCCGCAAATTTGCGGTAATAGTTGGCTCTCACTATTGACTTTTTTTATGTCATCTTGTTGCCTGATACTATATTGGTGTATGCACTTTTCTGGTGTTATAGGCCCTGCATGTAAGATGTTGAGTGGTGGTTAACACTTTCTCCATCTTTGCAGGTTCTGCTAGTGCTCTTCCGCCTCGGCCGCCCTCCTCACCTACCTCTGTGCTCCCAGTTTAGGGTGGGTACGGATACCTGTTTGCATGTGTGTTCCTGTTTCCCCATGCTCCTTCCCTGGTTCTTCTTGGACATTCTCTCCACTTACTCCTTCGACGTGCTGATTATGGTGTGTGTTCTTCTAGTGCAGGTAGGCTGCCTTGCTTTCGCCTTGGTTGTCGCTCCCCATGCTTGGAGAGCCACCAGTCCTGCTTGCGCCACTCGCTCTGTGTGCCTCCTCTTGTGTCTGTCGGCGGGTTGGACGGCGCGTTCTGGTCCTGGATAAGCGCGCCCGTTCTTGGACTTTGTTCTATTGCTACCCCGTTCTTCTCTCACCCGGATCAGCCCTCTGTCGCCACGGTTTTTCCCTTGCGACAGAGGGTGACGGACTTATTGTCTTGTCTTTAGGTTCCCTCCAGACGTCTGTTCACCACCTGCGGCTTTTCGAGGCGTCTGCGCCAGGCGATCTTCGCGAGGGTTTGGACCGCGTTCAGCGGATCCACCTTCGGCTCGCGGTGTCTTTGGTTCCCGAGCTGAAGGCAGTTTTGTGCGCGGCAACTCGGCAACGCCCGACGGTACGGTCCTCGTTCTGCCGGCCGGCCCCCTTGGATATTCGTCAGGGTTTGTTGTACTCTGCGCTATATACGTCGTTTTTTTTTAAGCAGGATGCTTGGGAATGCTACGCTTCTCTGTCGGCGGCCCCTGCTTCCGACACGCGACGACGCGCTGTGTCGTTGCGGACCCTGCTTACGTCACGCACCGACGCGCTGTGTCGCGCGCGGGGTCTTCTCAGTCCCGTCCTTCTGCCGGTCCTCTTCGGGGTGCTGCTGCTGCAAGTGCTGCCGCCTTGCACGGGCGCAGGACTGGGACGTTGCAGGCCAGTGTGTCGGTTCCGCCTCGCACTTCTGTTCTTGCCTCTTTCATCCCCGCCGTGTCGGGGCTGGCCGGCCTTCCACTTCCGGCCGCCCTTCGACGGGGTCAGCCCCGCGACGGCCTGGGGTTGGGGTGGCCCGCCCTTTTCGACGAGGTTGGGGGGGGGTAGAGGAGGTCAACGTGGCGCTCATGCCCGCACGGCCCGTACCGGGGGTACCTCCGCGTCAACACAATGTGTAGGTTCTCTGGGTCGGCCTCCTTGTTCTCCTTCTCGCCTGGCCGAACGGGTCGCTCCCCTCCTCTCGGGTGCTCCCTCGGGTTGTTTTCGCCCTTGCGCCCCTCGGTGGCCGCGAGGGACGTTGGGGGCGGCGGGTTGCGCGGAGGGGTCTCACCTGGAGGTGGACGTCCAGACCCCCACTCCGCTCTTGTCACCGACGCCGGCCCATCTCTTCAGAGGTGGCCCACGTGTTCACTTCCATGCCCGAGCTGGGTAGCGTCGAGGGAGTTGACCGCCGGTCACCCGGTTTTCCTCTCCCGTGTCTTTCTGGTACCGTCGCCGAACTGCGACGCGATGCGACCGGTGGTGGATCTGTCGGCCCTCAACGGGCACATCGTGCACACACGGTTTCGGATGCTGCCGGTACCCCTGGTACGCCTGGCCCTGCGCCCTCTGTCGTGGGTAGTGTCGCTGGCCCTCCAGGATGCCTCTTGGCTCGTTCCTCTCCATCCTCGCTTCCAGCGATTCTTGGCCGTTCGGACTTCTGATCGTGTGTTCCTGTTCGACGGCCTTCCCTTCGGTCTCCACATCGCGCCGCGGATCTTCTCCGCACTGGTGGGGCAGGCTCTGGGTCCTCTCCTCGGGAGCGGGCTCCAGATCCTGTTTTCCTTGGCCGCTTGGTTGGTAGTTTCCGAAGCCCTAGGACTGTGCATTGGCGACGCCCTCACAGTCGTTCGCAACATCGCACGGTTAGGGTTCCCCTTCGATGTTCCCAAGTCACGCTTGACCCCGTCGCGTGTCGTGCCATGGGTCGGTCTCGCATGGGTTTTGTCCGGCGCTACGGTGACCCGGGGTCTGCCGGCCGCGGTGCACCTTCGGTGGAAGGTCTTCGCCGTGTTGCACTCGGTCTCCCTCCCGGGGTGGCTCTGGGACTCGTTCGTGGGTTCGCTGCATTGGGCCGCTCTGTCCCTTCCCTTAGGGAGCCTCTGGCTACGCCGCCTCCTCCTCATGGGCACCGCGGTGTTTCCGTTGCCCCTATGGATCGGCTCCTGCCGCTCCCGCGTACCGTTCGCAGACGCTTCGGTCGCTGGGTTGCTCGGGGCTCACTCTCTGCGGCTGTGCCCTGGACCGCCCCCCCCGCCGACGGTCTGGGTAGCCACAGTTACGTCGAGCGAGGTTGGGTGAGGTTCCCGATCGAACCTGGGACGTCCACTTCCCGGCAGATGGGTGGGTCTCCCTCCACTTACCCGTCTATGCCCTCGGACTGTTGGTTCCTTTGTTCTTCCTGCGGGACCACGCGCTGGCCCTTCGGGGTAAGTCGGTGGCCTTCGGGTTGGACACTCCGACAAGCTGTCCACTGTTTCCTAATGCGGGGGTCCTCCAGGTCGTTGACTCTATTGGGGGTCTCGGTGGAGTTGTTCTTCCTCGCGGACCGACACCCCTTCTCCTTGCATGCCTCCTCCCTGCCCGGGCCTGCCACCCTGTGGGCGGCCGCCCTGTCGAGAGGGCAGGGCGTTCTTGTAGAATGGGCGATGAAACGGACTGTGTTCGCCGACCTCGCGGCTTCCTGAGGTGTTCTGGAGGTCGCCTTGTTCGCATCGGGGGTGCCGCGCCAGTTGCCTCTGGACCTCTCCCTCGGGCCTCGCGCTCCGGGGGGGGTCCGGACGCTTTCATGGTAGCCTGGTACAGGTGGCGGTCGATATACATCTTTCCGCCACCAGACGCGCTGTTGATGTGCCCAGTCCTCGCGAGGCTGCGGCTGTACCACGGCTGCGTCTGGCTCCTCGCGCCTCTGTGGCCGGCACGGGCTTGGTACGCCCGGTTGCCACGGTGGTGCCCGAGTCCGGTCCCTCTACCTGTCTCTGGCTTCCACTTGGGCTAGGTTGGGGACCTGCGGACCTCGTTGGCCTTCGCATCGTGCTTGTTCATGAGGCACGGTGGCTCCCGGTCCCCGGCCGGGCCCTGACTGACTTCCTGCAGCGTTCCTGGCCGTCTTGTCCTTGGGGGACTTACGGGTCCCGCTGGAGGTCTTTTACTAGTTGGCTACAGGCCACTCGCCTGCCAGTTGGCTCTCCTCCCTCGTCCTACGCTCCTTGTTTCACCTCTTCCGTACACGTCACTTTCAAGTCGACGCTATACGTCCCCACTTGTCTGCCGTCCGGGGGGTCTTTGGGTCCGTCGCTGGGCTGGTCGTTCCGCCACAGGAGCTGGATTCCTTCCTGACGGCTGCCTTCCGGGATCGACCGCCTCCGCGCCAGGTCCCTCCGCAGTGGGATCTGGGGCAGGCTCTGGTCCTTCTGGCTTCACCCACGTATAAAAGGGCCGCTACGCCGGTTCCGTTGCTCGGGCGTCCACTCTTCCTTGTCGCTCTGGCCACTGGGGATCGGGTGTCTGCACTAGCGGCATTGTCACGGCCCCGGGACTGCGTGCGATTCTCCCCGTCCTTGCATGGCGTCTCGTTCGCCTCCTCCCCTCCTTTTGTTACCACGCATGGGAGGGAGGCCCCCGTTTTCCAGCCTTTCGCCGTCCAGGCTTTACGGCGTGGGCATCCTCGCCATGTGTTGTGCCCGGTGTCAGCCTTGCACTCCTCTGTTGCGTCTGTGGCGCCGCCTTCGGGTACTGCTGTGTGGGTGTCTCCTCGGACAGGTGGGAGGCTCTCGCAGGTGCAGATGGACCGCCACGTTTGTCGGACCGTTCGTGCCCGTCGCCCTGTTTGTAGGGGTTCTGCGCACGATGTCAGATCCTTTGCTGCCTCCTTCCGGTTCCTGCCACGTCGATCCTTACCTGCCATCGCCTCAGCGGTTTTGTGGTCTTCTATCAATTCCTTCATCTCCTCCTACCTCTCCGTGTCCAGTGTTCGACCCCCTCGGCCGGTGATTGCTCTCGGGGGTCGTGTTTCCTGGTGCTCTGGCGAAGATCCCTGGTCTTCCCCCCTTGTCCCTCGTTCTTTTCCTTTGTTTTATTTGACAAAGGGGGGGGGGGGGTGTACGGGTTTGCAACACTGGATTGCAAGTTTGGGATTATGTATTGTTCCAGTACATAAGTGTTTTTGCCACATTGAAAATTGTGTTTTGTTCTTGTGTTCAGTGTTTTTGTTGGTTTTTGAAGAAAAGGGATTTTGGGTACAGTACCTTTTTGGTTTCAGACAAGTCTATGTTTTTGCATTACTATGAATGACGGGCATGTGTTAAAACTGTTCTTTTTAGCTACTCCTCAGTTTTTCACTCTTTTATTAAACTCTCTTGTTTAAATTGTGTCTTTGTCATTCATAATTTTGTTTTATGCATTGTTTTTTTTTGGTAGGTTGGGCTTGGATGTCCTCCTCCTATTTGTTATGCAGCCTTGACGTTGGATTTGCCAAGACTACTAACAAATTGGGAGGTTTGACGTACCTCCCAACCTACCAAATAGGAAAATCTACTATTTGGTAGTAGTCTTGGAAAATCCAACGTACATAATACCCTCCCTCACGCCGGACCCCTGCCCATCCGCGTTCTTCTGCTGACGTGAGATGTGATGACAAGAGAGGGTCGCTCATGCGCACGTTCAACAGGGATCTGCACATGACGGAACACGGGATGGGCCTTAAGCGGTAACTATGGTAAACCCCTTTTCCTTCTCTTCTATGCTTTTTTTCACCTTCGGTGGTAGTTTTGGTTAATGTACAACGTCTCCTAGAGCAAGATAAGGAGTAGACTCTAGACGTTTTCTTTTTAACCGCGGTTGGAATGACGACATAGCAGTCAAAATAGACAAGTCGTCATTGCAATTAGGTTAATAGCCTTGACGTTGGATTTTCCAAGACTACTACCAAATAGTAGGTTTTCCTATTTGGTAGGTTGGGAGGTACGTCAAATCTCCTAATATAGTTGTAACTATGATAGATATCTTCAAAATTAAAAGTCAAAACTTTTGAGCTGTAGAACTAGCTCGACTTATTGGGTATCACGGCTCGTGATCTTATCACAATATCCGGCGGAGGGGCTCTAGGGGTCTTTGGGCTTACCGGAAACCCCCCCCCCCTCCTTCTTCCTTGTAAGATTTAACTTTACTGTGTAGAAGCACATAGACTAACTAGACCTGCTGCCGCAATGCCACATTGGGCAGTGTTTTGGCTTATCCAGAGCCATAGACATGCCTCGTGTCAAGAAAGCACGGTTGGGAGCTCCCAGCTTAGTGCTAGCTATGCCATTCATGGAAGATTTTTCCCAAAATCTGAGAGGAAGGAAACTCCAACTCGTGACTTTGCCCAGTCCCCGAGTTGAGGTAAGTACTGTAGATGCATATTTATTAGTGGCCCCTCCATCATTGACGAACATGCCTATTACATAAGGCATCCTCTTCAAACACTAATCCGCCGTAGTTTGAATCTACCGCGCAGAGCATTTAAAAACTGAGGAGCCTTCATCATGAGCGCACGCGACCTCACTCATGGCTTCAGTCATTATGAATTGGGTTCTCACTACGAAAAAACTTCGTAAAAAATAAAAACAAAAAGAAAATAAGAATAACTATCAAATAAGCTTTCCATCATATCGTGGATGTACTTGTGTGGATCTTTGACCAGACGCTGATTCAGGCGTCATTCTTCCTTCTCTGCTCTGCGCTCAGCCTGCCCGGACGTGTCTCCCCACGCTCCGCTGGTTCCGCATTTGCTGCGTCCCTAGTGAGTTTTTTCTCATTTGTTTACTCCGGGATGTATCGAGTAAGGTTAGGATATGCGTAGCAGGAGTGTCCTGGGCTGGTTGCCCGCAGTGCAGTGTATTTTGGGTCGTGTGTTTGGGGCATCTATTTCAGATGTACCCTCGTGGTCCTGTTGTGGACTTGTGATCTTTTCACAGTTGAGTTAGCTTGTGATGCAGGCGGCTTTCATTACGCGTTAATTATGCTGCCTTTTATCTTTCTGATGAGGTAAGCGTTGCTTACTGACGTTCCCAGCGTATTTTTCTTCACTTAGTGAAGTTTTTTCTGGGTCCCGAGTCAGTCTTCCCTTTGTCGGAAGTATTTGCTACAGTGGTGTGTTGGCGGTGGTTCCAGTTGTTATATTTCCAGTGTTTTTTGTTTATATTTCAACATTTCTTATGCCGTCTACTTAGGCCTAGCCAGCCGCTCGTAGCTTTGCCACATGTACAAGTGTTATTGTTTATTTTATAAATATGCCCTACTGTGTCATGTGTATCCGGGTTTAGATGTGTATTGGCTAATTCCACGGACTATGTTTGTTTCCTGGTTTAGTTGTGTATTGGCTAATTCCACGGATTATTGTGTGGACCTAGGCTAGTCGTGCTTGGCTTTCCTTCGAGTCCGATGTACGTTCAGATGGTTTCTGAACGGGGTGGGTTACCTTCCGGCGGGTTTTTTCTCGGTTTCACCATGAAAAAAACCCGGCCGAGAGCCGTGTTGGGCCACACGTGGTTTCAACACAGGCTTGTGTCCCCGGCGATGAGGTGTCTGTGGCTCTCCAGGACTGCGTCTCTGTGTTGGTGCCTGTTTTCAGGCTCCCTTTGATTCCCGGCGGAGTGGCTGTACCCATCTAACATTGTTCATGCGGACATATGTTATGAAGTTTTTCTACCCGGTTTTACAAACCACAGAAAAAACCTAGCTGTTGTTAAGGGCTTTCCTCCCCGGCGATCTTTTACAAAGAAGTGGGGACAGGAACTTATGGGGTTAACGTTTTGACATCTCACCCGGCGGGTGTACCTTGGTAGGGTGGGATGAACAACTAAGTCATTCAGTTAGTTAACCGATCCATTTTAGTGATACTATATGTATCGCCGCCTTTACACTTACGGCGATTGAAGGTTCAATTAGGGTTAACATCGTTTTTACACCCGGCGGGTGCTCCTGGGTGGAGGAAATAAGGAATTTACAATTCAATTTCGATTAACCACTTAATTGAGTGATACGTTTATGTATCGCCGCCTTCAAACTTACGGCGATCTTTTGTGACAATTCGTTAGAAATCAGATCTCGTATCAGCCTGCCCTGTGTTATTCTACTAAAATAATTCAAGGGCCGGCGTCTTTGTGGGGGGTTGTTTTTCCAAAAAAATTGAATCTTGAAACAGTCACCACCAGAAAGACTATAAACGCCATGCTGGTCCTTTATATTATGTCAGAGGGTATTCTTCACTTTCTTAAAAAGATATGTTTAGATATTCTGAACTCCGCCGCGTAGCGAGCTGTGATCGTTGTGTCATTACATCTCGTTACCCGGTGGGTTATTAACACTTGTGTGCGAACATGTTGGGTTAACCTTATGAGCATTAATTCCTGGAAATTTTATTTTTTTCCAGAGCTGGGCTCCGGCGGACCAATACAGACCCGGCAGTAGTTTTCCCCACCAGTCTCTGTCATGGCTACCTTGGCCCCAGTCTTTGCTTTATGCACTACCCCTACCTGTGCCGGTATCCCTATTTTTGCGCACACTCTTTGCATCAAGTGTGTTAAATGTCTAGACCGTTCAAGGGGTCTGTGGGTGATGTGCAATTGTTCCTTTTGCTCCCAATTAAGTGTCAAGGTCCTCCGCGACAATGATAAGACCGCAGCAGTCGCATTAAGAGAGGTTAGGCAACAGATGTCAGCATATACTACGATTGTAGCTCATAAGTCACTTCAATGTGACAACGTCCCTCTTTGGGATAGACTGCTTTTCGAACACCCTCCCCCTAAACGTTCCTCTCGAGTAACTAGTCATAAGCCGGCGGAGACTGGTCAGGGTTCTGTGTCTTCTGCTGCTACTCCGAAACGTCCAAGAGAGCCTACACCCCCGGCGACCGACTCCTCGTCTCGGGAGAGATCTCGGTCTAGGTCACCTCTCAGACACCAGCCATCTAGTCTTGCCTCTTCACCATCGAGTAAGAAGAGTAAGACGGAAAGTTCCACCAGTGGTCACGGCGATAAATCCTCCAAATCAAAGAGTAGTTCACGGTCACACCGTAGCCATAAATCTTCCAAAAAGGATTCCCATAAAAGAACGACCTCCCTACATTCGCCAGTTTCTAGTGCTTCTCATCGTACTTCTACCCCAGACAGAGTTTGTGTTAGGTCTCAAGGGTCCAGTACGGTGCCTGTACCTAAAGATGATTTACCCATTAACATTTTAACCCTGGAATTGGAGAGTTCAGGGGGATCAGTGATTGAGAGTGTTTCAGACTCCCAAGAGAGTGTAGGCCAAGGCCTCGGTGTTTGGCGATTTTCTCGGCCGGGGTCTGACCACCCACTTCCGACTCAAACTAGTCACACAGTAGCTGACGTCCACAGGGACGCGGCGATCCCATCCTCTATTCCTGACTTATCTTGGCAACAAGGTACCCCAGCTTCGGCGGGATCTTCTCAGGAGGAACAGGAGGAGAAAGACGAGGTTTCAATAATATCGGATATGGAAGGGCAAGAGTCAGGTTCAGGCTTAGACGCCGCGCAGGATATTAATGATTCACCAGTGAGTACATCATCAAGTCAATTTGTCACTGCACAGGAAATTGATGGGCTACTTAGTCATGCTTTATCTAAATTTTTTGGCCAACAACAGGAAACTCCCACAGTGGACTTGGGAGCTCCCACGACAAGTTCTACGGTACGGCCTCTGATGACTTCTATTGCTTTAACTAAGATCCCTCACCCTCCCACTCTGTCACCATCAGTGGTTACTAGGCCTGCTACGGCGGCATTGACCACTTCGAATGTAAGGGTTATAACGGATGTCAATCCACCCCCTCTAGACAAGGCGCCTCTCAGAAAGGTAGCTATGCCCTTGCTTTACGGACCAGACGAGTCATGGGTCCTTTTGACCCCATTAAACCAGAGCTCGCCCAACCTACCTTGTCAGGGGAACTCCCAGTACCGCGTGAGTGGGTCATCCAGGGCAATAAATCAAAGAAATTAAGGGCCTTGGATACTTTGGGAAATGTACTAGACGTTAATATAAAGGCTATACCTAGTTATTATCACCAAGACTATTTTGTGTATGCTACTAAGCCAGCTTTACCCCCTGCCTCAGCTTCAAAATTGTTTTCGGACTGGTCTAAGCTGGATGGGTTTAATGACATTAAGACTCTGTCAGCTCTCACTCCAGAACTTGATTTACAAACCGTCACAGACGAAGCAGCTAATCCAGTCTTGAAGGTGGGGCAGTTGGGTCCAGGACCTTGGGTGGATTGGGAGACAGAGGCTCAAAACTTTGCGACCACATTTACTTCCAAAACTTCCCACCAGATCCCTCAAGATACTCATTCGTGGTTCTCCATGCCAGTGTGTTCTGCCGGCGGAGTCCCTTCAGCTTTGTTTTCTTTCTTAGCTGCCCCTAAAATTAATCTTTGTGAGCTAAAAGACCCTTTCACTACCCCTACCCCAACTCACCTAGACCGAGAATTTAGGCTAAGGGGGAAAGCTTTTCGCCTGTTCTCTCAATACATAGTGTCTCAACAGGTAGCAAAGTCTTTGCTCCGGTCCACTCAGGCAATCGCAGACGCGGATGCCAGACGATCGGTTGAATTGTCCCGGCGACTGCTTCTTCAGTCGTCAATCCAATCTCTGGGTGACATCCGCACCGCCTTGCTTGAGGCGGTACGAGCGAGACAAGACCTCAGAATGTCTTTAGTCCGCAAACTGCCTGATCGCATTGCGAATCAGGTGGTCATGTCACCAGTGCTTACTCCCTCTTTAATGTCCCCTGACGTGTGGCGAACGGTGTTTAATATGGCGCAGGCCTTTAACCCTCCAGCCCCGGCTATGTATTATATATATATTCCTCGAAACCCGGGTGTTTTGGCCGAAAAACGTCTAGGCTAGGCTACCGTATATTCGTTAATCAGACTGCTTCCCGCATTCCCGCGCATCCCCAAGCGTAGCTGTGTTATTTACCTGTAGAATGGCATTAAGTAGAGCTCTCTAAGTCAACTGGTTGAGCTGTGATGATGATTTCATTGGAGATAACTTTATGGCCAAAACAGCCACTTTACACCACTTTTCGATACTTAACAACAACATACAGGCACACACGAACAAGCGACGCTCTCCTTCTTGTGGCCGGAGATGCGGGGCGACGGTCCAGCCGGCTGTTGTTTACATGCGTCGGACCGACGCCTCGCACACGAAGCTCACAGGCTTTCAACCACTGGGCGTTCAAGATACCATCCGGGTACCTGTTATATGCTTTTTTATGGGCGTTCAAGAGCCCTTCCGTGGTGAGAGGGTTAAACACAGTCCCACCCCTTCTAAGAAACCTGCCTTTAACTTCCCCAAACCCAGGCCAGCCGCTAAAGCTCAGCCGGGGGGATCTAAGCCCTTTCTTCCACCTAAGTCCTCCCCCTCCCCTCAAGGTCAGTACAGGCATAGACAGAGTAGGTTTTCAGGTCAGAGAGGTCGCGGCCATAATAAGCGAGGTCAGGGCCCGTCTTCGGCCAACACCAGCCAGCCGGCGAAGCGTCCAGCACCACCAACCCCACCATCAAAAAACTAAAGTCTCTCTCACTCCCGGTGCCAACCTTAAGGCCGGCGGATCCGAGGGGAGTACAGCCGGCGAACCCTTGTCTGCTAACTGGGTCGTTCCGAATGTGTCACCAAGCATGGCCGTTAAACACTTGGGCACGGATGGTGGCACGCAAAGGCATCACTTGGCAGTGGCTCCGGTGACCTCGCTTACGTCAGCCGACAACGGCGAATTTTGTTTCTTTAGAGGTGGAGTCACTGGTCCAGGAAATGATTGCCAAGAATGTCATCATCCCGGTCCCCCCAAATTACCCTGTATTCACGTCCAAGCTATTTTTGGTTCCCAAAAGGGACAGTGTTCAGATGAGACCGGTCGTAGACCTGTCTTATCTGAACCTTCACATTCACAACGAGTCTTTCAGAATGTTAACAGTACACCAAATCAGGCTAACACTTCCGCCGGGAGGTTGGATGTGTTCCCTAGACCTGACAGACGCCTATTGGCACGTATCGGTCAACAAAAGATTTCAAAGGTTTTTGGCCTTACGGATCAGGCACCAAAATTTTGTTTTTCAACGGATGCCATTCGGTTTGAACCTGGCACCTCGATTATTCACGAAATTAGTCCGGCAAGCCCTGATGCCGTTGTTAAAACAAGGAATCAGAGTGTTGTGGTACCTAGACGACTGGCTGGTGGTGGCAGAGACACAACAATTATGCATCAAACATGTCAACATAATTTTAAATCATGTCAAAACTCTAGGGTTCAAGGTAAATCTGGTAAAGTCAAACCTTGTTCCCTCACGAGTAATTCAGTGGATAGGGCTGGTCTGGGACACGGCCGCTCTCACTCTGAGTCAGAGTGTGGACAATCGCAACAGGTTTCGCAGGAAACTGTTCAGGTTTCTTCACAGTCTGACTACGACGCGGAGGGTCTGGGAGTCTCTGGTAGGCTCTCTCAACTGGATTCAACTAACTGTTATGTTGGGCCGGTTGAAAGTAAAACGTTTAATATTGGAAGGCAACAAATATTTCCCACTCTTACCGGCGGGAAAATTATGGCCCATCCCGAAATTAATCCACACCTTACTAGCGGTCTGGGCGAAGAGGGAAACGTTGCACTCAATAATGTCATGGACCTCTCCTCCACCAACGGTATGGGTAGACACGGATGCGTCAGGCACAATAGGTTGGGGATTTCAGTCAAATCAGGGGCACCAGGGTCAGGGGCATTGGTCCCACTTAGAAATCTCTCACATCAATGTCAAAGAATTACTAGTCCCCTTGTATTTCCTTCAGGCTCACGGCCCTGCGTTACGGGGCAAGTCGGTGGCCTTCAGAATGGACAATCTGAATGCAGTTCACTGTATTCAGAAACAGGGGTCAACGAGGTCAAGGAGGTTGCTAAACGTGTCGGAAGAGATTTTTACTCTAGCCAACAGACTAGACATTTATCTTCACGCATCTTATCTCCCAGGCGTAGCAAATGTCTGGGCAGACGCTCTGTCCCGGAGACAGAGCACGACAGTAGAATGGGAGCTCAAGCAACCCATTTTCAACCTTATGATTGCAGAGCTCTCCCATCCACAAGTGGATCTGTTTGCGTCCGAGGAGACTCGCAAACTCCCTCTATACCTCACCCGCCGGACGAAAACGCCGGCAGGGAGGCCAGACGCCCTAGTGACAGACTGGAACAGATGGAGCTCCATCTATCTGTTTCCGCCGCCAGATGCGTCACTAATGTGCCACGTAGTGAGCAAACTACGAGATTATCGAGGCTTAGTCTCACTAATCGCGCCCCTGTGGCCGGCGCAGTTGTGGTACCAGCAAATGAAGACGTGGTGCCCGCACCCGGTGTCGCTCCCGGTCGGGTATTTCCACTTAGACACGATTGGTAACCTAGCGACCTCGCTGACTTTTGCATTATGGACATTCAGGAGGCCAAGTGGCTAGCACCATACGGTAGAGATGTGACCAATAAATTATTAAATCAATATACTCAGTCTACGAAATGACAGTATCACTCACATTGGCAAGCCTTTACTTCTTGGATCATTAGAACAGAACAGACTGTGCCATCAGTAGCTTTAGTTTTTAATTATTTAAATTATCTGTTTGAGCAGAAACATTTATCTGTGGTAACGGTAAAAAATCACTTAACTGCAATTAGAGTGCCCTTTTTAGACCTTACAGGTCTCTCCATACCGGTGGCGGAGGAAACAGGTTTTATGAGAGCTTGTTTTAAACTCCGCCCACCTCCCCGTCAGCTCATGCCTACTTGGTCTCTGGACAAAGCTTTGTCTTTACTTCACTCTCGTCTGTACCAAAATACTGCAGATTTTGCATTACTCTTAAAAAAGGCTGTATTCCTTTTGGCTTTGGCCCCCGGGAAACAGAGTGTCTGAGCTGGCGGCGATGAGCAACACACCTAATTGCCTTAGGTTTGGTAGACTTAATGAATGTATTTACATTGCACCTTCCCCGGGATTTGTAGCCAAGAATGAGCACAGTGCACACGTGTTTTCTGAGTTCACGGTGCCGGCGTTAAAAAGGGGAAAGGTGCATCATAATCTATGTCCAGTGCAAGCTCTAACCAAATATTTGAGAGTAGCTCCTCTAAACCCCCAAGGTGCTTTATGGGTAGCGAGTACGGGTAAACGCTTACTGAAACGGCGATTAGCTTCTCTTCTGGTCGAAGTCATTAAAGAGAGTAATCCCGGCGTTGTGGGTCGGGCCCACGATTTACGCAAATGGGCAGCCTCTTTACGTTTCCTGAAGAATTTTTCAGTAGAAGATATTGCGTCCACTCAGTTGTGGGCGTCTAATCATACGTTTTTGACTAGATACTTGTCAGTTGCTCTAGATAAACCTTCCTTACCAAGTATAGCTTTAAGGCAGAGGGTCTAGGTGGCCCTTCAGTCACTTTTGTTTACTTTCAAGAAAAGGGGGGGGGGGGGTGCAGTCAGTTGACATAGGACACCCTAGACCCCGCCGGAGTGTGAGAGCTGTGATACAATTTATGGTTAATGTGATATGAAAATTTCTCGGCGAGAAATTGTGCTAGTACAATGTTAGTACAAATACAACGGGGTTGTTATAGTAGTTTTAGCTGCGAAAGCAATTTAATAATAAACAGTGAAGATCTTTTGCAATTTATCTCCACGATTATTTTGGGGTTTATTATGTGCACATGTAAACTTATAACTTGTTATTTTTGTCACCACTCGTTGAGTGGGGTGCCTTTGTAACTACAGATCTGTTCACAGAATCTTCAGAGTTACCCTTTTTTGTCAAGCAGGCTTCTTTGAAGCACGCACCTGCCTGAACCCCTTTCTTGTATATATACGGGCTACGCCTTATTAAATATATTTTCAAAGTAAGAATACTATGTGGTTGTTTTTATTATCTGCTTTTCTAGAGTTATGATATGATTACGAATGTCCCCCTCCAGTCTTAGAAATCAGGCATGTTCGTCAATGATGGAGGGGCCACTAATAAATTATAGGTTTGACTCCTGTAAGGAGATAAAGAAAACCTAATATTTAGTAGTGGCCCCGTAATCATTGACGACTGGGGCCCTCCCGACCATCCCCTTCCCATTCGTTGATGTATTAAGGATTTTGGTTTACTTGATATGTCAGTGAAGGAAGAATGACGCCTGAATCAGCGTCTGGTCAAAGATCCACACAAGTACATCCACGATATGATGGAAAGCTTATTGGATAGTTATTCTTATTTTCTTTTTGTTTTTATTTTTTTCGAAGTTTTTTCGTAGTGAGAACCCAATTCATAATGACTGAAGCCATGAGTGAGGTCGCGTGCGCTCATGATGAAGGCTCCTCAGTTTTTAAATGCTCTGCGCGGTAGATTCAAACTACGGCGGATTAGTGTTTGAAGAGGATGCCTTATGTAATAGGCATGTTCGTCAATGATTACGGGGCCACTACTAAATATTAGGTTTTCTTTATCTCCTTACAGGAGTCAAACCTATAATTTCAACCTCTGGGGTACGTATCCAAGAGATAGGAATAATTAGGATTCCTGATTCCTTGCCATTGGCTAAGGAACTTAAGATCATGCCAGATCATCGGAAGGTTATGAATTTGTCTCTAATGTATTATAGAGGACACATTATAGGTTTGACTCCTGTAAGGAGATAAAGAAAACCTAATATTTAATAGTGGCCCCTCCATCATTGACGAACATGCCTATTACATAAGGCACCCTCTTCAAACACTCATCCGCCGTAGTTTGAATCTACCGCGCAGAGCATTTAAAAAACTGAGGAGCCTTCATCATGAGCGCACGCGACCTCACTCATGGCTTCAGTCATAATGAATTGGGTTCTCACTACGAAAAAACTTCGTAAAAAATAAAAAGAAAAAGAAAATAAGAATAACTATTCAATAAGCTTTCCATCATATCGTGGATGTACTTGTGTGGATCTTTTGACCAGACGCTACTGCAGGCGTCATTCTTCCTTCCCCGACATATCAAGTAAACCAAAATCCTGAATACATCAACGAATGGGAAGGGGATGGTCGGGAGGGCCCCAGTCGTCAATGATTACGGGGCCACTACTAAATATTAGGTTTTCTTTATCTCCTTACAGGAGTCAAACCTATAATTTATTAGTGGCCCCTCCATCATTGACGAACATGCCTGATTTCTAAGACTGGAGGGGAACATTCGTAATCATATCATAACTCTAGAAAAGCAGATAATCAAACAACCACATAGTATTCTTACTTTGTAAAAAAGAGATATTCGGGTGCATAAACTTTATACAGCCTAAATCTTCAAAAAGGGGTACAAGCAGGAGCGTGCTTCAAAGAAGCCTGCTTGAAAAAGGGTTAACTCTGAGACTCTGTACACAGATCTAGTTAAGAAGGCACCCCACTTAAAGTAAGTGGTGAAAACTAAAAACTTATAAGTTTACATGTGCACATATAAACCCCATTAACTAGTGGATATATTCCTAAAAATATAACCAAACATAAATTAATTCTTGTACATTCGTAGAAGTACTGAACTCGTGTACTTATGGAGAAGTAATTACTTCAAAAGTAAAAGTCGTAGTTGCAACTACCGAGATTTCTCAAAAATCTATTGCTTCACAGCCAAAGCTACTTACAACAAGAATTGTTGTAACACTACTATTGGCCTTTAGCACAATTTCCTGCAATGAATACTACAGAGAAATTTTATAATACAATGCCTACAAACAGTATCACAGCTCGTATGTTCCGAACACATACTCCGGAGGGGTCTAGGGTGTCCTATGTCACACTGACTGCACCCTCCCTGGACTGTTCATTCAGTCCTGAAAAATCAGCAAAGAAAAATGTGTTTTCGTTGTTGCTTTAATTTTCTCGTTTTTGTGCTTGTGCCCATTGCTTGCCCACGTCCCACCTGTCCAGCGGATTTGAAGGCTGGTCTTCCAGTAACCCCCCCCCCTCTTTTATACCCCGTGAAAGTAACTAACAACTAAAGTACCATACCTTCAGACCCTCTGCCACTCCGGGTCACTGGGTCGACTTGGATTCGCTAGAGAGAGAGGGAAGCTAAAACCGTGCCGGGAAAAAATCCCATCAACTTGCTTTGGATATGGAACCGGGTATTCACGACGGTGACTAGCTCGATCTTGTGAACACCGGGAACCTGAAAATTTTAGGCAAACACACGGTTCGTTTGTGGCCATGAAGGTAGAGAAAGACACCCTAAGGCTAGTCGTAACGTGAAGTGAAAAACTGGACCCAAAGGACTTAATTACTTCATTTGCGGAAACGAGGATCCATAAAGGGGAAGGAGCCTCAGATTGTTTCCGCGTGATTCTGTAAATTCATGAATGAATTTGTTTGAAGGGCAATAGTATCCAGAAAAAAAGGGAATGTGAACGATTCTGAGGTTTCAGTTCGGTTGGGTTCCACTATTTCTATAACCATAAAGGACTAGCCTGACCGCTAAGAGGTCTAGTCTACCAGGTTCTTAAATTGGACTTGGGTCATTCCGAGCTTAATTAACCACCGAAGAGCCGGCTACCAACTTACATCCAAACAGGGACCTGCCTAAGGCTCGGTCAACACCCGGATCTATTGACCAGTGTGTTACTGTGGGTGGAGGGAAAAAACCGGGGTGGAACAGCCGGAGATACGTTCATTCCACGTTTAGGCGAAACGCCGGGATAACGTGCACACAACTCAAGTAACGCCGGGATCTAGTGACTGCTATTAACGTGCACACAGGTCCAGTAACGCCGGGATCTAGTGAATTTGTTAGAAGTCTTGGCAAATCCAACGTCAAGGCTATTAACCTAATTGCAATGACGACTTGTCTATTTTGACTGCAATGTCGTCATCCCAATCGCGGTTAAAAAAGAAAACGTCTAGAGTCTACTCCTTAACTTGCTCTAGGAGACGTTGTACATTAACCAAAACTACCACCGAAGGTGAAAAATGCATAGAAGAGAAGAAAAAGGGATTTACCTGAGATACAGCTGACAGCCCAGACCGTCTTCTGTCTATGTTCGGAATGGCCTTAATATTAACATCAAGTACATTACCCGCAATATCCAAGGCTCGTAACTTTCTAGATTTATTTCCTTGGAATACCCACTCTCGTGGCACTGGAAGTTCCCCTGACAAAGTGGGCTGTGCTGTCTCTGGCTTAGTTGGGGTCATTTGAACCCATGAGTCATCTGGACCGTACAAAAGGGGCATAGCTACCTTTCTTAATGGTGCTTTATCCAACGGGGGCGGATTCACATCCGTAACCCACCTTTACATTAGAAGTAGTCAGTGCCGCCGAAGCAGGCCTAGCGACTATATTAGGTGACATAGGGGGAGGGTGCGGAATCTTGGTCAAAGCAATAGAAGCGATCAGAGGCCGAACACTTGAACTCGTCATGGGAGCTCCCAGGTCCACTGTAGGAGTCTCCGGCTGTTGGCCAAATTTTTTTGTGAGAGCCGTTACTAACAAACCATCTATTTCCTCCGCCGTGACAAATTTAGTGGATGAAGAACTCAAAGGTGAATCATTCCTATCTTGCGAGTCGTCTAGAACTGAACCCGACTCTTGCACTTCCATGTCAGAGATTATGGACACCTCATCCTTGTCATCTGGCCCATCATGAGAGGGTTCCGCCGAAGCCGGAACCTCGTCTTGGTGCCAAGTTAAATTAGGAATGGATGATGGGATCACCTCGTCCCGTTGGACGTCCGCCTGTACCTGTGGCTCTTGAACCAAACATGGGCCCTCATGCCCCGGTTGGGAATAACGCCATACACCTAGGCCTTGGCCCGAACTCCCTTGGGAGTCAGATACACCATCAACCACTGAGCCCCCACTAGAGTCTTCTACAGGGCGATCACTGACTACCGAACTCTCTAACTCTAGGTATGTAATCTCCAATGGTAACCTGTCCGCCGGCAACACCCCCACCACAGTCTCTGACTCCACTCCCGCCCCATCAGATTGGATACTAGATAAGTCGGGAGTAGAGGCAAAAAGTGAGGCACGAGGCTCCGGCGAACGCCGGGAGGCCTTTCGTTCCTTAGCATCTTTCCTGGAAGATTTATGGCTGCGGTGTGACTTAGACTTATCACTGCTCTTAGACTTTTCCGATCTTTCACTAGAGCTGTCCATGGACTTTTCCTCTTTACTCCTCTTTCTGGCTGGTGAAGAGGACTGACTAGGTGGCTGTTGTCGGAGGGGCGACCTGGAACTGGACCGCGCCCGTGACGTGGAGGCTGTCACCGGGGGCGTGGGTTCACGAGGTTTTTTAGAAGGTGTAGGACCAGAGAAAGTGCTGTACCCTGCCCAGTCTCTGCCCACTTTCGTACAGTTACTCTAGCGGGACGTTTAATAGGGGGGTGCTCAATTAGTAATTTATCCCAAAGAATCACGTTGTCACATTGCAGCGCTTTGCGAGCCACTGTTGTCGCATAACATGTCAACTGTTGCCTGCCCTCCCTCAAAGCGACCGCCGCGGATCTACTATTGTCCCGCAACACTTTGGTACTCATTGAGTACAGAAGGAACAGTTCCCCGTTACCCACAAACCCCTTGAGCGGTCTAAACATTTAACACATCTAATGCAAAGAGGGTGTGCAAAGATAGGGATACCTGAACAGGAGGGAGCAATACACAAGGCAAACACAGGGTCTATGGTAGCCATGACAGAGACTGGTGGAAAACACGAACCCACCCCCGGTTTACTCCAGGTTCTCGAAAGTCTCGCCGGAACTCAGCCCTGGAAAAAAGAAAAATTTCCAGGAATTAATGCTCATAAGGCTACACCAACATGTTCGAACACAAGTGTTTTAGACAACCCGCCGGGTAACGAGACGTAATACACATCTATCACGGCTCGCTACGCGGAGGGTTCATTAATAAAGATTTCAGAATATCTTAACTTGTCCAAAAGATTTATGCATATCCTCTGACATAATATAAAGACCAGCATGGCTTTTTATAACTGACGCAGTCTTCCCAGTGGTGTTTTTGTTAAGTTCTTACTGGAAAACCACTCTCAAAGACGCCGGCCCCCGTATTATCTCGCAGATCAAAAACTGGACAGCCTGTCTTAAATGCTAGATCTGGCTTCTCCCGAAGCGTTCTAGATCGCCGTATGTTGAATGGCGGCGATACGTATCGTACCCCTCGAGTGTCTGGTTAACTTCACTGAATTAAACAAAACCGTTAATCCTACCCTCCCAAGGTGCAACCGCCGGGTGTGAATTTTAACGTTAACCCCAAAATTCCTAACCCCACTTCTTTGCAAAAGATCGCCGGGGAGGAAAGATCAACAAACAGCCTAGTTTTACTGGCTTTGCAAAAACCGGGAAAAACTCAACTCAACAAGTGTCCGCATGAACACTTAGTTAAATGGGTAAAGCCATCCCGCCGGGAAACACAGTACGCCTGAATACAGGCCCCACCACAGAGATGCAGTCCTGGAGAGCCTCAGGCCACTAATCGCCGGGGAAAACAAGCCTTTTTTAACCACGCGTGATTAAACCTCGGCCACCAGCCGGGTTTTCATGGTGTAACCGAGAAAACCTGCCGGAAAAGGCAACCCACCCCGTTCAGATTCAATCTTAACGCACCAATAGACTGAGGAATTAGCCAAAGCACAACTAACTCAAGTCACATAAATAGTCCGAGGAATTAGCCAATACACAACTAAACCAGGACACATATATAGTCCGTGGAATTAGCCAATACACAACTAAACCAGGACACACATGACACAGTAGTACATATTTATAACATAAATCAATAACACTTGTGCATGTGGCAAAAGCTACGAGAGGCTGGCTAGGCCTAAGCAGACGGAAAACACAGTAAGCATGTCGTAATATAAACAAAAAGCACTGAATTATATCACAACAGGAACCACCGTCAACACACCACTGTAGCAAACACTTCCCGGTAAAGGGAAGAACTGACTTGGGACCCAGAAAAAACTTCACTAAGTGAAGAAAAAAACGCTGGGAACGTCAGAGAAAAACAGCTACCTCATCAGAAAGATAAAAGGCAGCAATAATAACGCGTAATGAAAGCCGCCTGCATCACACAGCTAGCTAACCGTGAAAAAGTTCACATGTCCACAACAGGACCACGAGGGTACACCCGAAATAGATGCCCCAAACACACGACCCAAAATACACTGCACTGCGGGCAACCTGCCCAGGACCCTCCTGCTACGCATATCCTAACCTTACTCGATACATCCCGGAGTAAACCAATGAGAAAAAACTCACTAGGGACGCAACAAATGCGGAACGAGCGGAGCGTGGGGAGGCACGTCCGGGTCGGTTGAGCGCAGAGCAGAGAAGGAAGAATGACGCCTGAGTCAGCGTCTGGTCAAAGATCCACACAAGTACATCCACGAGTATATGGAAAGCTTATGAATAGTTATTCTTATTTTCTTTTTGTTTTTTATTTGTTACGAAGTTTTTTCGTAGTGAGAACCCAATTTCATAATGACTGAACCATGAGTGAGGTTGCGTGCGCTCATGATGAAGGCTCCTCAAATTTTTTATGCTCTGCGCGGTGGATTCAAAACTACGGCGGACGAGTGTTTGAAGAGGGTGCCTTATGTAATAGGCATAATCGTCAATGATGGAGGGGCCACTATTAAATATATGAAATTACCTGGCGCACTAGTTCCTGCACTCTTTAAGAGAGGCAGCAACAAGTAAAAAGACCACCAAAAGGGATCGGCCCTACAAGGGTCAGCGCCCCCCTTCCAACCAACTAGAAGGGCACAAGTAAGCCTAGGCCTAATTTCACGAAAAGAAAAGCAAAAATAAAGGCAGTGACAAAAAACTATAATGACAAGAAGCTTACTAAAGACAAAACTAAAGCCACCGCAAGTGAAATGAATACAAAAGGCAAAGCCTAAATGAACGAATGTCGCCCAAGCGGCGACGCATGCGCAGATGGCAAAAAATTAAGTAACCTCCAGTTTCGACGCTACATTTAAAGAAAAACACATTTGAGCCCAGTTTTTAGTGTGCCTTTTTTTTTTTTTTTTTTTTTAAGAGACAATGAACGGAGGAAGGAAAAACACAGATAAAACAAAAAGGTCCATGTGCCTAAAGGCATCCTCCATTCATAAAATGTTTGTAACAACTGGATTTAAACATTTGTTGATTGTAAGTTTGTGGAAAGCAATTCGAGGGAAGTGAATTCCAAAGAGTAGTAGCTCTGGGGATAAATGAATTCTGATAAGCAGAAGTTCTGCATTGTGGAGGAGAAAGTGTAAATTCATGGGCGCTCTCAGCTGCCCTAGTTCTACGGGGAAAGATGTGGAGAGGCGGCACAATTGAAGCAAGTTCCTCGGAACAATTGCTGTGAAAATATCTGTAGAATAATGCAAGGGATGCAACGTTTCTTCGTATGGCTAATGTAGGAAGGTCCTGTGTGATTGCAGGGTTATTGATTAATCTAATAGCTTTATTTTGAATTTTGTCCAACTGCCTCAATGCAACCACTCCACTTCCACCCCACAGAGGTGAACAGTAATCCATCTGAGAGCGCACATGACTTTTATATATTACGGCCAACTGCTCGTCAGTGAAGAATTCTCGAACTCTGTACAGGAGTCCCAGTTTTTTAGAGGCATTCTTAGCAATGCTTCTAACATAATGTGTCCAGCTCAAGTTAGTAGTTAATGTTACACCGAGAATGTCAATACTAGGGGAAGTGGGAATATTTACATCATTAAAAAATATATGGGAGTCAGTGAGATTCTGTCGGTTAGAAAATTGAATGTACTTGGTTTTCTGTGCATTAAAGGAAACTAGATTCTCTTGTCCCCATTCATTAATTCTAGAAAGGTCCCGGTTCAGAGAAATTGCAGTGTTTATTTTTGAATTTATAAGATCGGGTTGGGTGAAAGAATTGGTAAATGTGAAGGAACTGTGGAGTGTTGAGTCATCTGCGTAGGAATGTATTGGATTATGAGTGGTAGATATGAGATCATTGATATGAATGAGGAACAGAGTTGGGGCCAAAACTGATCCCTGGGGAACACCAGCATTTATTGAGTGAAATTGAGAATAAAGGCCATCTACCATTACACGTATTTTTCTGTTATGAAGATAAGAAGAAATTAGTGGAACTAATGATGCAAGGCCGTAGTGTGACATCTTCGACAATAAGGATTGATGCCAGACTCTATCAAATGCCTTTGATATATCCAGTGCTATTGTATGTGTTTCACCATGTTGGTCTGTAGCTTGGTTGATTTGATGCGTAAGAAGGCAAAGAATGTCTGCAGTTGATCGACATCGTCTAAAACCATATTGCCTATCACTGATTAATTTATTATTCTCCAGATGCTTAATTATGTGATTATTTAATATAATTTCAAAAACTTTGCCAAGAGTGGAAGTTATAGCTATTGGTCTGTAGTTTGATGGATCTGAAGAGGCACCTTTTTTAGGAACTGGATGGATGTTTGCTTCTTTCCAGGGTACTGGGAAGCATGAGGTATGAGTACACAGACGGAAAAATTTTGCCAATACAGGAGCGAGCACCAAGGAGCAATTCTTAAGTACTATTGGAGGAATTTCATCTGGACCAGGAGCCTTATCTACTGAGAGATTCTGCAAAATAGTTTTGACATGTCTGGTGTGGATCTTAAGTGAGGGAATTTCAGGTGAATTAAAATTAAGTACAGGGACATCTTGATTTATGTCATCTAAGGTTGAGTTGGTGGAGAAAATATCTGCAAGAAGGTTAGCTTTACCTCGTGGGTCACTTACAAGATTGCCAGTCGGAGATTTTAATGGTGGAATGGATGAAGCAGTAGTGAAGTTGGATTTGAATGAGTTAAGAGTAGACCAAAATATTTTGTTATCATTTGGATTATTTAGAAGTTTATTTGCCTGCTTATGGAGAAAGTTTGATTTAGTTAGGTTTAATACAGTTTTGGCATGATTTCTGATGTTTCTAAAGTAATTAAAGGCTTCATGTGTTTTTGATCTTGTGTATGCATTGTAGGCTATTGCTTTTTGTTCAGTTACTCTAGCACAATTATGGTCAAACCATTTAGGTGAATTAGATCTTTTACTGTACTTTTGATGAGGAATAAAAGTTTCCATTCCAATTTTTACAAAATCTTGTATGTGGCTCAAGGTGGAGTGTGCATCATTAGAAAAGAAAGAGGTCCAGGGAATATCAATAAAGAAACCTTGAAGACCCTCCCAGTCTGCCCTATCGTAATGCCATTTAGTCACCAAAACAGGTTCAGAGTGGGAAGGTGTGGTAGGTGATAGACAGGTGGCCTGTATCAGACAGTGATCAGAAGATCCAAGTGGGGACCTCACTGTAACATCATAATTTTCTGAATTGGTTGTTAAAAATAAGTCCAGTAGGTGGGAATTATGATTAGGATTATCTGGTACACGGGTGGGTTGGTTGACTAGTTGAATGAGATTAAATGAGTCTGCAAATAGCTCACATTCAAGACCAGCATCATCAGTCCTGGCTGAATGAGTGAGCCATTCAACATTATGGACATTAAAATCACCCAACACAGTGATTTCAGAAGAAGCATTTAAGTTGAGGACACTGAGTTGTGAGGACAGAGAATCAAAAAGACTTTGCTCTGGAGGAGTATTTGGGGAACGGTAGATGCAACATATGTATTTAAATTTACCAGCAGAAATTAATTTGTATATAGAATAATCAAAATAGGGACAATTGAAACTAGTAACCTCCTCCAGGGCAATTTCGGATTTTGCGAAGCAACATACACCACCTTTAGGTCTGAAATTTTGGAGCAGTTGATAACCTGGAAAATTAAATCTAGATGTGTCAGATGTGGATGTTACTTGAGTCTCTGTCAAAAAAAGGAGAGTAGGGGATTCTGCTTGAAGAAATTGGTGTACAGAATTGATGTTAGAGTGAAGTCCCCTTATATTACTAAAGAAATAGCTGTACTGACAAGCAGCTTTGGGACGTTGCAATGAGCCTACAGCTCGTATCATCTGTCTAGAATCACAGGTACCTTAAATAAGGCCCACAACTCCCCCAAAGGGGAGGGGACAGGAGTGGTAGGCACAAAAACAGAGCACCAGAAAAAGTGTGTGCGGCATAGAGTGTAGCGCGAAAAGGAATGATCTAATGAACCCGGTCGGGTTGTGCGGTGGACCCGTGACAACGGCTTAAGGAGCCAGATAGGATGGACAATGTTCTGCAATTTTCTCTTTTCTTTCTCATCAATATTTTCATTGCCTTTAAAATAGTAGCCTCAAAAGTGTGTACAACGTACCTAGTAGAGAGAGTAAGGTGCTACTCTAGATGTTATCGATTTAATCGCACTAGTGATTACGATAATTGCCCGCTCCAGAGCGGAACGGAATTATACGATAAGTATATAGCTCTACGTTGGAGACGTAGAGGCTACTACTAAATAATATAATCGTATGTTTCAGACAACTGTTCAATATTGAAAAACAACAGGTTTATAACTAGGTTATATGGAGTTCACGCAAGCTATCTTGGTGCAATGAGTTCTGATAAGTTTAAAATGATGGTATCCTTGGTAAGTAGCCAGTTATTTTTTGTTTAAACCAATTATTTTGTTATTATCCGGTATCCGGCCCGGATAATTTTCTTTATACAGTAGAATCTCGCATCCCACGATTTATTGGTACCGAAATATTACCGTGGGACCGGAATTCGTGGGATGCAGAGTATTAAAGTAATGGGGAAAATTACAAAAGTACTGGAGGCTATCGTCGGGCGACTATTGACCATCACTTTACATGCCAATAATCAAAAGTAAGTTGCTTTAACCCTCCAGCCTCGGCTACGCATTCTATAATACCGGTATAATACTTGTATTGAGTATTGTTCACATGTGTGGGGAGGTTCCTCTCACACCGCTCTCCTAGACAAAGTTGAAAGGAAGGCCTTTCGTATCATTAACTCCCGTCTACTCACCAACTCTCTGCAATCTCTCTCTCTCCGCCACAATGTTGCATCTCTCTCGCTATTCTATCGCTACTATAATAATCTGTGTTCCTCAGAGCTATCCCAGTGCATACCACCTCCTTTACGTAGGGCACGTGGTACCCGTCTTGCAACTCAATCCCACCCCTACTCTGTGCAACTCTCCAACCCAAGAGTGAAACGTTACTCTCAAACTTTCTTCTACTCAACAGCTGAGCTCTGGAACTCTCTCCCAGAATCAGTTTCCCTCTTCCTATGACTTAAATTGCTTCAAACTCCGTGTGTCCAGGCATTTTGGCTCGAACGTCCCTTGATTTTGGCCCTGTCACTCTTTCAACTATGGGGGAGGCACTCGCTATAGGCAGTTATGCCTTTTGCCTCCCTCAATCACATAGAAAAAAAAAAAAAAAAAAAAAAAAAATATCCCCAAAACCTGGGGGATTTGGCCGAAAAAACGTCTCGCCTAGGCTACCGTATCTTTGTTATTTTGACTGCTTCCGCATTCCCACGCATCTCCAAACGTAGATGTGTTTCGTTCCTGTAGAATGGCGTTGAGTAGAGCTCTCTAAGTCAACTGGTTCAGTTGTGATGACGATTTCCGTGGAGAGAACCTTGTGGCGATGTCAGCCACTTTTCACTACTTTTCACTACTTAACAATAACACAGCCACACACGAACAAGCGACGCCTTACCAGCTGTTGTTTACATGCGTCAGACGGACGCCTTTCAAAACAAGCTTACAGGCTTTCAAGCTGCTATGAAAAGAAAGGTAAGAAAAACACAAACAAAAAACTTAGAAAAGTTGATGAGGTGATTATTGTGATGGATGTGGTGATAGACGGGAGGCGGATGTTAGATACCACCCTCCGTGGCCCCACTCTCGTTCTCCGTCACCCCACCGTCGCCGCCAAAGCCGTGGGAATCGTGTGGTTTTTCGTGGGATGAGAATTCAGGTAGCCATTGGATAGTACCGTGGGATGCGTAATCGTGGGATCGAAATGCGCGAGATGCGTGACTCTACTGTATACGGCCAGATAGCAAAATCTACTATCCGGTGCACCCCTATTCTCTCCAGCTCAGATAATATCCGTGCAGGAAGACTATCATAATATTCTACTTCAATATACGAGGTATGGATAAACTACTAAACAAACACATTTGATAAACTCTAAGTATAGTATAATCTGATAAGTCAAATAACATTACTGTATATGAATTGACACTTTCCTATTTCCTGCTTTGGGGTAGATTTAATTTAATTGTTGAACATTCTAAACTTTATGACTAATGCAGATGACAGGTTAAGAATACTGAAATGTCATTACAGTACCACTCCAAATAATTCCCCAACAAAATAAAGTCATATACTGTATATCAATCAATGTACTGGACTCTGCAGGCCTGATATCATATCCTAGGTCAATACTGAACTCTTATAGATTTACATGCTACTGTACTAATAAAATAAGAAAATATATATCATTAATATAGTAGACGTGCCGGTTCGCCCAAAATCAAAACGGCATACCCAACTCTGCGATAGGTCACCATCATCACTACTAGTCACTATCACCATTACTATCATCAGCAATACTACTCTTACCATAATATACGTTTGATTCTTAGAGGGAAGAAAGAAAACCTAATATTTAGTAGGGGCCCCGTAATCATTGACGATATGCCTATTAATATACAGTAAACCCTCGCTAACTCGGACTCGTTTTAGTCGGAAACCCGCACTTCTCGGAATGGCATAGGCCTCTCGGAAATGTCCCTGTATATCTTGGAAAATTCCGAGTTGGGCGGGATTTGTGTCTGGTTTACTCGTTTTAAGTGATTTTAGGATGAATTGAAGCCTGTGCCTTTTAATTATTGTGTTAATATTAATTACTATGTACTGTACTGTCCCTGAAAACATAATAAAGGTTTGTATTTGTCATTAATATGATGAATTTCACATTAAAAAAAAAAAAAAAAAAAAAAAATATCTCAATTTTCTCGGACACGGACTTTCCTCTTATAATTCAGAATTTTCCCTCTCTTAAGTCGGACATAAGTCGAACCTCGGACATCTCGGAAGTGATCTCTCCCCAATTAGTCCGAGTTAGCGAGGGTTTACTGTATTAGCCTCCATTCAAGCGCCCGCGGTAGCCAGTTTGAATCTACCGCCGCGGGGAAGAACGGAGTATCCGTCATAAGGGTAACGCTTATTCTCTTATGGCATCGTTTTATGATTGGGTACCCGCTATGAAAAAACTTTCGTAAAAAATAAAAAGTAAAACTTTACTTAATAATTGTTATACTACAGCTTTCCATCTCGCCATACTTTCTTCACTGACATATTAAGATTAACCTCAAGACATCAAGCGAATGGGAAGGGGATGGATGGGAGGGCCCTACATCGTCAATGATTATGGGGCCCCTACTAAATATTAGGTTTTCTTTCTTCCCTCCGGGAATCAAACCTATAATTTATTAGTGGCCCCTCCATCATTGACGATATGCCTGATATCTTAAGACTGGAGGGGGACATTCGTGAAAATATAAAAAAACACTAACAAACTACTTTAGGTAGAGACAAAGAATCCGTATAATAATTTCTTAAAGCTTTTATTGCTTCTATCTATCTATCTATTGCCTGACGCCGCGATCTCCGAAGGGGTGGACACGAACAAACCGTCCCCATGCACCTCTGTCCCCAGTCAGTCGACGCCCCTCCCCCCAACCAGCACCGCCTTCGTTCATGTACTTCCTCACTCCATCCTTCCACCTCTCATTCGGTCTACCTCTCCCTCTCTGTCCCTCCACCTCGCTCTCGTACACCCTCTTAGTCATTCTCTCGCTTTCCATACGTTCCATATGGCCGAACCATCTCAAGTTGTTCCTTTTCACACTTTCTAGCACATCTACCTCCACACCACACCTCCTTCTTACTTCCTCATTAGTCTGTCTATCCCTCCATGTAACTCCGCACGCACTCCTTAAGCAATTCATTTCCACTGCTCTCACTCTTGGTCTGAGTCTCTCAACCAACGTCCATGCTTCGCTTCCGTAAGTCAGTGTCGGGATTACCACACTGCTTGCATGCAATAATTATAAAAATAGAAAAGGAAAGCAGTGCGTTACTTCGAAGAATATCTGCTTATAGTTGGCCGGGTCTACCCTTTGAGATCCGTCCTATTGTTGTCTGGGGACATATCTGTATTCCAATACCAACGGCTTACTGAACTATAATTCTTTGGATTATATTCAAGCCTTAACAATATTTGTACTTTTTGTACAATTTGTACATTTTGTTTATACTATATAGTTGTAACTATGCTAGATATCTTCAAAATTAAAAGTCAAAACTTTTGAGCTGTAGAACCAGCTCGACTTATTGGGTATCACGGCTCGTGATCTTATCACAATATCCGGCGGAGGGGCTCTAGGGGTCTTTGGGCTTACCAGAAACCCCCCCCCCCCTCCTTCTTCCTTGTAAGATTTAACTTTACTGTGTAGAAGCACATAGACTAACTAGACCTGCTGCCGCAATGCCACATCGGGCAGTGTTTTGGCTTATCCAGAGCCATAGACATGCCTCGTGTCAAGAAAGCACGGTTGGGCGCTCCCAGCTTAGTGCTAGCTATGCCATTCATGGAAGATTTTTCCCAAAATCTGAGAGGAAGGAAACTCCAACTCGTGACTTTGCCCAGTCCCCGAGTTGAGGTAAGTACTGTAGATGCATATTTCAACCTCTGGGGTACATATCCAAGAGATAGGAATAATTAGGATTCCTGATTCCTTGCCATTGGCTAAGGAACTTAAGATCATGCCAGATCATCGGAAGGTTATGAATTTGTCTCTAATGTATTATAGAGGACACATCATCTTCCTGGACTGTTCATTCAGTCCTGAAAAATCAGCAAAGAAAAATGTGTTTTCGTTGTTGCTTTAATTTTCTCGTTTTTGTGCTTGTGCCCATTGCTTGCCCACGTCCCACCTGTCCAGCGGGTTTGAAGGCTGGTCTTCCAGTAACCCCCCCCCCTCTTTTATACCCTGTGAAAGTAACTTACAACTAAAGTACCATACCTTCAGACCCTCTGCCACTCCGGGTCACTGGGTCGACTTGGATTCGCTAGAGAGAGAGGGAAGCTAAAACCGTGCCGGGAAAAAATCCCATCAACTTGCTTTGGATATGGAACCGGGTATTCACGACGGTGACTAGCTCGATCTTGTGAACACCGGGAACCTGAAAACTTTAGGCAAACACACGGTTCGTTTGTGGCCATGAAGGTAGAGAAAGACACCCTAAGGCTAGTCGTAACGTGAAGTGAAAAACTGGACCCAAAGGACTTAATTACTTCATTTGCGGAAACGAGGATCCATAAAGGGGGAGGAGCCTCAGATTGTTTCCGCGTGATTCTGTAAATTCATGAATGAATTAGTTTGAAGGGCAATAGTATCCAGAAAAAAAGGGAATGTGAACGATTCTGAGGTTTCAGTTCGGTTGGGTTCCACTATTTCTATAACCATAAAGGACTAGCCTGACCACTAAGAGGTCTAGTCTACCAGGTTCTTAAATTGGACTTGGGTCATTCCGAGCTTAATTAACCACCGAAGAGCCGGCTACCAACTTACATCCAAACAGGGACCTGCCTAAGGCTCGGTCAACACCCGGATCTATTGACCAGTGTGTTACTGTGGGTGGAGGGAAAAAACCGGGGTGGAACAGCCGGAGATACGTTCATTACACGTTTAGGCGAAACGCCGGGATAACGTGCACACAACTTAAGTAACGCCGGGATCTAGTGACTGCTATTAACGTGCACACAGGTCCAGTTGATGATGCTTTTATTTTATACTAGCCCACTGGGCCTAGGCCCTCTCAAGGCTAGTGGTGGAGGAGGTGGTACAGAGTTTAAAGTCACATATATGTCAGCAGTTATATGTCATTGTATAAATTTATCGCTCTCAGGAAGTGACGAATAGGGGTGAAATTGAAAGAGTCTGAGTCAGAGAGGATGCCATGTAATGAGGTGTTCAGCAAGAATCTCCGTCTTTCAGATGCATAGACAGGACAAATACAAAGAAAGTGAAAAACAGTCAATGATGTATGGCAATGTTGGCATTCAGGTGGTGGACCACGAGGGGTGGACATCAGGTAACCATGTGTGAGGCGCGTGTGGCCTAAACGTAATCTAGTTAATAGGGTTTGGTCTGCACGTGAACCATTAATTGAAGAGGGCCACAAGTGTATGTCATCCTTAATGGAGCGAAGGTGGCCAGTTAATGGTTGCGCTCTCCACTCAACTCGCCAAGCGTCATAAACATGGCGACGGAGGACAGGGAGCATATCCTCCGAACGCAGCAAAGTAGTAGAGGGTGTACCATGACACGCTTGCTTAGCGAGGAAGTCTGCACGCTCATTCCCGGGAATTCCTACATGCGCGGGGATCCAGCACAGTGTGATGGAACGATTAGCGCACTGTAATTTGTGTATTGTGTGGATGATAGTCTTGACCAATGGGTCCTTGGGGGCAAATACACATAAGGCTTGCAGTGCACTCTTTGAGTCACTACAGATAACGACCCGTGGAGAGTTCCTCGACAATGAAGAGATGGTGCTTAAAGCACCTTGAATAGCCCATAATTCAGCAGTGAAAACCGTGGAGTGATGGTGTAAGGTACTTTGAGACAAGCCATGGTCTGAGACTGCAGCGCAACCCACGGCATCCGCAGTTTTCGAGCCATCGGTGTAAATGAAAACAGCCGGGATGTGATCATCAAGATGTTGTAAAGTGCACACAGGTCCAGTAACGCCGGGATCTAGTGAATTTGTTAGAAGTCTTGGCAAATCCAACGTCAAGGCTATTAACCTAATTGCAATGACGACTTGTCTATTTTGACTGCAATGTCGTCATCCCAATCGCGGTTAAAAAAGAAAACGTCTAGAGTCTACTCCTTAACTTGCTCTAGGAGACGTTGTACATTAACCAAAACTACCACCGAAGGTGAAAAATGCATAGAAGAGAAGAAAAAGGGATTTACCTGAGATACAGCTGACAGCCCAGACCGTCTTCTGTCCATGTTTACACCTGGTCGAACCTGAGCGCATGCGCCGTTGTCCAAACATCATTTTCACTCGCGACCTCACATGATTCAGACGTCTATGCCTTGTGTTCTTCCATCCACCCTGTCACCGTCATTTTTTGGCTTCTTCAGCCTTCTTTTATGTTAGACAGATGCTACGTGGTTTAGAGCACACTTGAAATGTGCTCCAGAATGTTTAGCATGTATCATATGGGGGTAGCGTGTGGAAATAGCCTACCGGAGGTTCGGGGGGCCGCTTGGCGTCCTCCGTCTGTTTTTTAGTTATCTTTCTCCTTTCATATTGTCTTTTCCGTTAGCTGGGCATAGTTTTAGCTTATTTATAGCCTAGCTTGTTTCTCATTCAGGTTTGGCTATGCCCAATTGAGTTTTCATATTTTCATAGCCTAGGTGTTTACGTTCGGGTAACATTCAGAAATTGTTGGGGGCCTTGATTTATTTGTAGTGTCTGTGTCGGTCTTTTTTCATCAGCGTTCTTTCCAGAGTCCCGCCCTTCCTATCCTCCAGACTGGGTCAGGGCCTGGGCGTGGTGGGTTTTTTCGCTTCCGGCACTCACTGCAAATAGGCTATGCGCCCCCCTTTTTTTCTCCCCAGAGGTCACTTCCTGGCATGTTTTTACCCATTTACGTTTCACCCTCATTCTTTCGCCCACCTTGAAGTCATGCCCTTGCTTCATTACTGGTGCTGTGCTGTTGATGTCATTCTCACCCTCGCCCCACTTTGGCTGGTTAGGCGAGTGGGGGGGGCGGCGCTATACCTTATCATAGCGGTAAAGCAGACGCCCACCCCACCCCATCTCTTCAAGCTGAGTTCAAGGGCACATTTTCGGTGGGCATTCATCCTCTTTATTGCACTTTCGAGGGTGCCTTCGGGGTCCCCATGTGTGCATAACCCCCTACCTGCCTCGGTTTCTCTCCTGGGCTATGCTCGTTCTATCGCGGGTAGGGTGGTTCCCGGGGGAGTGTCCTCGACTCCCCTGGTGTGTCTTTCCTGCTGCCCAACAACCTTTGGCCTGGTTGGTTGGGCGTTTGTTTCTCGGAAGACACTGTAAAGCTTGTGGGCCCCCATGCACAGCTTTAGAGGAGTCTGCATTTGCTGGCTTGTTTTTACCCTTTACATTTCATCTCCATCTTTCGCCCACCTTGTACTCGTGCCCTTTCATGCTGTTGGCGATATGTAGCTGTTCTAGAGGCTAGCCTGTACCAACTGGGCTGGGTTAGGCTAGTGGGGGGCGGCGCTCCCTGCTGTGTCGTCTTGTTTTTCCCACCCCCACCCCCACCCCCACCCCCACCCCCACCCCCCCTAGAGGCTAGCCTGTACCACACTGGACTGGGTTAGGCTAGTGGAGGGTGGCGCTCCCTGCTGTGTCATGTTTTTCCCAGCTGGAGGCCCCCCCCCCTCCCCCCCTAGAGGCTAGTCTGTACCGCACTGGACTGGGTTAGGCTAGTCGGGGTGGCGCTCCCTGCTGTGTCATCATGTTTTTCCCAGCTGGAGCCCCCCTCCCCCTCTTCATCGCCGGATTTAGGGCACGATTTCGGTGGGCTTTCATCCTCTTTCATGCACGGTTCAGGGGTACCCTTCGGGGGTCCCTGTTTGTGCAACCACCCTCCCTGCCACTGTCTCTTCATGGGCTATGCTCTATCTCTGTGGGTTGGGTGGTTCCTGGGGGATGTGCCTCCTCTCCCCTGGTGTGTCTTCCTTGCCCCTTCCCTTGATCGGTTAAGATGGGTTACTGTTCAAGGAAGACACTGCTCTGCTTGATGGCCTTTCCAAGCTTAGAGATAATAAGGAGATGCCCGCATTTTTGCTCAGCTTGAGGGCCAACACACACGCTAGGAGATCATGCTCAGCTTATTGGCCCTCACACAAGCTTGGAGTTTATAAGAAATGCTAAGGGTCCTGGGGGATGTGCCTCCTCTCCCCTGGTGTGTCTTCCTTACCCCTCCCTTGACCGGTTGAGACGGGTTCCTGATCAAGGAAGACACTGCTCAGCTTGATGGCCCTTCCCAAGCTTGGAGATAATAAGGAGATGCTGTAGGAGTCCTGGGGGATGTGCCTCCCCTCTCCTGGTGTGTCTTCCTTGCCACCCCTCCCTTGACAGGTTGAGATGGGTACAGTACTGTTCAAGGAAGACACTGCTCAGCTTGTAGGCCCTCCCACAAGCTTGGCGTTCTTGCTCAGCTTGTTGGCCATCACAAAAGCCTGGCGATCATAAGGAGTTGTTATAGGAAACCTGGGGGATGTGCCTCCTCTCCCCTCGTGTGTCTTCCTTGCCTCCCCTCCCTTGACTGGTTGTGTTGGGTACGGTACTGTTCAAGGAAGCTTCTGCTCAGCTTGTGGGCCCTCACACAAGCTTGGAGAGCATGCTCAGCTTGTAGGCCCTCACACAGGCTTGGAGTTCATAAGGAGACAAGCTTGGAGTTCATACTCGGCTTGTTGGCCCCAGGGGCGGACTGGAACTCAAAAGTGGCCCTGGACTTTCTGGTATGGACCAGCCCACTTGATGCGGTCATGTGAAACTGTAGGCTAATTACTGATTCGGCAATATAGTTATTTTATCATATATTATATTATAATATATGATAAAATAACTATACAGTATTGTCGAATCAGTAATTACAGTTTGAAATTCATTTGGGCATTAAGCTTAAAGGGGTGGAGGGAGGGGGGGGGGGGGGGGGGGGCGAAGCGAGCCTAATAAGCATTTTTAGGTGCATTTTGATGCTATCCAATAAGCTATATTTAGGTAACTAATGAGATAAGCAATGGCTATAAAAAAAACTTTATAATGGATGAGGAAATATAGGCTACAGATATATATTATATATATTTATGCATAGCCTACATTACATATAACACACACAAACATTACCATGGAGAAGACTTCCTCTAGTTTGTCAGCATTTATTATTCAAATTATTTATACATAGGCTACACATAAGTTTAAATGACTGCATCCACAAAGCGCAATTTGCACTGATGGCTGAAGGACTTGACAGAGGAGATGCCAGGGACCGTTGCACCTGAATGGCTGGATCGCTGCCATTAGGTCACGGTGAACAAAAACACTGTCTTACCTTTGTTTAGAACATGTTCTTTATATGTATATGTATGTAGGCCTACTTATTTATTAGTGGCCCCTCCATCATTGACGAACATGCCTATTACATAAGGCATCCTCTTCAAACACTAATCCGCCGTAGTTTTGAATCTACCGCGCAGAGCATTTAAAAACTGAGGAGCCTTCATCATGAGCGCACGCGACCTCACTCATGGCTTCAGTCATTATGAATTGGGTTCTCACTACGAAAAAACTTCGTAAAAAATAAAAACAAAAAGAAAATAAGAATAACTATCCAATAAGCTTTCCATCATATCGTGGATGTACTTGTGTGGATTTCTGACCAGACGCTGATTCAGGCGTCATTCTTCCTTCTCTGCTCTGCGCTCAGCCCGCCCGGACGTGCCGCCCCACGCTCCGCTGGTTCCGCATTCGTTGCGTCCCTAGTGAGTTTTTTCTCATTTGTTTACTCCAGGATGTATCGAGTAAGGTTAGGATAGGCGTAGCAGGAGTGTCCTGGGCTGGTTGCCCGCAGTGCAGTGTATTTTGGGTCGAGTGTATGGGGCATCTATTTCGGATGTACCCTCGTGGTCACGTTGTGGACATGTGAACTTTTTCACAGTTGAGTTAGTTTGTGATGCAGGCGGCTTTCACTACGCGTTAATTATTGCTGCCTTTTATCTTTCTGATGAGGTAAGCTGTGTTTTCTGACGTTCCCAGCGTATTTTTCTTCACTTAGTGAAGTTTTTTCTGGGTCCCGAGTCAGTCTTCCCTGGGTTGGAAGTTATTGCTCGGTGGTGTGTTGGCGGTGGTTCCTGTTGTGATATTTCCAGTGTGTGTGTATATTTCAACTGTTTTTTATGCCGTCTGCCTAGGCCTAGCCAGCCGCTCGTAGCTTTGCCACATGTACTAGTGTTATTATTTATTATTTATAAATATGCCCTACTGTGTCATGTGTATCCGGGTTTTAGTTGTGTATTGGCTAATTCCTCGGACTATAATTGTTTCCTGGTTTAGTTGTGTATTGGCTAATTCCACGGATTATGTTGTGACCTTGGGTTAGCCGTGCGTGGCTATCCTCGTGTCGTGTGTTGTTCAGATGGTATCTGTTCAGGGTGGGTTTCCTTCCGGCGGGTTTTTTCTCGGTTTCACCGTGAAAAAATCCTGGCCGAGAGCAGTGTTGGGCCACACGTGGTTGTTGACACTGGCTTGTATCCCCGGCGGGTGGGGTGTCTGTGGCTCTCCAGGACTGCGTCTCTGTGGGTGCCTGGTTTCAGGCCTCCTTTGATTCCCGGCGGGATGGCTGTACCCATCCATATAAAACGGCGTCCTTGTGGACATACGTTTTAGGAGTTTTTTCTACCTGGTTTTACGACAACCACATGAAAAAACCTAGCTGTTGTTTAGGCTTTCCTCCCCGGCGATCTTTTACAAAGAAGCGGGGACAGGAACTTATGGGGTTAACTTTTAAAACTTCTCACCCGGCGGGTGCACCTGGGTAGGGTGAGATGAACGACTTAGGTCTTCCAGTTAGTTAACCGATCCATTATAGTGATACTCTGTGTATCGCTGCCTTTACTATTTACGGCGATTGAAGGTTCAATTAGGTTATATATATCGATTCTCACACCCGGCGGGTGCTCCTAGGTGGAGGAATTAAGGAATTTTACAAAATTCATTTTAACCTATTTAATTTAGTGATACTATCAGGTATCGCCGCCTTCGATCTTACGGCGATCTTTTGGGACAATTCGTTAAACATTAGATCTCGTATCATCCTGCCCTGGCCTATTCTACTATAATAATTCAAGGGCCGGCGTCTTTTTGGGGGGTTGCTTTGTTACAAAATTGAATCTTGAGACAGTCACCTCCTCCGAGAGACTATAAGTGCCATGCTGGACCATTATATCAGAGGGTATTCTTCACTTTCTTTAGCAAAAGATTTGTTTAGACTTTACACCCCGCCGCGTGGCGAGATGTGTTAGTTGTGTCTTTGCATCTCGTTACCCGGCGGGTTATTAACACTGGTGTGCGATCATGTTGGATTACCCTTATGAGCATTAATTCCTGGAAATTTTCTTGTTTTTTCCAGAGCTGAGCTCCGGCGGACCAATACAGACCCGGCGGTAGTTTTCACCCACCAGTCTCTGTCATGGCTACCGTGACCCCAGTTTTTGCCCTGTGCATTACCCCTACTTGTGCTGGTATCCCTATTTTTGCACACACCCTTTGCATAAGGTGTGTTAAATGTCTAGACCGTTCAAGGGGTCTCTGGGTGATGCATAATTGTTCCTTTTGTTCTCAATTAGCTGTTAAAGTCCTTTGTGATAACGATAAGACCGCGGCGGTAGCGTTGAGAGAGGTTCGACAACAAATGTCGGCCTGCACTACCATTGTCGCGCATAAGTCACTTCAATGTGACAACGTCCCACTTTGGGATAGATTGCTGTCAGAACACCCTCCCCCTAAACGTTCCTCTAGAGTCACGAGTGTTAAGCCGACGGAGACTAGTCAGGGTTCTGTATCGTCTGCGACTACAACTAAACGCCCGAGAGAGCCTACACCCCCGGCATCCGCCTCCTCGTCGCAGGCGAGATCTAGGTCAAGGTCACCTCTCAGACAACAGTCTTCTAGTCGGGCCTCTTCGCCGGAGAGTAAGAAGAGTAAGACGGAAGATTCCACCAGTGGTCACGGCGGAGATTCTTCCAGATCTAAGACTAGTTCGCGGTCACACCGCAGCCATAAATCCTCAAAAAAGGATTCACATCGGAAGTCCTCTCGACATTCCCCTAAGTCTAGTGCATCTCATCGTACCTCTACACCTGACAAAGTTTGTGTTAGGGCCTCTGAGTCCAGTGCAGCACCTGTCCCTAAAGAGGAGTTGCCAATTAATATTTTAACCCTGGAAATGGAAAGTTCAGGAGGGTCAATAATTGAGAATGTTTCAGACTCTCAAGAGAGCGTAGGCCAGGGCCTTGGTGTTTGGCGGTTTGCCCAACCACGGTCTGACCACCCACGTCCGACTCATACGAGTCACACAGTAGCCGACGTCCACAGGGACGCGGCGACCCCATCCTCTATCCCAGACTTATCTTGGAAACAAGGTACCCCTGCCTCGGCGTGGTCTTCTCAGGAGGATCGGGAGGAAAAAGACGAAGTTTCAATAATTTCGGATATGGAAGGACAAGGGTCAGGCTCAGGCTTGGACGCCGCAAGAGATAATAATGATTCTCCTATAAGTTCTTCATCTAACCAGTTTGTTACAGCACAAGAAATTGATGGGTTGCTTACTCATGCTTTATCTAAATTTTTTGGTCAGCAACAAGAAAACCCCACAATGGACATGGGGGCTCCCTCGACAAGCTCTACGGTACGGCCTCTGATGACGTCAATTGATTTATCTAAGATTCCTAACCCTCCTACTCTGTCACCTGCAAGGAGCACTAAGCCTGCCACGGCGGCATTGACAACTTCAAATGTCAGGGTCATAACGGATGTTAATCCACCCCCTCTAGACAAAGCACCTCTTAGAAAGGTAGCTATGCTCCTCCTTTATGGGCCAGACGAGTCATGGGTTCTTTTGAACCCCTCTAAACCAGAGCTTGCCCAACCTACCTTGTCAGGGGAACTCCCGGTACCGCGTGAGTGGTTTATCCAGGGCAACAAGTCAAAGAAATTAAGGGCCATGGATGCCTTAGGTAATGTTCTGGACGTAAACATTAAGGCTATACCTAGTTATTATCACCAGGATTATTTTGTGTATGCTTCTAAGCCTGCTTTACCCCCTGCCTCAGCTTTAAAACTATTTTCAGACTGGTCTAAGCTGGATGGGTTTAATGATATTAAGACTCTGTCAGCTCTTACTCCTGAACTAGATTTACGGACCGTCACAGACGACGCAGCTAATCCAGTTTTGAAGGTGGGACAGTTGGGTCCAGGACCTTGGGTGGATTGGGAGGTAGAGGCTCAAAACTTTGCAACCACTTTCACTTCTAAATCTTCCCACCAGATCCCTCAGGACTCACATTCATGGTTTTCCATGCCGGTGGGTTCTGCCGGCGGAGTCCCGGCGGCTTTGTTTGCATTCCTAGCTGCCCCTAAGATTAATCTTTGTGAACTGAAGGACCCGTTCACTACCGCTACCCCTACTCACCTAGACAGAGAATTTAGGCTACGAGGAAAAGCTTTTCGCCTGTTTTCACAGTACATAGTATCTCAGCAGGTGGCTAAGTCTTTACTACGATCTACTCAGGCAATCGCAGACGCGGATGCTCGAAGATCGGTTGAGTTATCCCGGCGACTGATTCTTCAGTCGTCAATCCAATCCTTAGGTGACATACGCACCGCCTTGCTTGAGGCGGTGCGAGCACGACAAGATCTTAGGATGTCGTTAGTTCGCAAGCTACCTGAGCGCATTGCTAACCAGGTGGTGATGTCACCAGTACTTACCCCTTCTTTAATGTCCCCTGAAGTATGGCGAACGGTGTTCAATATGGCACAGGCCGTTAAGCACAGTCCCACCCCTTCTAAGAAACCTGCATTTAACTTCCCCAAACCCAGGCCTACTACTAAAGCCCAGCCAGGGGGATCTAAACCATTTCTTCCGCCTAAGTCCTCCCACTCCCCCCAGGGTCAGTACAGGCATAGACAGAATAGGTTTTCAGGTCAGAGAGGACGCGGCCAAAATAAACCAGGTCAGGGCCAGTCTTCGACCAACACCAGCCAGCCGGCGAAGCGGCCAGCACCAACCCCACCATCAAAAAACTAAAGTCTCTCTCACTCCCGGCGCCTACCTTAAGGCCGGAGGAACCGAGGGTAGTACAGCCGGCGAACCCTTGTCTGCTAACTGGGTCGTTCCGAACGTGTCACCAAGCATGGCCGTTAAACACTTGGGCATGGATGGTGGCACGCAAAGGCATCACTTGGCAGTGGCTCCGGCGACCTCGATTACGTCAGCCGACAACGGCGAATTTTGTTTCTTTAGAGGTGGAGTCCAGGAAATGATTGCCAAGAATGTCATCATCCCGGTCCCCCCAAATTACCCTGTATTCATGTCCAAACTATATTTGGTTCCCAAAAGGGACAGTGTTCAGATGAGGCCGGTCGTAGACCTGTCTTATCTGAATCTTCACATTCACAACGAATCTTTCAGAATGTTAACAGTACACCAAATCAGGCTAACACTTCCGCCGGGAGGTTGGATGTGTTCACTAGACCTGACAGACGCCTATTGGCACGTATCGGTCAACAAAAGATTTCAAAGGTTTTTGGCCTTACGGATCAGGCACCAAAATTTTGTTTTTCAGAGGATGCCGTTCGGTTTGAACCTAGCACCTCGATTATTCACAAAACTAGTCCGGCAAGCCCTGATGCCATTGTTAAAACAAGGGATCAGAGTGTTGTGGTATCTGGACGACTGGCTGGTGGTGGCAGAGACACAACAATTATGCATAAAACATGTCAATATCATTTTGAATCATGTCAAAACTCTAGGCTTCAAGGTAAATCTGGTAAAGTCAAACCTTGTTCCCTCACGAGTAATTCAGTGGATAGGGCTGGTCTGGGACACCGCCGCTCTCACTCTGAGTCAGAGTGTGGACAATCGCAACAGGTTTCGCAGGAAACTGTTCAGGTTTCTTCACAGTCTGACTACGACACGGAGGGTCTGGGAGTCTCTGGTCGGCTCTCTCAACTGGATTCAACTAACTGTCAAGTTGGGCCGGTTGAAAGTAAAACGATTAATATTGGAAGGCAACAAATATTTCCCGCTCTTACCGGCGGGAAAATTATGGCCCATCCCGAAATTAATCCACACCTTGCTAGCGGTCTGGGCGAAGAGGGAAACATTGCACTCAATAATGTCATGGACCTCTCCTCCACCAACGGTATGGGTAGACACGGATGTGTCAGGCACAATAGGTTGGGGATTTCAGTCAAATCAGGGGCACCAGGGTCAGGGGCTTTGGTCCCACTTAGAAATCTCACACATCAATGTCAAAGAATTACTAGTCCCCTTATATTTCCTTCAGGCTCACGGCCCGGCGTTACGGGACAAGTCGGTGGCCTTCAGAATGGACAATCTGAATGCAGTCCACTGTATTCAGAAACAAGGGTCAACGAGGTCAAGGAAGTTGCTAAACGTGTCAGAAGAGATTTTTGCTCTAGCCAACAGTCTAGATATTTATCTGCACGCTTCTTATCTCCCAGGCGTAGCGAACGTCTGGGCAGACGCTCTATCCCGGCGACAGAGCACGACAGTAGAATGGGAGCTCAAGCAACCCATTTTCAACCTAATGATTGCAGAGCTCTCCCATCCACAAGTGGATCTTTTTGCGTCCGAGGAGACTCACAAACTCCATCTATACCTCACCCGCCGGGCGAAAACGCCGGCAGGGGGGCCAGACGCCCTAGTGACAGACTGGAACAGATGGAGCTCCATCTATCTGTTTCCGCCGCCAGATGCGTCACTAATGTGCCACGTAGTGAACAAACTACGAGATTATCGAGGCTTAGTCTCGCTAATCGCGCCACTGTGGCCGGCGCAGTTGTGGTACCAGCAATTGAAAATGTGGTGCCCGGACCCGGTATCGCTCCCGGTCGGGTATTTCCACTTAGACGCGATTGGCAACCTCGCGACCTCGCTGACTTTTGCATTATGGACATTCAGGAGGCCAAGTGGCTAGCACCATACGGTAGAGATGTGACACATAAATTACTTAATCAATATACTCAGTCTACAAAACGACAGTATCAATCACATTGGCAAGCCTTTACTTCTTGGATCGTTAGGACAGAACAAACTGTACCCTCAGTGGCATTAGTTTTTAATTATTTAAATTATCTGTTTGAGCAGAAACGTTTATCTGTGGTAACATTAAAAAATCACTTAACTGCGATTAGAGTGCCCTTTTTAGACCTTACAGGTCTCTCCATACCGGTGGCGGAGGAAACAGGTTTTATGAGAGCATGTTTTAAACTCCGCCCACCTCCCCGTCAGCTCATGCCTACTTGGTCTCTGGACAAAGCTTTGTCTTTGCTTCACTCTCGTCTGTACCAAAATACTGCAGACTTTGCATTAATCTTAAAAAAGGCAGTTTTCCTTTTGGCTTTAGCCACCGGAAACAGAGTGTCTGAGATGGCGGCGATGAGCAACACACCTAATTGTCTTAGGTTTGGTAGACTTAATGAATGTATTTCCATTGCACCCTCCCCAGGTTTTGTAGCCAAGAATGAGCATAGTGCACACGTGTTTTCTGAGTTCACGGTGCCGGCGTTAAAAAGGGGAAAGGTGCATCATAATTTATGTCCAGTACAAGCTCTAACCAAATATTTGAGAGTAGCTCCTCACAACCCCCAAGGTGCTTTATGGGTAGCAAGTACGGGTAAACGCTTACTTAAACGGCGATTAGCCTCTCTTCTGGTAGAAGTCATTAAAGAAAGTAATCCCGGCGTTGTGGGTCGGGCCCACGATTTACGCAAATGGGCAGCCTCTTTACGTTTCCTGAAATTTTTTTCAGTTGAAGACATAGCGTCCACGCAGTTGTGGGCGTCTAATCATACGTTTCTGTCTAGATACTTGTCAGTTGCTCTAGACAAACCTTCCTTACCATGTATAGCTTTAAGGCAGAGGGTCTAGGCGGCCCTGCAGTCACTTTTGTTTACTTTCATGGGAAAGGGGGGGGGGGGGGGGGTGCAGTCAGTGACACAGGACACCCTAGACCCCGCCGGAGTATGAGAGCTGTGATACAATTTAAGGTTAAAATGTGTTATGAAAATTTCTCAGTGAGAAATTGTGCTAGTACAATGTTAAGTACAAAACAACGGTGTTGTTAGAGTAGTTTAGCTGCGAAAGCAATTTAGTTTTAGATTATTGGAGTTCCTTTGCAATTTATCTCCAAGTTTATGTTGGGGTTTATTATGTGCACATGTAAACTTATAACTTGTTATTTTTTGTCACCACTCGTTGAGTGGGGTGCCTTTGTAACTACAGATCTGTGTTCAGAATCTTCAGGGTTACCAATTTTTTGTCAGGCAGGCTTCTTTGAAGCACGCACCTGCCTGAACCCCCTTTTTCTTGTATTTGTTCGGCTACGCCGTTAATTAAATATATTTTCAAAGTAAGAATACTATGTGGTTGTTTTTATTATCTGCTTTTCTAGAGTTATGATATGATTACGAATGTCCCCCTCCAGTCTTAGAAATCAGGCATGTTCGTCAATGATGGAGGGGCCACTAATAAATTATAGGTTTGACTCCTGTAAGGAGATAAAGAAAACCTAATATTTAGTAGTGGCCCCGTAATCATTGACGACTGGGGCCCTCCCGACCGTCCCCTTCCCATTCGTTGATGTATTAAGGATTTTGGTTTACTTGATATGTCAGTGAAGGAAGAATGACGCCTGAATCAGCGTCTGGTCAGAAATCCACACAAGTACATCCACGATATGATGGAAAGCTTATTGGATAGTTATTCTTATTTTCTTTTTGTTTTTATTTTTTACGAAGTTTTTTCGTAGTGAGAACCCAATTCATAATGACTGAAGCCATGAGTGAGGTCGCGTGCGCTCATGATGAAGGCTCCTCAGTTTTTAAATGCTCTGCGCGGTAGATTCAAAACTACGGCGGATTAGTGTTTGAAGAGGATGCCTTATGTAATAGGCATGTTCGTCAATGATTACGGGGCCACTACTAAATATTAGGTTTTCTTTATCTCCTTACAGGAGTCAAACCTATAATGTATGAAATGCCGATTGCCGGACAGTCGGTGTCATAGGCCTATTTCAAAACAACCTATGAACTTGGCAAGGGTATGGTAAGAATTGGGAGGTTTGACACTCTCCCAATAGCAAAGAAGGAAAACCTTCTATTTGGTAGGTAGCCTCGGAGTATCCAACGTAGAGCTATATACTTATCGTATAATTCCGTTCCGCTCTGGAGTGGGCAATTATCGTAATCACTAGCGCGATTAAATCGATAACATCTAGAGTAGCACCTTACTCTCTCTACTAGGTACGTTGTACACACTTTTGAGGCTACTATTTTAAAGGAAATGAAAATATTGATGAGAAAGAAAAGATAAAATTGCAGAACATTGTCCATCCTATCTGGCTCCTTAAGCCGTTGTCACGGGTCCACCGCACAACCCGATCGGGTTCATTAGAGCATCCAGGTATCAAGTTAATTAGACAAGATTGGATGGGCAGGGGTACGGTGTGAGGGCGGGATACTCCGAGGCTACCTACCAAATAGAAGGTTTTCCTTCTTTGGTATTGGGAGTGTCAAACCTCCCAATTTAGTAGTAGCCTCTACGTCTCCAACGTAGAGCTAGAGTAACAAATTGGAGGCGGACATCCAAGCGAAAAAACACAAACTTAGCCCTTAGGAAATATCAGGACCATGGAAAGACCGACTTAAACAAGAGAGTTTATATAAAGAGTGTACAGACAGGTGCATATCAAGAGAGGTCAAGTACAGTCAAGTCTTATTCCATGAGATAACTTAGCCTAAGACAAAGAATGATGCATTTCATAATGATGAATATAAATTCCAGGATCCCCCCCCCCCGCCTTCCGGAAGAAAGCAGGACGACCCATACTGTAACGAGGAAATACCGGCATACGCCGAATAGGAGTACCGTACAGGATGTAACGAGAAACTACATGAGCAGTGTCAGTGACGAACACTAAAAGCCATATGAGAAAAGTTCAGTGGTATGAGGACAAGACATACCGAAAGAATGTAGTATACTTAAGACTAGAAAGTATATCAAAAGCTTAGCCCAGTTATTTAGTAGTAGCCTCTACGTTCCAACGTAGAGCTTATACTATGACGATGTAACCTGCTTCGCTCTAGAGCGGCAATTATCGTATACACATAGCGCGAATTAAATCGATAACATCTAGAGTAGCACCTTACTCTGTCTACTAGGTACGTTGTACATACTTTTGAGGTCTTTTTAATAGAAAATTGAAAAGAGAAACGAGAAAGAAAAGAAAAAGTTGTCGACTAGGCCATTCCATCTGGCTCTTCACGCCGCTGTCAGGGGCGTACCTTCTAACCCGTTCCGGATTAAAGGGCATCTCTTTCACGCTACTCCTCGGGTGCACACGTGTTTCTGGTGCTCCGTATTTTGGTGCCTTCCACTCCTATCTTCGTCACCTTTTGGTGAGTTTTGGGCCTGTATTTGGCGCCTGGATTTATAGATAGATGATCCGTGTTGTAGGCACAACGTAAAATGGGCACTCAGGTGTTTAATTTGAGTGGTAGCATTGAAAGTGGAGGTCTCTCATGTTTTCAGCCCTCTGCGCATGCGTGTCATTGGACACCGCTAATGTTTGTAAGGCCTTTGCCTTATTTTGCTTTTAGCCTTGCGGTGACTTTAGTTTAGGTTTTGATAGGTTCTATTCATTTAGGGCTTCTTGTCGCTACCTTAGTTTCTGACTTACGCCAGTTTTTTCAGTGGCGTCTGGTCAAAGATCCAGACAAGTAGGCTACATCCACGAATATATGGAAAGCTTATGAATAGTTATTCTTATTTTCTTTTTTATTTATTATCTTTTACGAAGTTTTTTCGTAGTGAGTACCCAATTTCATAATGACGAACCATGAGTGAGGTTGCGTGCGCTCATGATGAAGGCTCCTCAAATTTGTTATGCTCTGCGCGGTAGATTCAAACTACGGTAAATGAGTGTTTGAAGAGGAGGCCTTATGTAATAGGCATAATCGTCAATGATTACGGGGCCACTACTAAATATTAGGTTTTCTTTATCTCCTTGCAGGAGTCAAACCTATAATGTAGACCAGTCTGTAGGTTGTTAATCCGCTCTAAGTGGAAACAAGACGTTGGAAATGGTATTGGAATGGGACATTCGAGAGACAGATGAATGAACTACACATGTGTTGACCAGACTGGTGTTATAAGGCACCCTTGACCCTGAATTAAGTGGATATGTTGCAAAACTTTGGATATTCGTGTGTGTCTGGAGGAGGAAAGAGGTATATCGATAACCACTTGTTCCAAACCTCTGAGAACGCATCTGTTCCGCTCGCTTGGATCTCGTGCCAGAAGGTCAGAAGCCGGAGAAATGTTGTCGATTGGTGTGAATTAACGAGATTTACCTGTGGATGGAACGGCCTTATCAAGTTGTGGAATACCGTCTGAGTGATTGTCTATTCGACTAGGGTACCCTTCTCCCGAGATAAGGTGTCCGCCTACAGATTCGCCTTGCTTGGTAGGTAAACTGCTTGAATTGTGATATGGTAATGAAGAGTAAGGAAAAATATTAACTCCGACAATCTCAGGGGTGTGTGAGATTTCGTTGGGCCCTGCCTGTTGATACAGGACATGGCTGATGTGTTGTCCATGTGAAAGGCTATTATTGTACTCTGTGTTGGAGTGCAAGGGCATGATTTTTCAGGAAAATCGAGGGACAACTAGTTCCTTTGTATATAAGTGATAGAGATTGAGAGAGGTCTAGCGACTTTGTGTCTGGCGACCGTCGGACGATTGGTAACTCCAGCTCGGGGCTCCCGCTTTGTCCAAGACGACCCCCACTGATGGTGGCGGTTCTGACTAGAGGGCTGTCGGGGAAGGGGTCTCAGGTCTTATCCAGAAGCTTAGAAGTCTGATGAAATGCTGAGGGAATGTAATTAGGGTATGAGGTTGATTGACTCGGAAAAGCTCTGTTGTCCAGCCTGATGTAAGGATTCAGGCGAAGTTTGTCCAACGGAACAGGTAGCTGAACCCAATATTTTGACCCTATTAACCCTCTCACGTCCTTGACGCAATTTTGAGCATATTGGGGATACTTTAAAGCCTTGTTACCATCAGGGGTATTTAGAAACTTTTAGTTAGTTACTTTAACCTCTGCAGTTGTCTTTGAGTTAGCTATGGGCAGAAAACTCATTTTGGAGAGGTAATTATAAGAGTGAGAGAACTCTATTTCTTATTGCTAATCTGGCAACCTCTGCATCATATGGTCGTGAGAGGGTTAACGACTCCCACAGCCGTTTGGAATTGTTTTTTGTATGTACTGTCTTGCATACTTCTAGTAGTCAAGTATTTGATGTTGTATGTTGTGTGATAGGGTTTCCCAACTGAGGTAAACCTAGGGTTCCCACTTTACTATTCAGACGTAGGGCTGTGATATTTGTTGTATTGTTATCATCTCGAAAAAGTGGTTTACCATATACTTATTGAGGATTGATAATTCTATGACTGGTCTGAACTGTAGGCTATCTCGTTTTGGTACTAGAACTAAGCGAGACAGAAAACTTTTGATGTGGGAGGAATGTTCACTCGAATTCCTCACTGAAGCATCGCTTTTACGAGTGTTGGCACCTTTACTGGCATGAGACGTTGTATACGTACTTACGAAAGAACGGTCGTCTCTCCCAGTCCCAAAACAGACTATGTTTTATTAAATGTCTGGACCAAGGTCCTTTCGGTCATGCTGTGTAACTGGCCTGGAAAGAACCGGTTGTGCCTTGCGATATAATGTGATGCAAGGCTAAGATGAACTAAGTTAGGTCCTTGAACCGGTATGTGCTCTTGAAAGGTCAGACTGTTGCTGTTGGTGTGTCTGAGTCTGTCTAATTTGTTGTCTGGGGATGAATTAACCAGACTGTCCCAACTACTGTGGCCTGTTGAGTGTCGTTGAGATCTGAATCTAATAAAGTTAACACGAGAGAACCTTAGAGACGGTTATAAAAAGTAGTGCTGATACTTCAGACCAAGTATTTGTGGTTGTTAATCTGTTAGAATAGATGGAGAGATCAAGATTCTAGTCTTGATGTCTTTGGGCAGAGCTTTTTAGATAGAAAGATACGGAGGTCTTGACGTGCTTTGGACGTCATGAAAAGGGCTGTTCTGACCTCTCCTACTGTCCGAAGGGTTTTGCAAAGATAGACTTCTCTTATGTGTGATAATGTTGCCCTAGAGTATGTGTCATGAATAGGATCTGCTACTCCTCATTAGTGTGAGTGAGTTGTCTTGTAAAACTGTCTTTGTGGTGCAATGCATAAGTGTGGTGATTTTCAGTGTGAGCAGCCTAGGTTCGAATCCCCGGGCTGCCACATGTGTTTGTTAATTTCATTAACCGAGTTTAGGAGTAAAGTATGTTGGTGGAGAGAACATAATAAAACCAAAAGGTTGGATAATCGCCTATGGGTTGTTTATCTGAGAGTGTAAAGTCCTTCCCCAACCTTTTGTTCCTAAGAAATATCCTCGTCAATTATGGGGACACGGAGTCAAGGATCTGACTCAGCCAAATTGCCAGAATAACCCTGTGTGATTAAGAGGTGTATGGGAAAATGGTTGATTGAGCCCCGTGAAAGTTATTCTGTAATAAAGGATAGATAAAATTATCTACCTGGAGAATTCTGGTATGTGAATGTGGAACTCTGGCGAAGTAGGCAATGAATAGTTATCTAAGAGACTCCCTTCCTCTGCAACCCGGACTCATAGAGAACGCGGGGAACTCCTACTGACTGGAGGTGTCATTATTAGAGCTCCGGACTAAGTGTTAGCCGACCCAAAATGGGACCGGAACAACCAGTTGTGTAAAGGTAAGATAGCAAGTGACTGTATCGGTTCTGTCAGGTTTTTTAAAACAGGCCCTAGTCGAACAATTTATTAAAAGGAATGGTTGGTGCTAGGGATACCCAGAACTCTAGCATGTTGTGCTGAGGCGTAAGGAAAACAAGCTAATGAATCATTACTATACTGGTTAAGTAGACCCTAAAGAAGTGACCTCTGTTATACTGGGGACTTGGGGAAAACATTACTTGGGAATTGCCAGACGGAAAATTAATTCCCAGTGTTGTCCTTTGTAGTATGAGGACTCGGGGTAAAGAAATTACTCGGTAATGACTGACGGAATAACTCTGTGTTGTTTAATAGGTGCGGGGGTAAAATTTACTAAGTACCTAATAGTGTTCTCGGACTGGTATGGAGGACTCAAGATTCGGACGGAAATAGAGTGAACAAAACCTATTCCGTAATAAATGATAGAGAAAAATATCTAATTGGAGAACTCTAGTATGAGACTTGTGGAACTCCGGCAGAGAAGGCAATGTTATAAATATCTAAGAGGGTCCCTCTCTCAGCCTACTCTGCTAAAACCCTGACTCAAGAGAGAATGTGGTGGTCTTCTAGTGATCGGAGATATGTAAAAGAGCCCCAGACCCAGACACTTGCCGACCCAAAGTGGGACCGGAGGGAGGTTCAATGAATCATTAATAATAATAATAATAATAATAATAATAATAATAATAATAATAATAATAATATAATTTATTCAGTTAGCAATTTACCGAGTTGGTACCACATAGTATGTTACAAATATGACATGTACCAGCTTTGCATAATTCCAACTAAGGATAGCCCAATAAGGCCATTAGGCGTATTTCCATTGGGGTCCTTGACCAACTCGAGAGTTGGTCCGGAGCCTAAAATATGAAATGTTTATTGTCGAGTTGAGTAGTCAAGCGTTAGCCTTGAATGATACTAATTATACCATAGTATCCTTATTGGAGGAGTGGTAACCTGGGAATCTTTGTGAATCAAAATTATTGATTTACTACTAGTAGTTATACGTGAACGACAATATCATGGTATCCTTTATTGAAGGAGTGATAATGTGGGATTCTTTGTAAATCATTTTTTTTTTATCTACTAATACTGTAGTAGGTAAAACAGTAAAATCTGTGTAAAACGAATGGATGAGAACCAACCGGTTAATCGTGTCCATGTATATACTTGGTCTAAGGAAAGAGAGATAATATCTCTTAATTTTGTACCGCCTTTGTTTGGGAATAAAAGTTAATAATAACAATAATAATCGTCAGGTTACTTATATAGCGCCCGTTCTCCTCCTTCAAGGATTCACCAGCGCTTGGCTTTCTTTAGTCTACCATTGACTATTACCCATCCCCCTTGCTCATGGGGAGATGGTAACCGTCGGCTATATCCCTGAAAACTTTTCAATCTGAGAGGGGATTGAAACGCGAGACCTGCCAGATGGTTATCAGGCACGCTATCAACTAAGCCAGCCGGACGGCTAAATTATTAATCCTCCTAACCTATATGGCTATGCATGAATGAACAGGGTAACTATGGTATTGAAATACTGTTCTTAATAAAGGGTAGGAATAATCCTACAACCTTGTACAATAATTTAGGATTGGAAAGTGTAGTGCACCTTTTGTCCCACTCTGAATGAGTATAAACATTATCAGTAATACTGAGTGAATGAAGTTTTACTTGGGACTTTGTTAAAATTGAGGTATCTCTAGTACTATGCTAAGCATATACAAGTACTGTATTGTAAAAGGTTCTTGAAGGTGATTCTATTAATTACCAATTTGAACTTCGTCATCTAGGAATGCCAACTTGAATAATAATTGAATAGGCCTACCTGGAGTGTGCTAGTAGGACTTGGTAGGCCTATTGGTATAACTCGGTGTCTGGAACCGGAAATAAGTTAATATTGTTTGAATACCCGGAGTTGGTTGACAGAACTCGGTGTCTGGGAACCGGAGTTAATTAACAATATTAGACTACTCGGAGTTTTCTGGGACTCGGAGTGAAGTCACTATTGTTGTATACCCGGAGTTAGAAGTTATATAGGAACCGGAGATATGTTCTCGCTAAGGGATACTCGGAGTTATGTTGGTAAAACTCGGTGTTTGAGAACCGGAGTTAAGACACTTTTGTTGAATACCCGGAGTTAGAGTGGTATAAAACTCGGTATATGGAAACCGGAGTATGTATTCTCTTTAAGGGTTAGAGTACTCGGAGATACTGTCTGTAGTGAACCGGAGTAAAATATGAATTTTGACATAATTGCACTCGGAGCTATAGTAGCACTCGGTGTTTGTGAACCGGAGTTAATAAAAACTGGTGAGGGAACAGGTTCTTAACTCTGGAGCCCCGGAGATAAGGCTATGACAGTGTACCACCGGAAAAAACTCCGAGTGGAAGAAAGGGGTGAGGTGTATGACAAAAGCACCTTGTAGTAAAAGCAAAATGGTAGGTAAAAATACCCGGAGCTTCGTAGATATAAACTAGAGAACTCCGGCAGAGTAGGCACAAATAAAAGATATACAAATGAGGCCCCCATCCTCCGCCTATACTCTGCTACCCCCCGGACTTCAAATAGTACACGGGGATCTCCTAGTGACCGGAGATATAATTAAGCCCAGTCTAACACTAGCACCTAAAAAAGGACCGGAGTGAGACTCTAAAAAGGGGCCCAACTGAAGGTTGGTTCATAGCTTAAAATCATATTTTTTGAAAAGGGAGGCTACGGTGGCAAGTATCAAAAATAATTACAGGCAAAAGTATCATAAAAGAATAACATTTATCCGCTCTGCAACAAGACAGAAAACCTGGAAGGTAGGGTAAGACGGGGTAATTTCGCCGCGGCGCTAATAATTTGCATTCAAACGCCGATATCTCCGAAACTATTGCATGGATTCGGCTGCAGTTTGGCTTAGGTTGTAGAGCATTTTGGTTTAGGTTGTAGAGCAAGTTTGGTTTAGGTTGTATAGATAGTTTGAAGATCTAGTTTGGCTTAGGTTTTGTTGTAGTTTCGCGGGGCCTGGAGCCGGGGCTAGCGGCGCGTCTGACGGTATGGTCGGGTGTGTATGGGGGTGTTTGTGGGTGGTTTATATGTGTGTACTCACCTAATTGTACTCACCTAATTGTAGTATACAGGATTTGAGCCTAAGCTCGTGTTGTCCTGTCTCTCTCTCTACATTTATCCAATTTTGCTTTAAAAGTTTGGATATTTCTTGCTGTGTATGTTTGTTTGTATGTTTGCGTGTGACACAGTGTTGGCAGTAGCCGTCAGCTGCTGCCTGGTACTTTGTACTAGCAACCTACACGCCGCACCCACACGAGACACGTCCACACCCGCACTAAATACTTCCACACCCGTAGGCCTAATAAATACGTCCACAACCGCACTAGACACGTCCACACCCGCACAACATGTCCACAACTCCACACCCGCACTAGACACATCCACACCCGCAATAGACAAAAAGGCGCATAGGCCTACACGTGTGACACACCTGCATCTCTGCCCGCCCTGTTCAGTTGTGTGTGGGAATAGGCCTAGCGAAGGAAGTGAATACAGGCCTATTTTGGCAGTTAATGAGAGCCTAGAGATGGTATTGAAAAGGGTAGATGAACTGGGAGCAGAGAATATGGCATTGAAGGAGCAGCTGAAGGAATACGAAGGACGTTTCACGGAAGTAAAGGAGTCAACTGCATGGACGGTGGTAGGTAAACAAAAAGTCAAGGATTTGGAGGATATTATGAAAGAGCAAAAGGAAGAAATGAATATGACCAAAAAAAGTTTTGAGAGTGCAGTTGTAGGGGTCATGCAGAACAAGGAGAGTGTCGTGAGGGAGGCCATGGATAGGGATGTAATCTTGTATGGAGATATAGAGACTCATATGAATGATAATGGAGTGAGAAAAGTGAGGGATATGGAGACAGTGAAGGAGGTCATGAAAGGTGTGGATGAGGACGAATATGGATGGGAAGGGCAGGTGGAGGAGGTCAGTAGGATAGGTAGATATAAAAGGGGAGAGATGAGACCTATAAGAGTACAGTTTAAAACTAGGGTAGTGGCAGAGACTGTGACAAATTTTAGTTGGAGGCTAAATACAAATGATAAACTGAAACACATAAGACTAAAGAAGGATTTGAGTATAGAACAAAGGAAAAAAATTAAGGAATTACAAGAAAAGGCTGATGAAAATAATGGAAAGTTGGGTGAGGAGGATAAGAGAAATTTGTACTGGAGAGTGAGGGACGGAAACGTGAGGAAGTGGTTTATAAGAGTAGAAGGGAGGGGGAGATCAGGGAGGGAAGAGAATGTGATGGGAGTTGTGACAGAGGAGGAGAACGGGGTGGAGGTGTCACAGGGAGAGACAGGAGACAAAGAGGCAGACCCAGTAGTGCTAACAGGGGAGTAGGGTACGGACTGGAGGAGCGGGATGGTGTAATTGCTGAAGGAATGGTAGATGGATTAAGGATTATGTTTAGTAATGTGGATGTGTTTACCCAGGACAAGAAAAGAGAACTGATATGTAGGTTGCAGGATGAAGAGGAAAAACCTGATGTCATAGCCCTACAGGAAGTAAGACCAAAAAATGCTAGAATTAAAAGGGAACTGGTGGAATATAGTTTGGAGGGTTTTGAGTTATATGAGAGAAATGCTATTAGAGCAGAGGTCGGAAGAGGACTGTTTATTTATATAAGAAAAGAGCTCAAGGTTAATGAGGTGGATATGAGACAGCAGTATTGTGAGTATTTGTGTATTGAAGTAAAATGTGCAAGAGGATCAATTCTAATTGCCTCTATATATAGAAGCCTAAATAATAGCAGGGGAGAGGATAATAACCTACTGAAAGCGGAGGAGATAGATAATAGAGAGAACAAATATAAAATTTTGATTGGAGATTTCAATTTGCCAAGGATCAACTGGGCAAATTGTACTACTCCAGCGGGACAGGGTAGCCTGGAAAATAAGTTTATAGAGAAAGTGAGAGATTGTTTTTTAACGTAACATATTGTAGAGATGACAAGATATAGAGATGGGACGCAGGGGAGTGTACTTGATTTGATTTTTAGCAATGAAGAGGATATAGTGGAACATGTTAATGTGGATAGCCCTATAGGTCGTAGTGACCATGCCTGTATAAGCTTTAGTTGTAACATTAAATCAGAGAGGGATAATAGAAGCAATAGAAAATATACATGTATGATAGAGCAGATTATGAGCTGCTGAGACGGTGTTTGGACATTGACTGGGGGGAATACTTGAACGGTGAAGACGCTGAAGGAATGTGGAGGAAAATTAGAGTCAAACTGGAGAATGCTGTATCCAAAAGTGTACCAGTAAGGGAATATAAGGATAAAACAAAATTGAGGAAAAGAACTAACCCAGAATTGCCAATGAAAAGAAAGCTTTGGATATTGATTAGAAGAAAGAAACGATTGTGGAAAAGATTAAAATTGTTAAAAAAGAACAGGGGATTTAGTAGTAGCCTCTACGTTCCAACGAAGAGCTATATACTTATCGTATAATTCTGCTCCGCTCTAGAGCGGGCAATTATCGAAATCACTAGCGCGATAAAACGATAACATCTAGAGTAGCACCTTACTCTCTCTACTAGGTACGTTGTACATACTTTGGAGGCCACTATTTGAAAAGGAAAAAAGAAAATATTGATGAGAAAGAAGAGAAAATTACAGGATTTTAGGCCATCCTATCTGGCTCCTTCAGCCGTCTTGACGGATCCACCCCACTACCCGACAGGGTTCATTGGGCATTCCTTTTCGCGCTCCTCAAGCCTACACACACGCTGTTTTCTATGCGCCCGATTTTTGTGCTTCTACTCCTGTTGCCTACCCTTTGGGTGAGTTGTGGGCCTTATTTATGGTACCTAAGGTTTTTAGACAGATGATCTGTGATGTAGGCACGCTTCAAATGGGCTCTTAGGTGTGTTACTTTGAGTATGGCGTCGAAACTGGTTGGTCACGCTTCTGCGCATGCGTCGCCCTTCGGCGAGTGTTATTATTTAGGCCTTTGCCTGTTTTTATCATCATTTTCACTTGCGGTGGCTTAGTTTTGTATACCTGGTAGGTTCTATTACGCTTTGTGCTTATTTTCTGCTTTCATTGCGTGGTTTTTCAGAAAAGTTGGGCTAACTTGTGCACTTTCGTTTGTGATGAAGGGGGCATAGCCCCCCTTGCCTTGACAGGTTATTTTGGCCTTATGTTTTGCTTACCTTCACATGAATGTTTCGCATTGGAGTGTGCCCTGTGTTTTCTGTTTTTCTCTGCCACTCAACCAGGGCTAGGCCCCCTGTTAATAGCCTAACTTTTAGTTGGAGGGGAGCGCCAGGGCTAGGCCTCATGTTCTTAGCCTAATTATTTAGAAGGGGGAGAAGGGACTTTTGGTAGACCGTCACTGTTGCCTCGTCGCTCTTGCTTGCCGATCTATGGTTTACTAAACCACCTTAGGCTCGCAGGGGTATGACGCTTTGGTTTTACTAAACCTTCTGTGGTGCCCTTTTTTCGTCTGACGCTCGCTCCCGCGCTGTCTCTCCCTTATTTTGTTGGCACTCCCCTAGGCCTTGAGTTCATGAGACACGGTCTTCCCCTTACTTGACCTCCATCATACATTGAGGTCCCCGCGGCACGGTCTTCACCTCCTTTGAGCTCTACGATGCCTTGAACTGTCGTCCCTTCCACCCTTTTTGGTGACGTGGGTCTCTGGGAAGGGCTCCGCGCCCGCTCCGCCCTGCAGCGTGGACAAATCCCGCTCCAGGTCGGTCCTATGCTTCCGACATGTTCTCTTTTTTGGCTGCTGTGGTCGGGTCACACTGGACCCGCTCCGCCCTAGGATGGTACTATCCGTCTCTAGGTCGGTCCTCTGCATCGCACTGTTTTATTTATTAGTGGCCCCTCCATCATTGACAAACATGCCTATTACATAAGGCATCCTCTTCAAACACTAATCCGCCGTAGTTTGAATCTACCGCGCAGAGCATTTAAAAACTGAGGAGCCTTCATCATGAGCGCACGCGACCTCACTCATGGCTTCAGTCATTATGAATTGGGTTCTCACTACGAAAAAACTTCGTAAAAAATAAAAACAAAAAGAAAATAAGAATAACTATCTAATAAGCTTTCCATCATATCGTGGATGTACTTGTGTGGATTTCTGACCAGACGCTGATTCAGGCGTCATTCCTCCTTCTCTGCTCTGCATTCAGCCTGCCCGGACGTGTCTCCCCACGCTCCGCTGATTCCGCATTTGTTGCGTCCCTAGTGAGTTTTTTCTCATTTGTTTACTCCGGGATGTATCGAGTAAGGTTAGGATATGCGTAGCAGGAGTGTCCTGGGCTGGTTGCCCGCAGTGCAGTGTATTTTGGGTCGTGTTTGGGGCATCTATTTCGGATGTTCCCTCGTGGTCCTGTTGTGGCCATGTGAACTTTTTCACAGTTAGTTAGCTTGTGTTGCAGGCGGCTTTCATTACGCGTTAGTTATTGCTGCCTTTTATCTGTCTGATGAGGTAAGCTTTGCTTACTGACGTTCCCAGCGTATTTTTCTTCACTTAGTGAAGTTTTTTCTGGGTCCCGAGTCAGTCTTCCCTTTGCCGGAAGTATTTGCTACAGTGGTGTGTTGGCGGTGGTTCCTGTTGTGATATTTCCAGTGTTTTGTGTATATTTCAACATTTATTATGCCGTCTACTTAGGCCTAGCCAGCCACGCGTAGCTTTTGCCACATGTACAAGTGTTATTGTTTATTATTTATAAATATGCCCTACTGTGTCATGTGTATCCGGGTTTTAGTTGTGTATTGGCTAATTCCTCGGACTATGTTTGTTCCTGGTTTAGTTGTGTATTGGCTAATTCCACGGATTATTGTGTGGACTTAGGTTAGTCGTGCGTGGCTTCCTTCGTGTCCGTTGTACGATCAGATGGTGTCTGTTCGGGGTGGGTTTCCTTCCGGCGGGTTTTTTCTCGGTTTCACCATGAAAAAAACCCGGCCGAGAGCCGTGTTGGGCCACACGTGGTTTTCACACAGGCTTGCATTCCCGGCGATGAGGTGTCTGTGGCTCTCCAGGACTGCGTCTCTGTTGGTACCTGGTTTCAGGCACCCTTTGATTCCCGGCGGAATGACTGTACCCATCTATAAAACGCTGTTCATACGAACATACGTTATGTAGTTTTTCTACCAGGTTTTACAAAAAAACACATGAAAAACCTAGCTGTGTTAAGGGCTTTCCTCCCCGGCGATCTTTTACAAAGAAGTGGGGACAGGAACTTATGGGGTTAACTTTTTGACATCTCACCCGGCGGGTGTACCTTGGTAGGGTGGGATGAACAACTAAGTCAATTAGTTCATTAACCATTCCATTTTAAGTGATACTATATGTATCGCCGCCTTTATACTTACGGCGATTGAAGGTTCAATTAGGGTTAACATCGTTTTTCACACCCGGGGGTGCTCCTAGGTGGAGGAAATAAGGAATTTACAATTCAATTTCGAGTTAACCACTTAATTTAGTGATACAATTAGGTATCGCCGCCTTCAACCTTACGGCGATCTTTTTGTGACAATTCGTTAGGAATCAGATCTCGTGTCAGCCCGCCCTGTGTTATTCTACTAATATATTTCAAGGGCCGGCATCTTTATGGGGGGTTGTTTTTGTTCCAAAAAAATTGAATCTTAAGACAGTCACCACCAGAAAGACTATAATCGCCATGCTGGACAGTTATATTATGTCAGAGAGTATTCTTCACTTTCTTCAAAAGATTTGTTTAGATATTCTGAACCCCGCCGCGTAATGAGCTGTGATCATTGTGTCATTACATCTCGTTATCCGGTGGGTTATTAAAACTTGTGTGCGAACATGTTGGGTTAACCTTATGAGCATTAATTCCTGAAAATTTTCTTTTTTTCCAGAGCTGGGCTCCGGCGGACCAATACAGACCCGGCGGTAGTTTCCCCACCAGTCTCTGTCATGGCTACCTCATCCCCAGTCTTTGCTTTATGCACTACCCCTGATTGTTCCGGTATCCCTATTTTTGCGCATACCCGTTGCATAAGGTGTGTTAAATGTCTAGACCGTTCAAGGGGTCTCTGGGTTATGCGTAATTGTTCTTTTTGCTCCCAATTAGCTATCAAGGTCCTTTGCGATAATGATAAGACCGCGGCAGTAGCTTTAAGAGAAGTACAGCAGCAGATGGCAGCTTACACTACGGTTGTTGTGCATAAATCACTTCAATGTGACAACGTCCCTCTTTGGGATCGATTGCTGTTTGAACACCCTCCCCCCCTAAACGTTCCTCTAGAGTCACGAGTTATAAGCCGGCGGAGACTGGTCAGGGTTCTGTATCTTCGGCTACTACACCAAAACGTCCAAGAGAGCCTACACCCCCGGCGTCCGCCTCATCGTCTCGGAAGAGATCTCGGTCTCGGTCACCTCTCAGACGCCAGTCTTCTAGTCTTGCCTCTTCACCAGCGAGTAAGAAGAGTAGGACGGAAAGTTCCACCAGTGGTCACGGCGAGGATTCCTCCAAATCTAAGAGTAGTTCTCGGTCACACCGTAGCCATAAATCCTCCAAAAAGGATTCCCATAAGAGACAGTCCTCCCTACATTCACCAGCTTCTAGTGCCTCTCATAGTACCTCTACCTCAGGCAAAGTTTGTGTTAGGCCTCAAGGGTCCAGTGCGGTGCCGGTCCCTAAAGAGGATTTACCTAGTAATATTCTAACCCTGGAATTGGAAAGTTCAGGTGGTTCAATAATTGAGAATGTTTCAGACTCCCAAGAGAGTGTAGGCCAGGGCCTCGGTGTTTGGCGGTTTGCTCAGCCAGGGTCTGACCACCCACGTCCGACTCAAACGAGTCACACAGTAGCTGATGTCCACAGGGACGCGGCGATCCCATCCTCTATTCCTGACTTATCTTGGCAACAAGGTACCCCAGCTTCGGCGGGGTCTTCTCAGGAGGATCAGGAGGAAAAAGACGAGGTTTCTATAATTTCGGAGATGGAAGGGCAAGAGTCAGGCTCAGGCTTAGACGCCGCGCAGGATAGTAATGATTCACCTGTAAGTTCATCATCTAACCAATTTGTTACTGCGCAAGAAATTAATGGGCTACTTACTGATGCTTTATCTAAATTTTTTGGCCAACAACAGGAAACCCCCACTATGGACTTGGGGGCTCCCACGACAAGTTCTACGGTACGGCCTCTGATGACTTCGATTGCTTTATCTAAGATCCCTAACCCTCCCACTCTGTCACCATCAGGGGTTACTAAGCCTGCTACGGCGGCATTGACAACTTCAAATGTCAGGGTCATCACGGACGTCAATCCACCCCCTCTAGACAAGGCGCCTCTCAGAAAGGTAGCTATGCCCTTGCTTTATGGACCAGACGAGTCATGGGTCCTTTTGACCCCCACTAACCCAGAGCTCGCCCAACCTACCTTGTCAGGGGAATTCCCGGTACCGCGTGAGTGGGTCATCCAGGGCAATAAATCAAAGAAATTGAGGGCCTTGGATATTTTGGGGAATGTACTAGACGTAAACATCAAGGCTATACCTAGTTATTATCACCAAGACTATTTTGTGTATGCTACTAAACCAGCTTTACCCCCTGCCTCAGCTTCAAAACTATTTTCAGACTGGTCTAAGCTGGATGGGTTTAATGATATTAAGACTCTGTCAGCTCTTACTCCTGAACTTGATTTACAGACCGTCACAGACGAAGCAGCTAATCCAGTTTTGAAGGTGGGGCAGTTGGGGCCAGGACCTTGGGTAGATTGGGAGATAGAGGCTCAAAACTTTGCAACCACATTCACTTCTAAATCTTCCCACCAGGTCCCTCAGGACACTCATTCTTGGTTCTCCATGCCGGTAGGTTCTGCCGGCGGAGTCCCAGCAGCCTTGTTTTCTTTCCTAGCTGCCCCTAAGATTAATCTTTGTGAGCTAAAAGACCCCTTCACTACCCCTACCCCTACTCACCTAGACAGAGAATTTAGGCTAAGGGGGAAAGCTTTTCGCCTGTTCTCTCAGTACATAGTGTCTCAACAGGTGGCTAAGTCTTTACTACGGTCCACTCAGGCAATCGCAGACGCGGATGCCAGAAGATCGGTTGAATTATCCCGGCGACTGCTCCTCCAGTCGTCAATCCAATCCTTGGGTGACATACGCACCGCCTTGCTTGAGGCGGTACGAGCAAGACAAGATCTCAGAATGTCTTTAGTTCGCAAGCTACCTGATCGCATTGCGAATCAGGTGATCATGTCACCAGTGCTTACTCCCTCTTTAATGTCCCCTGAAGTGTGGCGAACGGTGTTCAATATGGCACAGGCCGTTAAGCACAGTCCCACTCCAGCTAAGAAACCTGCATTTAACTTCCCCAAACCTAGGCCAACTGCTAAAGCTCAGCCAGGGGGATCTAAACCCTTTCTTCTGCCTAAGTCCTCCCACTCCCCCCAAGGTCAGTACAGGCATAGACAGAGTCGGTTTTCAGGTCAGAGAGGACGCGGCCAGCATAAGCCAGGTCAGGGCCAGTCTTCGGCCAACACCAGCCAGCCGGCAAAGCGTCCAGCACCACCAACCCCACCATCAAAAAACTAAAGTCTCTCTCACTCCCGGTGCCAACCTTAAGGCCGGAGGACCCGAGGGTAGTACAGCCGGCGAACCCTTGTCTGCTAACTGGGTCGTTCCGAACGTGTCACCAAGCATGGCCTTTAAACACTTGGGCACGGATGGTGGCACGCAAGGGCATCACTTGGCAGTGGCTCCGGCGACCTCGCTTACGTCAGCCGACAACGGCGAATTTTGTTTCTTTAGAGGTGGAGTCACTGGTCCAGGAAATGATTGCCAAGAATGTCATCATCCCGGTCCCCCCAAATTACCCTGTATTCACGTCCAAACTATTTTTGGTTCCCAAAAGGGACAGTGTTCAGATGAGGCCGGTCGTAGACCTGTCTTATCTGAACCTTCACATTCACAACGAATCTTTCAGAATGTTAACAGTACACCAAATCAGGCTAACACTTCTGCCGGGAGGTTGGATGTGTTCACTAGACCTGACAGACGCCTATTGGCACGTCTCGGTCAACAAAAGATTTCAAAGGTTTTTGGCCTTACGGATCAGGCACCAAAATTTTGTTTTTCAAAGGATGCAGTTCGGCTTGAACCTAGCACCTCGATTATTCACGAAATTAGTCCGGCAAGCCCTGATACCATTGTTAAAACAGGGGATCAGAGTGTTGTGGTATCTAGACGACTGGCTGGTAGTGGCAGAGACACAACACTTATGCATAAAACATGTCAATATTATTTTAAATCATGTCAAAACTCTAGGGTTCAAGGTAAATCTGGTAAAGTCAAACCTTGTTCCCTCACGAGTAATTCAGTGGATAGGGCTGGTCTGGGACACGGCCGCTCTCACTCTGAGTCAGAGTGTGGACAATCGCAACAGGTTTTGCAGGAAACTGTTCATGTTTCTTCACAGTCTGACTACGACGCGGAGGGTCTGGGAGTCTCTGGTAGGCTCTCTCAACTGGATTCAACTAACTGTCAAGTTGGGCCGGTTGAAAGTAAAACGATTAATATTGGAAGGCAACAAATATTTCCCGCTCTTACCGGCGGAAAAATTATGGCCCATCCCGAAATTAATCCACACCTTGCTAGCGGTCTGGGCAAAGAGGGAAACGTTGCATTCAATAATGTCATGGACCTCTCCTCCACCAACGGTATGGGTAGACACGGATGCGTCAGGCACAATAGGGTGGGGATTTCAGTCAAATCAGGGGCACCAGGGTCAGGGGCTTTGGTCCCACTTAGAAATCTCTCACATCAATGTCAAAGAATTACTAGTCCCCTTGTATTTCCTTCAGGCTCACGGGCCGGCGTTACAGGGCAAGTCGGTGGCCTTCAGGATGGACAATCTGAATGCAGTTCACTGTATTCAGAAACAAGGATCAACGAGGTCAAGGAGGTTGCTAAACGTGTCGGAAGAGATTTTTACTCTCGCCAACAGACTAGACATTTACATTCACGCATCTTATCTCCCAGGCGTAGCGAACGTCTGGGCAGACGCTCTGTCCCGGAGACAGAGCACGACAGTAGAATGGGAGCTCAAGCAACCCATTTTCAACCTAATGATTGCAGAGCTCTCCCATCCACAAGTGGATCTTTTTGCGTCCGAGGAGACTCACAAACTCCCTCTATACCTCACCCGCCGGGCGAAAACGCCGGCAGGGGGGCCAGACGCCCTAGTGACAGACTGGAACAGATGGAGCTCCATCTATCTGTTTCCGCCGCCAGATGCGTCACTAATGTGCCACGTAGTGAACAAACTACGAGATTATCGAGGCTTAGTCTCGCTAATCGCGCCCCTGTGGCCGGCGCAGTTGTGGTACCAGCAATTGAAAACGTGGTGCCCGGACCCGGTGTCGCTCCCGGTCGGGTATTTCCACTTAGACACGATTGGCAACCTAGCGACCTCGCTGACTTTTGCATTATGGACATTCAGGAGGCCAAGTGGCTAGCACCATACGGTAGAGATGTGACCAATAAATTAATCAATCAATATACTCAGTCTACGAAACGACAGTATCACTCACATTGGCAAGCTTTTACTTCCTGGATCATCAGAACGGAACAGAATGTGCCATCAGTGGCTTTAGTTTTCAATTATTTAAATTATCTGTTTGAGCAGAAACATTTATCTGTGGTAACATTAAAAAATCACTTAACTGCGATTAGAGTGCCCTTTTTAGACCTGACAGGTCTCTCCATACCGGTGGCGGAGGAAACAGGTTTTATGAGAGCTTGTTTTAAACTTCGCCCACCTCCCCGTCAGCTCATGCCTACTTGGTCTCTCGACAAAGCCTTGTCTTTACTTCACTCTCGTCTGTACCATAATACTGCAGACTTTGCATTACTCTTAAAAAAGGCGGTTTTCCTTATGGCTTTGGCCACCGGGAACAGAGTGTCTGAGCTGGCGGCGATGAGCAACACACCTAATTGCCTTAGGTTTGGCAGACTTAATGAATGTACACTCGACCCTCCATTTAACGGACAAATACGTGCAAGCACCTGTCCGTTCCTGCTAAATGTCCGTTGCTGCTAAATACTGTCCAGTCCGGATGTAATCCGGAAATTCCTTGAGAAAAATCCGGTGGTGAGTACAGGTGTCCGGATCGTGACATTTAACTGTTATGCATCCTTTTTTTTACTGTACCTGAAATAAATCCTGGTAATCCCTTGTGCTACACCCTATTGATAATGCAAAACTATTGAACACACTTAACAGTGTATATTATTTGGTCTCTATATAATCTGTGAATCATTTCCGATATGATAGAATTAAAGATTTTATTTTCCACCAACTCATAATCAGCAAAAACGACACAAATGTCAATTAAAAACATGTTATAATATTTCCCCATCATTTTGTGTATACCGTGGGAAAAAAAAAAAAAAAAATATATCAAACGTAAATCTCCCGTCTCGGAAGCTCGGCGCCTAGACGGAGGGTGGGTTGAAATATTTTGTTGACTATCTCATTTATTATTTATCTATGTGCTGGAAGGATATTATATTTTTCAATTCCATCACATTAGAAATTATTCAAAGATTACAAAAAGTCCAAATAAGACATAGTTATGTTAATGTATAAGGGATTTAGGTAGATGAATTAGAGAGATAGATAGATAGAAAGAGTGTGTATATCGAGGGAAAAAAACAAAACAAAAAATCTATCAAACGTAAATCTTCCGTCTCGGAAGCTCGGCGCCTAGACTGAGGGGAGGGTTGAACTATTTTTTTGACTATCTTATTTATTATTTATCTATGTGCTGGAAGGATATTATATTTTTCAATTCCATCACATTAGAAATTAATCAAAGATTACAAAAAGTCCAAATAAGACATAGTTATGTTAATGTACAAGGGATTTAGGTAGATGAATTAGAGAGATAGATACATAGAAAGAGTGTGTATATCGAGGGAAAAAACAAAACAAAAAATCTATCAAACGTAAATCTTCCGTCTCTGCTGGCACGGAGGGGAGGGTTGAAATATTTTGTTGACTATCTCATTTATTATTTATCTATGTGCTGGAAGGATATTATATTTTTCAATTCCATCATATTAGAAATGATTCAAAGATTACAAAAAGTCCAAATAAGACATAGTTATGTTAATGTATAAGGGATTTAGGTAGGTGCATTAGAGAGATAAATAGATAGAGCAACGGACTTTGCTCCATTGTCCGGCCTACATTTTTTGACCGTTATTGCCGATATCCGTTAAATCAGAGTCCGTTAAATGGAGGTTAGAGTGTATTTACATTGCACCTTCCCCAGGTTTTGTAGCCAAGAATGAGCACAGTGCACACGTGTTTTCTGAGTTCACGGTGCCGGCGTTAAAAAGGGGTAAGGTGCATCATAATCTATGTCCAGTGCAAGCTCTAACCAAATATTTGAGAGTAGCTCCTCTTAACCCCCAAGGTGCTTTATGGGTAGCAAGTACGGGTAAACGCTTACTTAAACGACGATTAGCCTCTCTTCTGGTCGAAGTCATTAAAGAGAGTAATCCCGGCGTTGTGGGTAGGGCCCACGATTTACGCAAATGGGCAGCTTCTTTACGTTTCCTGAAATGTTTTTCAGTAGAAGATATCGCGTCCACTCAGTTGTGGGCGTCTAATCATACGTTTTTGTCTAGATACTTGTCAGTTGCTCTAGACAAGCCTTCCTTACCATGTATAGCTTTAAGGCAGAGGGTCTAGGTGGCCCTGCAGTCACTTTTGTGTATTTTCACGAGAAGGGGGGGGGGGGGGGGGTGCAGTCAGCTGACATAGGACACCCTAGACCCCGCCGGAGTATAAGAGCTGTGATACAATTTAAGGTTAATGTGATATGAAAATTTCTCAGCGAGAAATTGTGCTAGTACAATGTTAGTACAAAACAACGGTGTTGTTATAGTAGTTTTAGCTGCGAAAGCAATCTAATATTAAAATAGTGGAGATCCTTTGCAATTTACCTCCACGATTATTTTGGGGTTTATTATGTGCACATATAAACTTATAACTTGTTATTTTTGTCACCACTCGTTGAGTGGGGTGCAATTGTACCTGCAGATCTGTGTTCAGAATCTTCAGGGTTACCCATTTTTTGTCAGACAGGCTTCTTTGAAGCACGCACCTGCCTGAACCCCTTTTTCTTGTATATTTTTGGCCTACGCCACATTTAAATATATTTTTCAAAAGTAAGAATACTATGTGGTTGTTTTTTATTATCTGCTTTTATAGAGTTATGATATGATTACGAATGTCCCCCTCCAGTCTTAGAAATCAGGCATGTTCGTCAATGATGGAGGGGCCACTAATAAATTATAGGTTTGACTCCTGTAAGGAGATAAAGAAAACATAATATTTAGTAGTGGCCCCGTAATCATTGACGACTGGGGCCCTCCCGACCGTCCCCTTCCCATTCGTTGATGTATTAAGGATTTTGGTTTACTTGATATGTCAGTGAAGGAGGAATGACGCCTGAATCAGCGTCTGGTCAGAAATCCACACAAGTACATCCACGATATGATGGAAAGCTTATTAGATAGTTATTCTTATTTTCTTTTTGTTTTTATTTTTTACGAAGTTTTTTCGTAGTGAGAACCCAATTCATAATGACTGAAGCCATGAGTGAGGTCGCGTGCGCTCATGATGAAGGCTCCTCAGTTTTTAAATGCTCTGCGCGGTAGATTCAAACTACGGCGGATTAGTGTTTGAAGAGGATGCCTTATGTAATAGGCATGTTCGTCAATGATTACGGGGCCACTACTAAATATTAGGTTTTCTTTATCTCCTTACAGGAGTCAAACCTATAATTTTTGCTCATGCAAGCTCCCCTGCCAGCTGTCCTGCTGTGCACTTGGGTTGAGCCTTTTGGTTGGTATTTACCTCCATCTCCCTTTCCGCTCGAGGGCGGACAAATCCGCTCTGGGCCGGACATCTCCGCTCTGCAGCAATGTCTATTCCGCTCTGTACAGGGCCTCCTTGGGCTCCTTCTTCACTTTGGCTTCTACACTGGGTCTCTCCTCCACCTGTTCCGCTCTGGAGCGGACGCCAGTCCTGCTCCTGGTCGGTCCTAGGCCTTCCCTCCTGCTGCCCTAGCCCTCCTGTTTTCACCTGGTTCTACTCTATGATTGTTCCGCTCTGGAGCGGGCGCCAGTCCTGCTCCGTGTCCTTACCTTTGGATACCTTTGGATGTGTTCGCCGCTCTTCTAGCGGCACCAAGGAGCGCGATGCCCCTCGTTATGGGTGGTGATTTGGTGCAGTAGACTGTTTGAAGCGACAGCTCGCTCCCTTGCGAGGATGGGCTCGTCTGGCACTTTTTGCAGTTCGACATCTAGGGCTCTCTTGAAGTTGTCTAACGAGATGTCCCTCATGTCTCTTACTCGCCGTGGGAGTTTGTTGAAGAGACGTGGGCCTCTGTGTGATAACCAGCCCTCTCGCAGAGAGCCCATAGCACCCCTGTTATTCATCCGGGGGATTTCGCATTCCCAGCCTCTCCTATCACTGAATTTCATGACTATCGGAGTATTAGGTTTGGTACTAAACCCTCTGCGATTTTCCACGTGTATATTATTAGGTAACGTTCTCTTCTACGTTCCAGTGAGTACAGATTCAGTGCTCTTAAACGCTCCCAATAGTGTAGATGTTTTATCGTACTTATATGCGAAGTGAAATTTCTTTGTACACTCTCTACGTCATTTATTTCACCTGCTTTGTATGGGGATGTTAATACGCTACAGTATTCAAGCCGCGGTAGCACTAGAGATTTGAAGAGCGTTATCATAGGCAATTCACCGCGTGTTTTAAAAGTACGCAGAATCCAACCCGTTAGACGTTTCGCAGCCGCCACTTTGACCTGGTTATGTACTTTGAAACCCATATTTTCAGACATTAATACCCCAAGGTCTTTCACACTGTCTTTCCATTCTATTATGTGGTTAGATTCTGTTAAGTAATTTGTAATTTCTTTAACACCATTATTATCTCCGTACCGTATTAATTGGAATTTTTCCTCATTGAATTGCATGTTGTTTTCCCTGGTCCACTGGAACACTACATTCATGTCTTCCTGCAGTCGGCCCGTGTCCTCTTGTGTGTTTACTATCTTGCTTAATTTTGTGTCATCAGCAAAAGACGACACTGTACTGTGTCTGGTGTTGGTATCTATGTCGCAAATTAGTATGAGGAACAGAAGGGGCGCTAGCACTGTTCCTTGGGGCACTGAGCTTTTGACATCCGAAGGCTCAGAAGTGACTTGGTTTACTGCTACCGATTGTTTTCGGTTTACGAGGAAATTGTATATCCACCGTCCGATTTTCCCAGTTATACCTTTTGCTTTCAGTTTGTGGGCTATTATACCATGGTCACATTTATCAAATGCCTTAGCAAAATCGGTGTAAATGACATCCACGTTTTTCTTTTCTTCTAGCGCTTTAAGAATTTTGTCATAGTGTTCCAAAAGTTGTGAGAGACATGATCTTCCCGCTCTGAACCCATGTTGACCGGTGTTGTGTAGTTCATTTGTCTCCATGAATGTTGAAATTTTGCTTCGCAGGACTCGCTCGAAAACTTTAATGATGTGAGAGGTTAGAGCTACCGGGCGGTAGTTTTTTGGTAGTGCTTTACTCCCTCCTTTATGCAGTGGGGCAATTATTGCATTTTTCAAGCTATCTGGTATGTCACCAGTGTCTAGACTCCTTCTCCACATTATAGCCAGGGGTTTTGAGAGGTTTTCCTCACATTTTTTCATTAGGATCGAATTCCATGAGTCCGGGCCTGGTGCCGAGTGGGATGGCATGTTGGAAATGGCCTCTTCTATGTCTTTTGGACCGAAATCAATATCCAGCATCTGAGGGGTTTCCGTGGGGGAGGTTTCCATGAAAAATATATTTTGGTCTCTGATGACTTTTTTTTCATCAGGCTCACTGAATGCCATTTCATACTGCCTGCTTAAGAGTTCGCTCATTTCCTTTTTGTCCCCTGTGAAAGAGCCGTCCCCTTTGCTCAGTGGGCCGATGTTTGATGTTGTTTTAGCCTTTTGTTTGGCGTATGAAAAGAAGTATTTGGAATTTTCCTTTATACCTGCAATAGCTTTCCTCTCCTCTTCCATATGATATTCTTAGCCTTTGTTCAATTTCCACAATTTCTCTATCTATTTCGACCTTTTGCCTATCCTGTAGATTTTGATGTGTGCGTCTTTGTGTGAGTAATTTTCTTCTTCTGTACAGCCTCCTCCTTTCCTGATCTTGTTTGCTTCTTCGTTTTGTTTGTCTTGCAGGTATATGGTGGCTACAGATTTGGGTCATGGTTTCTGTAATTAAGACTAGACATTCTGCTGGTGTCAGGTTATCCATTAAATCTTCCCAGTCTATTTCCTCCATTTCTTGATTTACCTCTTCCCACCTAATGTTTTTGTTATTGAAGTTAAATTTACTGAAGGGGCCGGTTTTTGTTCTCGATTCTGAGGTTGTCTGTACACTTTCTAAGGTTGTTTTGATCTCAATTAATTTATGATCTGAGTATGTTGTGTCCGGTATGTTAATGCTGTGTACTAGAGAGTCGTTGTTAGTGAAGACCAGGTCTAAGATATTGTTTTCCCGTGTGGGTTCAGCAATATGTTGGGTAAGACTAAAAAAATCACAAAGTACTAAAAAAATCACTAGGCCTTGCCTTCTGATCCCCTGGCTCTCTTGTTCGCTGTGCGCATGCCTTTCTCCTTTGCCTAGACTGCCATTGTCATGCATGCATGCCCCGCTCTGGAGCGGGAGGGTGTAGTCCGCTCTGGAGCGGGTCTGTCTGCTCCGCTCTGGAGCGGACTTTCCCGCTCTAGAGCGGACTTGCCCTCTCGGCCCTGGCACTATTTTTTGGCCAATATTGCCTTGTTTGTACTTGGGGTTTGTCGGTTACTGTGTCTAATAACCTTCTCCTTTACATCAGGCTGTGTTCCGGCTCTGCACTGCTGGGTCCCTTGGCCTGCCATCTCCTCTTCGGTCCCTTCACCCTCATGTACCCTTTTCGGTTCTTATATGGCTGTCATGCTTTATTTCAGGGTGTTTGAACCTGCACCTTTGTCTTTTCTGACCTGGGTTTTTGGGGTTCTTCGGGCTGTTGCTGCTTATGATGTATGCTTGGCCCTCCCACATGGGGGGGTCCGTCTCCGTCCTTCTCCACATGGGAGGGGGGGGGGGGGGGGGTGTTATTACTTTTATGTACCTATCATAATGCATGGAATCTTTTGTGTGTTTTTTGCGCATACTGTCATACCTTCCTTCAATTTATGCATATTCTTTCTCTGTGCTTCGTCTGGGACATCTTTTATTTCTCCCTTCGCTTACAGTGCGGATGTCGCTCCCTGACTGCGCGCGCCATGGGTGTGCCCGTCCGGCTATGGGAGCTGGGCATACTGAGTGCCCCACCCATGCTGCGTGCTACTGCCGTGATGGCTTCACCCCCAGACGGTGTGGCCCGTGTCTCGTCAACATTATGACGATTGAGTCTCGCCCTACTTCAGCGGATGCCGAGACGGCATGGGTCAACCTCACCGCTGCATGGTCAGGCGTGGCTCGGTATGTTAAGGACCATTTACACCGGGTCCCCCGCTTCATTTCTTACAGTTTCTTACAGTAGATCCTCTGGAAAAAGGCAAACTATGCCTGTGTATCCAGCTCAGTACCAGTACTTGCACTGCTGCGGTCGTTCACGGTGTTGGCGGCGGCGGCAGCAGACGCAACATTTTTACTATTCTGTATTTTTGTTTTATAATCAAACTTCAAATCTTGTCTTCCCCATGCTTTATCAAGATTACTTTCAAACTCCTTTATTGATTCGGAATCGACTACATACTGGGGCAGTGCGTTCCACTCATTTACCACTCTATCACAAAATGAGTTCTTTGCCTTCTCAAGCCTATTTCTTTCTTTGTAAATTTTCTTAGAGTGTCCTCTCGTTCTTGTTCCCTCCCGCATCAAGAAGATACCTTCACACACATCCTCATCGTACTTTTCTGACACTATCTTAAAAGTCTCTATCATATCCCCTCTCTTTCTCCTATATGCCAGTGTCGGAAGCCCCAGTGTCCTCAACCTCTGCTCATAGCCCGCGTTCTTCAACGTTGGTACCAGCTTGCTAGCTCTCCTCTGCACTTTCTCCACTGCTTCTATATCCTTTACCATATATGGAGCCCACACCTGGTTCGCATATTCCAGGTGCGGCCTAACCAGCGCTGTATAGAGATTCCTGAAGATTTCTTCGTCAAGTGACACATATGTCCTCCTTATCAGCCCTACAATTCTATTGGCTTTGTTTATCTTTTCCGCTAAATGTTCTGAGAAATTTAACTTATTGTCTATCACTACTCCTATATCCTTTCTGCATTCACTTCCTCCATCGCTTCATACATACTGTATCCTACCTTGTCTATCTTGCTGGTCCCAATCCGCATGTACTTGCATTTTTTTGGATGAAAAGGCATTAACCAATGCTCAGACCATCCCTTCATGTCCTCCACATCTCCTTGAAGCAAACCCATATCTTCCTTACTCCTCACTCTTCTATACAGCTTAGTGTCATCCGCATACAGGTATACCTCACTTCCATTAGTTATAACTTCAGGCAAGTCGTTGATAAATATAACGAACAGCAGTGGTCCCAACACAGATCCCTGAGGTATCCCACTTGTAATTTCCCTCCACCCCGAGCCTATTCCATTCACCAGTACCCTCTGTCTCCGATCTTTCAGGAAGGCTTCTATCCATTTCACACATTTCTCCCCTATATTATAGCTTCTAACTTTCTCTATTAACCTTTTATGTGGGACCTTATCAAAGGCCTTCATAAAATCGCAATATACCACGTCTATTACATCACCATCTTCTAGAATTTGCATCCAATCATCTACCACCTTAATTAGCTGTAGTACCGTCGACCTCCCCGGCAAGAATCCGAACTGTCTCCCACTGAAAAGTTGGTTTGACTTCATATGATCCATTATTCCTTCTCTAATTACCGTTTCCATTAGTTTACACACAACACTTGTCAAACTGACTGGTCTATAATTCCCTGGGTCATTTCTCTTTCCCTTCTTAAATATAGCTGTTATGTTCGCCTCTCTCCAGTCCATCGGGATTTGTCCTGTATTAAACGATACCTCAAATAACATTTTCAATGGCTCTACTAACATCTCCCCTCCTTCCTTTATGATTCTTGGGTGTATCCCATCCGGTCCCGGTGACTTACTTCTGTTCATTTTTTCTATAGCCCTTCTTATTCTAGCATGGGAAAACTCTATTAGTTCTAGTGCCGGTGCCTGTTTGATGGGAATAGTAGGCACTGCATCCTCCGACTCCACTGTTAGTACCCCCCCAAAGTATTTCCCTAGCACCTCTGCTTTCTCCTTATCAGTCTCCGCTCTACTCCCATCATTCAACCCCCCTACCAGCTCTGGGATCCCTACTCTTCTTGTTAACTTTTCCTGAATGTACTTCCAGAATATTTTTGGATTATCCTTCACATTTCTAGCTATCTCTCTCTCCCTCTCCTTCACCCCCCTCCTTGTTTCCCACCTTATTTTATTGTTTATTTGTCTGCGTTCCAGATCCACTTCCTTAGCCTCTATACTAGACCCCCTGTTCTTTTTTAACAATTCATGGACGAAGGGGTTCGCGCCTTGCTGAACCTTCCTCTGGAGTCTCCGCGCCCAGTGGTCACCGCTTCGCAGGTCCCTCAGTCTGGTGTGTCTCCGTTATCGGCGGACACAGCGGAGTCGAAGCGGCACCACTCAGCTTCTCCACGTCGCCGGAAGTCTTCGACGTCCCGCCGCCCTGCAGCTTCCGACCACACGTCTCTGGGCTCGACGACTTTTCGCCCTAAGATGACGATGCTTCCCCCGGTCTGTGTTCCTGCTGGTGTTTCGGCCTTCTCCCCTGGTCGTCGTACCACCCATGAGCTGCTCAAGGAGATTGAGGCGTCGCAGGCCGCCGGACGTCTACCGTCGGCTCATCCGCCATCGTTGCCGTTGGCTCTGCTACCACCGTTACCGCCTACTCCACCACCTGAGAAGGCGGGGGCTCTGTTTGCTTCGGCCTCCCTTCTTCTTGTCCGCGATGGTCTACCGGATTCTCCTGGCTTTGTCGGGTCTGACATTCCGTGTGGCCAGCCTTCTCCTGCTCGGAAAAGTGGACCCGTACCTCTGGCAGTGCAAGGCGCCAGCGTGGCGGTTTTAGGGTCTGGTCAGGAGGGGGTTGCCTGTGACCTCGTGGAACTGAGTGGCGGGAGCGATGAAGAGTACGATGACGAAGTGGTTGCGGACTCGTCACGGGAGTCATTCTACTATACTCCGTCGCCTCGTCGGTCGCCGGACCATCTCTTCATCTTCCTCATCACCGACCGAAGACCCTGGATGGGTCCTTCCTATTCGGGCCATCCAGGAGGCCCAGGTTAGGGCTGAGGAGGCTCACGCTGCACGGTTTGCCTCCCTACACAAGATGCTTGCACTGATGGCGGGAGGCTTGGAGCGTCCTACTCCCATTCCTCCTGTGATTCCTCTAGTGAATCCTCTTCCGCCATTTGTGGACCACCTGCCAACTCGTCCTGCTCTCTCTGTGCCTGTTGCTCCTGTTGTTGCCCCTCCCGTTCCCTCCCCGGCTGCATCTCCTTCTTTTGTCATGCTACCAGGGAGTGGGTTCGGGATGGTTGGGCAGCCTGTCACCGTTCCGTCCTTGGGACAATACAAGATTCCGAAACGTCGCTTTCCTTCTCTTTATGGAGAGCCGTCGTCGTGGCGGAACGTGACAGCTTCACACCCGGAAAGGGCTTCTACCCAGGCACTGGGGGAGCACCCTGTTTTGGAGAGCTGGCAGGTGCAGATTAACGTCAAGAGTCATTTTCAGGCTTTGACTCCGGACGGTCTAGTCCCTGAGGTCGACATCAGGGCTCACCCTGGGGGGACGGATCTACAGTTTTTTACGTACCGTCCTCAAGTGTCGCCCTCTGGGTCTCATAAGTTATGGTCGGACTTTGCTCGACACGACATCAATGTCGATGCGCCCGCTCTGTCAGCCATCGCGGGCCTTCCCTTGGTGGGGAATGCTCGGGACGTAGAGGGTACCCTCATGGTTCAGCTTCCTCATCTCGAGGGAGGTCCCTGGGATTTGTGGCTGGCTGAAGGCTTGGACTTCGGGCTTCGGTCGTCGGAGGGTTCTTCCCCGCCTCCACAGCACGACTCATCGTTCGTGTCGAGCCTAGTCACGTCTTCGTCCGGGGTAGACCCTAAGTACTGGGCATGGCTCAATGCGCCTAAGTTGGCGTTTGTTGAATGCCTCAGCCCTGTTTCACGCCGCCTGATAAGGGTGCCCTGGAGCGTGATCACAAGCTCCGACAGCGCACTGCTCGCCTGCTCTCCACCTTCCTGCTGCAGCTACAGCTGGCTCGGCTTCACCTGCGTCTGATAGAGGCGCAACCAGTTGGTGAGATCGGGAAGGGGGAAGAGCACTTGCGGCGAGTACACCTGCAGTTCGCCCTTAACTCGGTCGGGGACCTTCGTTGTGCCATCCATGAGGCTGCGCGTTGTCGGCAGTTTCTGAGGGTGGCCTTCTGTAAGAAGGCGCCGCCTGAGGTACGAACGAAGCTGCTGCTGTCGGAGCTCGCTACAGAGGGGCTCTTCTCTGACGCGGCGTGGCAGGAAGCATACCTCTTTGCTGCTGCGGGGTGCTTTGCACCCCGTCCACCTGGGGTGTCGCGGCGCTCCTCAGCCGTTTCCTCCCTTAGTAGGGGTGGGAAGGCCGGCTCGTCAAGAGGACGCCAGGCTTGGCGAGGATCCTCTGCTGGGAAGCGTCAGGTGGTGAAGTCTTCAACGCGCCGTCTGTATGACCGTCGCTCACCACCTCGCCCTTCTCAGCACCTCGCTATTGAGGCCTCCACTCAGAATGCCTCCCAAACATCGGTCTGTGTCTCCGGACGTGACCAAGGTTATTCTGGCCATGCACAAGGATGGGATAATTCGGGAAGTCTCGCCTCACCAGCGAGTCTTCCTCTCTCATGTTTTTCTAGTCCCCAAGAAGGACTGCGATGCGATGAGACCGGTGGTCGACCTGTCGTGCCTCAATCTGCACATCGTGAACGACCACTTTCGGATGCTTACCATCAGTCAGGTGCGGTTGGCGCTCCGTCCCGGTTGCTGGGTGGTTTCCCTGGATCTCAAGGACGCTTACTGGCATGTTCCGATAGCTCCTCGGTTCCAGGGTTATCTGGCGCTCCAGCTGCACGGAAGGGTGTTCACGTTCGACAGGCTGCCCTTCGGTCTCAACATCGCACCGAGAGTCTTTACGAAACTCGTCAAACAGGCTCCGACTCCCCTGCTCAGTCAAGGGATTCAGACCCTGTTTTACTTGGACGATTGGCTCATCACCGCAGACTCTCCCACCCGTTGTGTACACGACACTCTCCTTGTCATCCAACATCACACGGTTAGGCTTCAAGGTAAACGTTCCCAAGTCATGCCTCACGCCGTCACAAGAAGTGACGTGGGTGGGCCTCGACTGGGACATGGCGAGCGCGACTGTCAGACAGAGCCGGGTGAATGCGTCGAAAATTCGAAGGAAACTTTTTGCCGCATTGCACTCGGTCTCGATTTCCAGGAAACTCTGGGACTCGCTGATCGGGTCACTCAATTGGGCGTCTCTGACCGTTCCCTTAGGGAGGCTCAGACTCAAACGCCTGATTCAACTAGGCAACAGGGCTTTTCCGCTACTGCCTCCACATCGGCTGCGACCGATTCCGCGCTCGATCCACTTACAATTGACACACTGGGTGGTTCGGGGCACGCTCGCGAGGGCTGTGTCCTGGACTTCACCACCGCCGACCATCTGGATCGACACAGATGCGTCGAGCGAGGTAGGTTGGGGTTACCAGTCAAACACGGGACACCAAGGTCAAGGCAGGTGGTCAGGCCTCACTCATCTTCACATAAACGTCTTAGAACTGTTAGTTCCGTTGTTCTTCCTGAGGGATCATGGGCAGGCCCTCGCCGGCAGGTCGATGGCCTTCAGGATGGACAACATGACTGCAGTTCATTGCATACAGAAACAGGGATCCTCCAGGTCCGCCGTTCTTCAGGACCTGGCGGAGAAACTGTTTTTCCAGGCAGACCTTTACCACATCACACTGCATGCGACCTACCTGCCCGGGACGGCCAACCTATGGGCGGATGCTCTGTCGAGGGGACAGAGCACCCAGGTAGAATGGTCTTTCAAACAAACCGTATTCGACGACCTCGCGGCCTCCTGGGGTGTTCCGCAGGTAGACTTGTTCGCCTCGTCAGAGACGAACAAGTTGCCTGTGTTCCTGACCCGCTGGATTCGAACTCCAGCGGGGGGACCGGACGCTTTCAGCGAGGACTGGAGCAGGTGGCAGTCTCTATATGTGTTTCCTCCACCCGACGCACTTTTGATGTGCAAGGTCCTCCACAGACTGAGAGAGTACCAGGGCAACGTTTGGTTGATCGCGCCCATCTGGCCGGCCCAAGCCTGTTACGCTCAGCTGAAGCGATGGTGCCCGAGTCCCGTTCCCCTGTCGGTCTCAGACTTCCACTTGGGGTCGATTGGAGACCTAGGGACCTCGTTGGCATTCGCATCGTGGATGTTTGTGAGGCAGGGTGGCTGCCAACGTTTGGAAGATCATTAACTGACAAATTTACTCTACACTGGACACAATCCACATGGAAGACGTACGAATCTCACTGGCACAGTTTTACTTCTTGGATACACGCCACGTCACAGACACTGCCATCGGTGGCGTTGGTTTTTCACTACCTCAATTATTTATTTGAGACACGTCACAACATGTTCAACACCCTTAGGAACGACCTGTCTGCCATCCGGGAGCCGTTTGAGAAGTTAACGGGGTTGGTCGTTCCTCAAAAAGAATTGGATTTCTTCATGCGTGCCTGCTTTAGGCTTAGACCACCCCCGCGCCAGATTCCTCCTCAATGGTCTCTGGCGGAGGCTCTCAAACTGCTCTCGTCTGCCCCTTACACTACGAACCCATCACCTGAACACCTACTTGACAAAACCCTGTTCCTTCTAGCTTTAGCAACGGGTGAGAGAGTCTCGGAGATGGCCGCCATGTCTCGGGCCCAGAATTGCATGAGGTTTTCTCTCCTCCTTGGGTCGGTCACCTTGGCCCCGTCGGTTCATTTTATTGCTAAGAATGAGCGAGAGACTCACGTTTTTAAACCATTTACTGTCCCGGCTTTGAAACGGGGTAGGGCTCATCATCTTTTATGCCCCGTTCACGCTCTCCATTCTTATGTGGAGACAGTCCGGCCGATGTCGGGGTTGGCATTGTGGGTGGCGCCTCGTGCTGGTAGGAGGCTTGGTAAACGTGTGGTAGGAATTCTCCTGTGTCGGATTATTCGGGCCAGCAACCCTCAAGTTCAGGGCACTGCCCATGACATTCGATCGTACGCTGCGACGATACGATTTCTTCATAATCATTCACTTACGGATATTGCCGACACAGGGCTGTGGTCTTCCTACAACACGTTTGTCTCCTCCTATCTGTCCATGTCCACGGACAGGCCGGGGCGTCCTTGTGTTGCGTTGGGCCAGCGGGTTAGTTAGGGTCTACCTGCACTATTCCCCCTGTCTTTTGTCCCTTTTCCTTTCCGATCATTCCTTTATTGGGGTGGGGGGACATGTTATTCATATTCCCTTATGTGCACTTAAGGTTAAGGACTTTACCTAGGCTAAGATGTTTTATTATTTCTAGTCTTCAGTCTCCTACATATTGATTTTTATGTATGCACCCCCTTCTGCTACTGTTTTTTTTCAGGGGGTCCTGCTGCTCCGCGCTGGATATGCTCAGGTATTCTCGGTACCTCCGGTACAGTACTCCTCTTCCAAATGTGTCTGTCTTCCCTCATTATATTATGGGTACTACTGCTTTGTACAGACGGGGGGGGGGGGTTCTTCCTGCACTATAACCATACCTGCACCTATGTTTACGGATTCACTAGGTTAAGATATTGATGTCCTCTCTTATCTTGTGTATGCTCCATGACCTTGTATGTTTCTACATCATCTCACTTGTTTTGGTCATCCGGTTCATCGTGCTAGTCACTGATTCTCCTCATGTATTATCATCCCGTCATGTACGGTCCTCCTCTTTGGCAAATGTCTGAAGTCATTCCTTCCTTTATGAATCTTCCTGCCTTCTTCCAGAAGGCTCCGGGGGGGGGCATCCGGGGATTCATATTATCCCTTATGAAATGCATCATTCTTGTCTTAGGCTAAGATATACCATTACATAAGATTTGACTGTACTTGACCTCTCTTGATATGCGCCTGTCAGTACACTCTTTTATATAAACTCTCTTGTTTAAGTCTGTCTTTTATGGTCCTGATATTACCTAATGGCTAAAGTTTGTTTTCAGCTTGTATGTCCGCCTCCAATTTGGTACTCTAGCTCTACGTTGGAACGTAGAGGCTACTACTAAATTGGGAGGTTTAACGACCCTCCCAATACCAAATGAGGTAAACCTCCTATTTGGTCGTAGCCTCGTCATAGTATCCCGCCCTCGCGCCGTACCCCTGCCCATCCAATCTTGTCTCTTGTAACTTGATACCGGGAATGCCCAATGAACCCTGTTGGGTAGTGGGGTGGATCCGTCAAGACGGCTGAAGGAGCCAGATAGGATGGCCTAAAATCCTGTAATTTTCTCTTCTTTCTCATCAATATTTTCTTTTTTCTTTTTCAAATAGTGGCCTCCAAAGTATGTACAACGTACCTAGTAGAGAGAGTAAGGTGCTACTCTAGATGTTATCGTTTTATCGCGCTAGTGATTTCGATAATTGCCCGCTCTAGAGCGGAGCAGAATTATACGATAAGTATATAGCTCTACGTTGGATACTCCGAGGCTACGACCAAATAGGAGGTTTACCTCATTTGGTATTGGGAGGGTCGTTAAACCTCCCAGTCTAGTATAGAAGCTAAAGAAGTGGATCTGGAACGCAGACAAATAAACAATAAAATAAGGTGGGAAACAAGGAGGGGGGTGAAGGAGAGGGAGAGAGAGATAGCTAGAAATGTGAAGGATAATCCAAAAATATTCTGGAAGTACATTCAGGAAAAGTTAACAAGAAGAGTAAGGATCCCAGAGCTGGTAGGGGGGTTGAATGATGGGAGTAGAGCAGAGACTGATAAGTAGAAAGCAGAGGTGCTGGGGAAATACTTTGGGGGGGTACTAACAGTGGAGTCGGAGGATGCAGTGCCTACTATTCCCATCAAACAGGCACTGGCACTAGAACTAATAGAGTTTTCCCATGCTAGAATAAGAAGGGCTATAGAAAAAATGAACAGAAATAAGTCACCGGGACCGGATGGGATACACCCAAGAATCATAAAGGAAGGAGGGGAGATGTTAGTAGAGCCATTGAAAATGTTATTTGAGGTATCGTTTAATACAGGACAAATCCCGATGGACTGGAGAGAGGCGAACATAACAGCTATATTTAAGAAGGGAAAGAGAAATGACCCAGGGAATTATAGACCAGTCAGTTTGACAAGTGGTGTGTGTAAACTAATGGAAACGGTAATTAGAGAAGGAATAATGGATCATCTTAAGTCAAACCAACTTTTCAGTGGGAGACAGTTCGGATTCTTGCCGGGGAGGTCGACGGTACTACAGCTAATTAAGGTGGTAGATGATTGGATGCAAATTCTAGAAGATGGTGATGTAATAGACGTGGTATATTGCGATTTTATGAAGGCCTTCGATAAGGTCCCACATAAAAGGTTAATAGAGAAAGTTAGAAGCTATAATATAGGGGAGAAATGTGTGAAATGGATAGAAGCCTTCCTGAAAGATCGGAGACAGAGGGTACTGGTGAATGGAATAGGCTCGGGGTGGAGGGAAATTACAAGTGGGATACCTCAGGGATCTGTGTTGGGACCACTGCTGTTCGTTATATTTATCAACGACTTACCTGAAGTTATAACTAATGGAAGTGAGGTATATCTGTATGCGGATGACACTAAGCTGTATAGAAGAGTGAGGAGTAAGGAAGATATGGGTTTGCTTCAAGGAGATGTGGAAGGCATGAAGGGATGGTCTGAGCATTGGTTAATGCCTTTTCATCCAAAAAAATGCAAGTACATGCGGATTGGGACCAGCAAGATAGACAAGGTAGCATACAGTATGTATGAAGCAATGGAGGAAGTGAATGCAGAAAAGGATATAGGAGTAGTGATAGACAATAAGTTAAATTTCTCAGAACATTTAGCGGAAAGATAAACAAAGCCAATAGAATTGTAGGGCTGATAAGGAGGACATTTGTGTCACTTGACGAAGAAATCTTCAGGAATCTCTATACAGCGCTGGTTAGGCCGCACCAGGAATATGCGAACCAGGTGTGGGCTCCATCTCTGTCTTTTCCTGTCAGATGCAGACATTTTCTTGTCAGGAGGGGCAAGGCTAGGAGCTTTAGGCAAGGATATTTCTAAAAAAATTACATACTGTACATCAGTAATACCTGGAGTTTTCTTGAGGGAACCTGTAATGTAGGATTTTACTGAACTCCACACAGTTAATAACACTTGTTTGCATGTGTCCGAAGCTAGAAATGTTTTTGGGTCATGGTACATAGATACATAATAATTGCACTTCTCACACACTTTAGGGTTCCACGTAGCACTCTCATTTTATGTGAGAGGTGCAGCGTCTATGGGCTGTGAGGGCTAGTTTGGTACAACCCTTGTGTGAGCAAATGTTAATGTCCACGGGTGAGTCGATTTCCTGAAGAGTCATTTTGTTCATCTTGGCTGATGTGGAACCCGGGGAGGGAAACCCTATGAATGAGTTCTGGTCTTCCAGTTTGAGGACTCCTCCTGCGAAATAACCCTTATATTCTTCTCCAGGTTTATACGGACCTGAATAGCAGGAAGATAAGAAACAAAGGGGGTTCTTTTAGAAAGGGAAAGAAAAACTTGTATTTGTTCCCTGGAAATTAATAAAATAAATAATTAATGAGATTACACTTAGTCGGTGAACCGGAAACGTCTAGTGTTTTGACAAGTGAACTCACCTTAAAGATATAGGTTCTTTTAGTGGGGTGAATTCAGCTGCTGATGTGGTTATCACTTGGCTTGATTGTCCAGATTCTTCGTTGGTAACTGTAGCACCCCACCTGAGCCTGTGGATTATACCAAGGAGTCAATGTTGCATAAAGAGATGGGAATAATACTTATTTGGGCTACTTAACTTGGGCAAAGTAGTATCTAGCCTTGTATTGCTTACTTTAAATAAACTAACTAGATAGAAGTACTATTTAAGCTCTCGTATCTATCATAAGTCTGATAGTGGTGTTACTTATTGGTAACCGGGAGTGTCTTTAATATGTTAAGACATCCTTATTATAGTACGAGCAAGCCTAGAGTACCCGGAAATAATTTCTAGTTTGGGCATGTCTAGGTAAGGCCTAGAGTGGCCGGTAAATGGCCTACTGGTGTCCGAGCCTGGTTTCCGGCGGGCTTGTCTTGGTACCGGGGTTTGTCATCGTCGTGACAGCCTCCAGAGTACCCGGCTATGGCCTATTAGTACTCGGGGCTGTCTAGGTAGGGTCTAGAGTATCCGGTAAATGGCTTATTGGTGTCTGGGACTGTTGCCAGTGGGCTTGTCCTGGTCTCCGGGATCGTCATTGTTGGGACAGCCTCCCGAGTACCCGGCTAAGGCCTATTAGTACTCGGGGTTGTCTTTAGTTTTTTAACAGTCTCCAGAGTGACCGGTCGTAGCCTATTGGTACCCGGGACTGTTTTTTACCGGCAGTATTGGTACCTGGGGCTAGATAAGGTCTAGGGTACCCGGGGGCTTGAGAATTCTCGAAAAGGGCCCGGACTTTGCACTCGTAAGGTTAGGCCTACTCGGCCACGAGTGTTGTTTGGCGATCCGTTATGTACTTGTACATGTTTTTTAAGTTCTTATATCTTTGTAAGTCAGCGAGATATAAACATGTTTTGTAAATTTTTATATCTTTGTAAGTCAGTGAGATATAAATATGTTTTTTTAAATTTTATAACTTTCAATTTTTTATATCTTTGTAAGTCAGTGAGATATAAATTATAGGTTTGACTCCTGCAAGGAGATAAAGAAAACCTAATATTTAGTAGTGGCCCCGTAATCATTGACGATTATGCCTATTACATAAGGCACCCTCTTCAAACACTCATCCGCCGTAGTTTTGAATCTACCGCGCAGAGCATAAAAAATTGAGGAGCCTTCATCATAAGCGCACGCAACCTCACTCATGGTTCAGTCATTATGAAATTGGGTTCTCACTACGAAAAAACTTTGTAACAAATAAAAAACAAAAAGAAAATAAGAATAACTATTCATAAGCTTTCCATATACTCGTGGATGTACTTGTGTGGATCTTTGACCAGACGCTGACTCAGGCGTCATTCTTCCTTCACTGACATATCAAGTAAACCAAAATCCTTAATACATCAACAAATGGGAAGGGGATGGTCGGGAGGGCCCCAGTCGTCAATGATTACAGAGCCACTACTAAATATTAGGTCTTCTTTATCTCCTTGCAGGAGTCAAACCTATCATTTATTAGTGGCCCCTCCATCATTGACAATTATGCCTGATATCTAAGACTGGAGGGGGACATTCGTAATCATATCATAACTCTAGCAAAGGCAGATAATCAAACAACCACATAGTATTCTTACTTTGTAAACAAGATATATATTTGGCGCATAAACTTTATACAGCACAACTTATACAAAAAGGGGTACAAGCAGGAGCGTGCTTCAAAGAAGCCTGCTTGATAAAAAAGGGTGTTAACTCTGAGATTCTGAGAACAGATCCGCCAGTTAACGAGGCACCCCACTTAAATTAAGTGGTGAAAAATAAAACTTATAAGTTTACATGTGCACATATAAACCCCATAAAATTAGTGGATATACCTTGCAAAATATAACCAATGCTTAAAATAGATTGCTTCTTAGCCCAAAAACTACTTACAACTACACTGTTGTTTGTACTAAAATTGTACTAGCACAATTTCCTGTAATGAATAGTACAGAGAAATTTAAATATCACAACACCCATCAACAGTATCACAGCTCTCATATTCTGGTGGGGTCTAGGGTGTCCTATGTTACACTGACTGCACCCCCCCCCCCCCTTTTCTTGAAATTAAACAAACGTGACTTAGGGGCCACCTAGACCCTTTGCCTTAAAGCTATACATGGCAAGGAAGGTTTGTTTAGAGCTACTGAGAGGTAACGAGTAAAAAACGTATGATTAGAGGCCCACAACTGTGTGGACGTAATATCTTCAACAGAAAAATTCTTAAGGAAACGTAACGAAGCCGCCCACTTGCGTAAATCGTGGGCCCTACCCACAACGCCGGGATTACTCTCTTTAATGACCTCGACCAAGAGAGAAGCCAGTCTACGTTTCATCAAGCGTTTACCCGTACTTGCTACCCATAAAGCACCGTGGTGATTTAGAGGTGCCACTCTCAAATATTTGGTTAGAGCTTGCACTGGACATAAATTATGGTGCACCTTTCCCCTTTTCAACACCGGCACCGTGAACTCTGAAAACACGTGTTCACTGTGCTCATTCTTGGCTATGAACCCTGGGGAAGGTGCAATGTGAATACACTCATTAAGCCTACCAAACCTGAGGCAATTAGGTGTGTTGCTCATCGCCGCCAGCTCAGATACTCTGTTCCCGGTAGCCAAGGCCATAAGGCATACTGCCCTTTTTAAAAGTAATGTAAAATCTGCAGTATTTTGGTACAGACGGGAATGAAGTAAAGACAATGCCTTGTCCAGAGACCAGGTAGGCATGAGCTGACGGGGAGGTGGGCGGAGTTTAAAACATGCCCTCATAAAACCTTTTTCCTCCGCAACTGGTATGGAGAGACCGGTAAGGTCCCAAAACGGTATCCTAATCGCCGTTAAGTGATTTTTTAACGTCACTACAGACAAACGTTTCTGCTCGAACCGATAATTTAAATAATTAAAAACCAAAGCCACCGAGGGCACAGTTTGTTCTGTTCTAAGAATCCAAGAAGTAAAGGCCTGCCAATGCGATTGATACTGTCGCTTAGTAGACTGGGTACAGTATATTGATTCATGAATTTATTGGTCACGTCTCTACCATATGGTGCTAGCCATTTGGCCTCCTGAATGTCCATAATGAAAAAGTCAGTGAGGTCTTTAGGTTGCCAATTGTGTCTAAGTGGAAAAACCCTACCGGGAGTGATACCGGGTCCGGGCACCACGTCTTCAATTGCTGGTACCACAACTGCGCCGGCCACAGGGGCGCGATTAGCGAGACTACGCCTCGATAATCCTGTAGTTTGTTTACTACGTGGCACATTAGAGACGCATCTGGCGGCGGAAACAGATAAATGGAACTCCACCTGTTCCAGTCTGTCACCAGTGCATCTGGCCCGCCCGCCGGCGTTATCGTCCGGCGGGTGAGGTACAGTGGGAGTTTGTGAGTCTCCTCTGACGCAAACAAATCCACTTGTGGATGGTAAGGCTTCGCAATCATTTGGTCGAAAATGGTTTGCTTGAGCGCCCATTCTACTGTTGTGCTCTGTCTCCGAGACAGAGCGTCTGCCCAGACGTTTGCTACGCCTGGGAGGTAAGATGCGTGAAGCTGAATGTCCAGCCTGTTGGCTATAATAAAAATCTCTTCTGACACGTTTAGCAACCCCCGAGATCTCGTCGACCCTTGTTTCTGAATACAGTGAACTGCATTCAGATTGTCCATTCTGAAGGCCACCGCCTTGCCCCGTAAAGTAGAGCCGTGAGCCTGAAGGAAATATAAGGGGACTAGTAATTCTTTGACATTGATGTGGGAGATTTCTAAATGGGACCAAAGCCCTTGGTTTGATTGAAAGCCCCAACCTATCGTTCCTGACGCATCCGTGTCTACCCATACCGTCGGCGGAGGAGAGGTCCATGACATGACTGAGTGCAATGTTTCCCTCTTCGCCCAGACCGCTAGTAAGTTGTGGATTAATTTTGGTATGGGCCATAATTTTTTCGCCGGCAATAGCGGAAAATATTTGTTACCCTCCAATATTAAACGTTTGACTCTTAACCGGCCCAACCGTACCGTTAGTTGAATCCAGTTGAGAGAGCCAACCAGAGACTCCCAGATTCTCCGTGTCGTAGTCAGACTGTGAAGGAACATAAACAATTTCCTGCGAAATCTGTTGCGATTGTCCACACTCTGACTCAGAGTGAGAGTACCTGTGTCCCAGACCAGCCCTATCCACTGAACTACTCTTGAGGGAACAAGGTTTGACTTTACCAGGTTGACCTTGAACCCTAGAGTTTTGACATGTTTTAATGTTATGTTGACATGATTTATGCATACTTGTTCCGTCTCTGCCACCACTAGCCAGTCGTCTAGATACCATAAAATCCTGATCCCTTGCCTTAACAAGGGCATCAGGGCTTGCCGGACTAATTTCGTGAATAAGCGAGGTGCTAGGTTCAATCCAAACGGCATCCTCTGAAAGACATAAGTCTGATGCTTTATTCTTAAGGCCAGAAACCTTTGAAATCTTTTGTTGACCGAGACGTGCCAATACGCGTCCGTCAGGTCTAAAGAACACATCCATCCTCCCGGCGGAAGTGTTAGCCTGATCTGGTTTACTGTAAGCATCCTGAATAACATGTTGTGAATATGGAGGTTCAGATAAGACAGGTCTACGACTGGTCTCATCTGAACACTGTCCCTTTTGGGCACTAGAAATAGTTTGGATGTCAAAACTGGGTAATTTTGAGGAACCGGGATGATGACATTCTTGGCGATCATTTCTAAATCCACCTCTAAAGAAACTAAAGTTGCCTTTGTCGGCTGACGTAAACGAGGTCGTCGGAGCCACTGCCAGGTGATGCCCTTGCGTGCCACCATCCTCGCCCAAGTATTTACTGGCCATGCACGGTGACACATCCGGAACGACCCAGTTAGCAGACAAGGGTTCGCCGGCTGTACTACCCTCTGATCCACCCGCCGTGAGATCGGCCCTGGGAGTGAGAGAGACTTTAGTTTTTTGGTGGTGGCGGTGGTGGTGGATGCTTAGCCGACTGGCCGGCGTTGGCAGAAGACGAGCCCTGGCCTGGTCTGCTATAGCTGCGGCCCTTATGACCTGCAAACTTACCTTGTTTGTACCTGTACTGACCTTGGGGGGAAGCGGACTTAGGTATCTGAAAGGGCTTTGACCCACCCGGCTGAGATTTTGCGACTGGCTTGGGTTTAGGAAAGTTAAAAGCAGGTTTCTTAGAAGGGGTGGGACTGTGCTTAAAGGCCTGAGCCATATTGAAAACAGTTCTCCACACATCAGGGGACATTAACGAGGGAGTTAGCACCGGCGACATGACCACCTGGTTCGCAATTCTGTCCGGGAGTTTCCTCACCAGGGACATCCTGAGATCCTGTCTCGCCCGCACCGCCTCGAGCAAGGCCGTGCGTATATCTCCCAACGACTGAATCGAAGTCTGAAGGAGTAATCGCCGAGATAGTTCAACCGATCGTCTGGCTTCCGCGTCCGCGATTGCCTGAGTGGATCGTAACATAGATTTCGCCACCTGGTGCGTAACAATGTACTGGGAAAAAAGTCTATACGCCTTCCCTCGTAGCCTAAACTCCCGGTCTAGGTGAGCTGGTGAAGGCGTAGTGAAAGGATCTTTAAGTTCACAGATATTGATTTTGGGGGCAGCTAAAAAAGCAAACAAAGCAGATGGGACTCCGCCGGCTGAAAAGACTGGCATAGAGAACCAAGAATGGCTGTCCTGAGGAATCTGGTGGGAGGATTTTGAGGTGAAGGTGGTCGCAAAGTTCTGAGCCTCTACTTCCCATTCCACCCAAGGTCCTGGACCCAACTGCCCCACCTTCAACACTGGGTTAGCGGCTGTGTCTGTGACCGTTTGTAAATCTAATTCTGGAGTGAGAGCTGACAGTGCTTTTATATCATTAAAACCGTCATGCTTGGTCCAGTCAGAAAACAGCTTTGAAGCTGAGGCAGGGGGCAGTGCAGGCGTAGCTGTATACACAAAAAAGTCATGGTGATAATGGTTCGGAATGGCCTTAATATTAACATCAAGTACATTACCCGCAATATCCAAGGCTCGTAACTTTCTAGATTTATTTCCTTGGATTACCCACTCTCGTGGCACTGGAAGTTCCCCTGACAAAGTGGGCTGTGCTGTCTCTGGCTTAGTTGGGATCATTTGAACCCATGAGTCATCTGGACCGTATAACAGGGGCATAGCTACCTTTCTTAACGGTGCTTTATCCAACGGGGGAGGATTCACATCCGTTACCACCCTTACATTAGAAGTAGTCAGTGCCGCCGAAGCAGGCCTAGCGACTATATTAGGTGATATAGGGGGAGGGTGCGGAATCTTGGTCAAAGCAATAGAAGCGATCAGAGGCCGAACACTTGAACTTGTCATGGGAGCTCCCAGGTCCACTGTAGGAGTCTCCGGCTGTTGGCCAATTTTTTTTGTGAGAGCAGTTACTAATAACCCATCTATTTCCTCTGCCGTGACAAATTTAGTGGATGAAGAACTCAAAGGTGAATTATTCCTATCTTGCGAGTCGTCTAGAACTGAACCCGACTCTTGCACTTCCATGTCAGAGATTATAGACACCTCATCCTTGTCATCCGGCCCATCATGAGAGGGTTCCGCCGAAGCCGGAACCTCGTCTTGGTGCCAAATTAAATCAGGAATGGATGATGGGATCACAGCGTCCCGGTGGACGTCCATCCGTACCTGTGGCTCTTGAACCAAACGTGGGCCTTCATACCCTGGTTGGGAATACCGCCATACACCCAGGCCTTGGCCCGAACTCCCTTGGGAGTCAGAAACACCATCCACCACTGAGCCCCCACTAGATTCTTCTAAAGGGCGATCACTGCCTACAGAACTCTCTAAGTCTATGTTGTTGTTGTTGTTGTTGTTCCCCAAGCTGCCTGACCGAACAGCCCCAAGGCCCCGAGTAAGGCCAAGGCCATAAACGAGCGACCCCACAGAACCCTCCCTGCCGACCACAATAAAGCCTGGGTGACCGAAGCCACTCCATGGCGGGGGGCTGAGAGGGTGCGTAAACGCCCGGGAAACCAAAGCCCCACCCAGGGCCCTGTGCCCCTCAGCAATTATGAAGAGAAAGTTGAGGGGCAAAGGAATAATGTGACGCTTTAGCTTCCAATCTTGGTAGATTGGGAGCTCAATCCACGGAAGAGACGCCGTCACTCGAGATCTAGAAAATATATAAGTAAAAGGAACAGTCAGAGTAAGCTATGGGTATGGCAGAGATCGCTCAGGTCTCACTCTGATAGACCAGCCCATCACCATCTATGTGTGTAATATCCATTGGTAACCTGTCCTCCGGCAACACCCCTACCATAGTCTCTGACTCCACTCCCGCCCCATCAGATTGGACACTAGATGAGTCGGGAGTAGAGGCAAAAAGTGAGGCACGAGGCTCCGGCGAACGCCGGGAGGCCTTTCGTTCCTTAGAATCTTTCCTGGAAGATTTGTGGCTGCGGTGTGACTTAGATTTCTCACTGCTCTTAGACTTTTCTGATCTTTCACTAGAGCTGTCCTTGGACTTTTCCTCCTTGCTCCTCTTTCTTGCTGGTGAAAAAGAGTGACTAGGCGGCTGTTGTCTGAGGGGCGACCTGGACTTGGACCGCGCCCGTGACGTGGAGGCTGTCACCGGGGGCGTGGGTTCACGAGGTCTCTTAGAAGTTGTAGGGACCAGAGAAAGTGCTGTACCCTGCCCAGTCTCTGCCGACTTTCGTACAGTTACTCTAGAGGTACGTTTAATAGGGGGGTGCTCAATCAATAATTTATCCCAAAGAATTACATTATCACATTGCAGCGCTTTATGAGCCACTGTGGTAGCATAAGTTGACAATTGCTGCCTGACCTCCCTCAAAGCGACCGCCACGGATCCACTATTGTCCCGCAACACTTTCGCACTCAATTGAGTACAGAAGGTACAGTTCCCCGTTACCCACAAACCCCTTGAGCGATCTAGACATTTAACACATCTAATGCAATGAGTGTGTGCAAATATAGGGATACCTGAACAGGAGGGAGCAATACACAAGGCAAAAACAGGGTCTATGGTAGCCATGACAGAGACTGGTGGAAAACATGAACCCACCCCCGGTTTTTACTCCAGGTTCTCAAAAGTCCCGCCGGAACTCAGCCCTGGAAAAAAATAAAATTTCCAGGAATTAATGCTCATAAGGCTACACCAACATGTTCGAACACAAGTGTTTAGACAACCCGCCGGGTAACGAGACGTAATACACAACAATCACGGCTCGCTACGCGGAAGGTTCGTAATTAAAGATTTCAGAATATCTTAACTTGTCCAAAAGATTTATGAATATCTTCTGACATAATATAAAGACCAGCATGGCTTTTTTTATATAATTATGACGCAGTCTTCCCAGTGGTGTTTTTAAGTTCTTACTGGAAAAAACACCTCAAAGACGCCGGCCCCCGTATTATCTCGCAGGTCAAAAACTGGGAAGCCTGTCTTAAATGCTAGATCTGGCTTCTCCCGAAGCGTTCTAGATCGCCGTATGTTGAATGACGGCGATACGTATCGTACCCCTCGAATGTCTGGTTAACTTCACTGAATTAAACAAATCCGTTAATCCTACCCTCCCAAGGTGCAACCGCCGGGTGTGAATTTTAACGTTAACCCCAAAATTCCTATCCCCCACTTCTTTGCAAAAGATCGCCGGGGAGGAAAGATCAACAAACAGCCTAGTTTTACTGGCTTTGCAAAAACCGGGAAAAACTCAACTCAACAAGTGTCCGTATGAACACTTAGTTAAATGGGTAAAGCCATCCCGCCGGGAAACACAGTACGCCTGAACACAGGCCCCACCACAGAGACGCAGTCCTGGAGAGCCTCAGGCCACTAATCGCCGGGGAAAACAAGCCTTTTTTAACCACGCGTGATTAAAACTCGGCAACCAGCCGGGTTTTCATGGTGTAACCGAGAAAACCCGCCGGAAAAGGCAACCCACCCCGTTCAGATTCAATCTGAACGCACCAAATAGACCGTGGAATTAGCCAAAGCACAACTAACCCAGGTCACATAAATAGTCCGAGGAATTAGCCAATACACAACTAAACCAGGACACATATATAGTCCGTGGAATTAGCCAATACACAACTAAACCAGGACACACATGACACAGTAGTACATATTTATAACATAAATCAATAACACTTGTGCATGTGGCAAAGCTACGAGAGGCTGGCTAGGCCTAAGCAGACGGAAAAACACAGTAAACATGTCGTAATATAAACAAAAAGCACTGAATTATATCACAACAGGAACCACCGTTAACACACCACTGTAGCAAACACTTCCCGGTAAAGGGAAGAACTGACTCGGGACCCAGAAAAAACTTCACTAAGTGAAGAAAAATACGCTGGGAACGTCAGAGAATAAAAAGCTACCCCATCAGAAAGATAAAAGGCAGCAATAATAACGCGTAATGAAAGCCGCCTGCATCACAAAGCTAGCTAACCGTGAAAAAGTTCACATGTCCACAACAGGACCACGAGGGTACACCCGAAATAGATGCCCCAAACACACGACCCAAAATACACTGCACTGCGGGCAACCCGCCCAGGACCCTCCTGCTACGCATATCCTAACCTTACTCGATACATCCCGGAGTAAACAAATGAGAAAAAAATCACTAGGGACGCAACAAATGCGGAACGAGCGGAGCGTGGGGAGGCACGTCCGGGTCGGTTGAGCGCAGAGCAGAGAAGGAAGAATGACGCCTGAGTCAGCGTCTGGTCAAAGATCCACACAAGTACATCCACGAGTATATGGAAAGCTTATGAATAGTTATTCTTATTTTCTTTTTGTTTTTTATTTGTTACAAAGTTTTTTCGTAGTGAGAACCCAATTTCATAATGACTGAACCATGAGTGAGGTTGCGTGCACTCATGATGAAGGCTCCTCAATTTTTTATGCTCTGCGCGGTAGATTCAAAACTACGGCGGATGAGTGTTTGAAGAGGGTGCCTTATGTAATAGGCATAATCGTCAATGATGGAGGGGCCACTAATAAATATGCTTTTTTTAAATTATTATATCTTTGTAGGTCAGTGAGATAAATTCAATCAAGGTATTATTTCGAGTACTCTGGCTACTTGTTGTAGGCCTAATTGGTACCCTTTGGAAAAATAAATACGAGTGCCTAAAAGTAGTGAAATAGGCGACTATAAAAGTTTGTATATGTATTTGACATCACAAAATGATGTTATCAGCTATAAATATTTGGTGTTTAACACTGAAAATAATGCATATATCTGTCTTGAAGGCAAACACTGTATGAAAAAGCACTCTTGATTGAATAATGTGAGGCATTAAGAATTCCACCATATCATAGGAGGTTTTGATGGTAGGTACTGAAGGTATTGCAGTCGATATGGGAAGAACCATATATTTTCTACAATATGTGATAAATTAATGGGTAACTTAGCAGTGATTGGTTATGAAAGTAACCCCTGGCCTGGGCACAACCATGGGGAGTACAAGCAAAGAGATAAAATTCTATGAATTTGACACTAACATAGCACTCAACAGTCAACACTCAAGGAAATAAATATTAGTTACAACATTAATACACACTTTCACAGAAAAAAAGGGACACTGCAGCTAAAGAGCCAAGGCTCGTATGATAACACATTTAGTTGAAGCAAAGTGGCGTCCTGAATACACGAACGTCGACCAGCCTGGAAAACTAAGTCCTTGCTTATTCAGGTTACAAGTGAAATACAATTACGAAAAATACATTCCTAAACGCATAAACAACTCACTATGCAATTAGACTCACTATGGACTAAGAGCTGATGCATTTGGGAGGGGCTATGGAAACTGAATAAGGGAGCAAGGGATTTGTGTTGTTTCCTGTTGGTCGGCGGTCGAGAGAGGTCGCTCCTGGGCAGGAGGAGGTATGAGTCACATTCATGGGAAACAGAGGAAGATCGGAATGCGCTGAGGCGCAGTGTTCAAACTGTGTTAATTATTTTATTTTAATTTTTACTTCTCAGTGGCTCCGTCTCAATGACGTACCTTAGGAATGATTAAGGGGTACCCCCTAAGATGATCTTGGTTCTCGACCGTCGTAATCGAGGTTAACCCGGGCTCTGAGGAGCCCGGAACAAGGCCATATTATCATACTAAGATCTCATGACCCGGTTTCAACTCTCAACAATTCCCTTCTTGGTATCCTTCGCAAAAGAGTTCCATCAAAGACAATTAAGTCTCGTATCAGGGATAAAGCATGGTTTAATGATGACTGCAAGCGTGCATTTGATGACAAACAGGCTGCATATCGTCTATGGAGGCGTAATCAAACCCCCTTGCATTGGGAAAATTATGTTTTTAAAAGGGCAGCTGCGCAGAGAGTTTATGATGGTGCTGAGAGGGATTATAACTTCCATCTTCAGGATGTTCTGGCAGGAGCTACACAGCCTCATAAATGGTGGTCCGCTTTGAAATCCTCTCTATTTGGAATAGATTCCTCCATGCCTCCTCTCTGATGGCTCCATCTCTTTTGATCCATTATCGAAGGCCAATATTCTACCTAATATTTGTATTAATAAGCAGAGTAATCAGGAATTGTTTTTGTCATTGACATGTTTCCCTAGACCCAACCTCAATTCAATGGCATTCAAATCAGCTGAACTGAAAAGGTACTTGCTGGATCTTGATACCTATGGTGGCACAGACCCGGATGGGTTTTTCCCTCTCTTTTTTAAAAAGGTTGCAGTGGTCTTGGCACCTAAATTGGCTGTGGTGTTTAGGTTGCTTTTGAAATCAGGTAGTTTTCCTCTTTGCTGGCGTAAGGCTATTATCACTCCTATTCCAAAGGGAAATACTGCCTCATCATCTCCTAATAACTATCGCCCTATCTCCATTACACCTATCCTATCCAAGCTCTATGAGAGGCTTTTGCCCTGACACCTTTCCTCTTATTGTAATAGTCATAATTTGATACCAAACTCACAGTTTGGTTTTCGTAAGGGACTAGGTACATGTGATGCACTTCTGACACTCACCCATGACTTGCAATCTTCATTGGACCAGGGACATGAGTCTCGTGTCGTTGCTATTGACTTTAGTTCTGCTTTTGATTTAGTCAACCATAAAGCACTTCTGTTTAAGTTACAGCTCATTAGTATTGGTGGCAATTTTTTAAGGATCTTTGAAGATTATTTGACGAAAAGATCTCAGTCTGTGGTCATTGATGGGTGTCATTCCCCTTCTGTTACTGTTGTTTCTGGTGTTCCACAAGGCAGTGTCCTTGGGCCTTTGCTTTTTATTATTTTTACTGCTGACCTGTGTTCCGAGCTTGAAAATAAACTAATCTCCTATGCCGATGATACAACTTTATATGCGTCAATTCCATCACCAATAGATCGACACGTAATTGCTACTGCTCTGAATAGGGATTTAGCCAAAATTACATCATGGTGTGAACTTTGGGGCATGAAACTTAATGCTAGTAAAACACACTCCATTATCATCAGCAGATCTCGTACCTTGGATCCTCCCCATCCTTATCTACAAGTTTCTGGCGAGCAAATTGAGAATGTGGATACTCTGCGTTTGTTAGGAGTTACTCGTGATCCCAAACTTACTTTTGAAAAGCATATTCGTTCTTTCTCCTCTTCCATTTCCCAAAAAATTGGTCTGCTTCGCAAGGTTTATAAAACATTTGCTTGTGACGCCACAGTTATCAAGTCTTTTTATGCTTTTATTTTGCCACATTTCGAGTACTGCTCACCTGTCTGGTTGTCAGCAGCTGACTGCCATCTCAAGTTGCTTGACAGGTCGCTAAATTCCATCAGTTTTATTCTACCTCATTTGTCTCTTGATCTGTGTCATCGACGTAAAGTTGGTGCCCTTAGTCTTTTATTTAAAGTTTTTAACAACCCTCAGCATCCCTTACATGGGGTTCTGCCTGGGCCCTATGTCCGGGCTCGTGCAACTAGATTCATAAGCAATCTTAATGATCTTGCCATGAGCCGTGTTAATTTTTCTACTACACAGTTTTCACGGTGTTTTGTGCCGGCCATGGTTGACTTGTGGAATAAGTTGCCAAATGAGCTAGTCAATTCAGCTAATATCTCCATTTTAAAGTCTAGAGTTAATGCTTTTTTGCAGCATTAATTCTAATTTTTTAAACTTATTTTATTCTATTTTATTGTATTATATTTATACTTGATATCCTCCACTGCATAATATGTTATGTGTATATGTAATAATATATGTATATGTATATGTATATGTGTATATGTACAGTATACAGTATATGTTTTATTTTTTCCTAAGTTGCCGTAGTCTCTCTCCAGTGCCTCCGGGTGTTTTGTGTGGATTGATCTTGATGGTGTTTCTGCACCCTGGTTGGAGACTTCGGCATCTCATATAATAATAATAATAATAGGCTCTTACGTCATTGACGTAAGGAGCCACCAATAAATTTGATGAGTCGAGCTGATTATGCAGCTCAAAATTTTATTTTTGTAAGATATCTGTAATAGTTGAAACTATAGGATATTAAGCTTAAGTTGTACAAAATATAAATTATGTACACATTAATTTAAGAACAAAAGATATAATCAAATGATTTATTTGTGCCTTTACAATGTTGGACAAGAATAAAGATATTCTTGGAAAATATTTGTTATTGAATCTCAATGTGATATTCTTTAACATATGTACCTGTATGGTTACTTATAAGCATAACTTCTTCGAAGCAACGCACTGCTTTTCTTTCCATTTTTCTATATATTGTATGTAAACAATAAAACTTAAGATTGTTATATGGTTCTTTTTCTCTACCTATGGTAATTTGTTAGTGGTTTAGATATTGTCACAAATGTCCCCCTCCAGACTTGAGATATCAGGCATATCGTCAATGATGGAGGGGCCACTAATAAATTATAGGTTTGAGTCACGGAGGGAAGAATGAAAACCTAATATTTATTAGTGGCCCCGAAATCATTGACGATATAGGGCCCTCCCTTCCATCCCCTTCCCATTCGTTGATGTCTTGAGTTTAGTCCTGAATATGACACATCATATTGTTAGGGGTAACAGCATACATAATAAAATCATATATTCCATCTACTTACGAACTACCACTAGGTTTATCACTTGTCTATTGGATAAATGGATTTTCACAATTCAATGGCAAGTAAAGAAGTGATGGCAATGATCACAAGTACCTCATAGACAGACACATGATCAGTCATTTGTTCCTCGAAGTGACTGAGGTTGTTAGAAAAACAAACAAACAAGACTTATAGCATGATATATTATTCATAAAATGACATACCTTTGAAGAGGACGAAGGCTTTGATTCTAACTTGACCATGATGTTAACAGTGCGAGTATTGGTAGTGGCTGTAGATGTAGTGGTGGTGGTGGTAGCTGCCTCTAACACACTCACCACCACACTACAGTTTAATAGAACTTCCCCAGTGTTACTTGATAGGTTTTCCATTGGATTCACCTGTACATAGAGAACAGAAAATTAAAATTTAGACAAGATAAATTGTACGCAATATCAATAACTATACAATACAGTACTACCAGTGCCTAGAAAAAATAGTAGCGGTACCATCTATCTATCTATCTATTGCCGGACGCCGTGATCTCTGAAGGGGTGGCCACGAACAAAACGGCCCCATGCACCTCTGTCCCCAGTCAGTCAACGCCTTCACTCATATACTGTACTTCTTAACTCCATCCTTCCACCTCTCACTCAGTCTACCTCTCCCTCTTGCCCTTCCACCTCACTCTCGTACACTCTCTTAGTCATTCTCTCGCTTCCCATATGTTCCACATGGCCGAACCATCTCAAGATGTTCCTTTTCACACTTTCCAGTACATCTACTGGAATGCAAGAGGTAGCGAGGGATGAATGGGCAGTGAGGATGAGAGATAAGAGTTCATTGGAATGGTATGCGTGCAAACAGCAACCAGGTAGAGAGTATTTCTATGATGGAAGCATGGGCGGTGAACTCCTCTTCAAAGCAAGGACGAAATCGCTGGAGCTAAATACAGTAGTAGGATTTATAGATGGTCGAATGAGGGAAGCAAGCTGCGTGTAAGTGGCGAGGATGAGACAGTTGAACATCTCTTAAGGTGTGGAGTAAATGAAAGGGAAAGACGAAGAATGCTGGACTCTGTGATACGAGAAATTGGAGTAAATAAATGGAATTACTGTATGTGGTAAGGAGGCATGAATGGAGGTTGTTGTTGTTGTTGTTGTTGTTCCCCAAGCTGCCTGGCCGAACAGCCCCAAGGCCCCGAGCAATTCCAAGGCCATAACCGAGTGCCCCCACAGAACCCTCCCCGCCGACCACAATAAAGCCTGGGTGACCGAAGCCACTCCATGGCGGGGGGCTGAGGAGGGTGCGGAAACGCCCGGGAAACCAAAGCCCCACCCAGGGCCCTGGGCCTTCAGCAATTATGAAGAGAAAGTTGAGGGGCAAGGGAAAAATGCGACGCTTTGGTTTCCAATCTTGGTAGATTGGGAGGTCAATCCACGGAAGAGACACCGTCACTTGAGATCTAGAAAATATATAAGTTAAAGGAAAAGTCAGAGTAAGCTATGGGTATGGCAGAGATTGGTCAGCTCTCACTCTGATAGACCAGCCCATCACCACATGACTAGAACCCAATCCTCTCAGCATCAGCTAGGAAAGGCCCTAGAAAGCCGCCTTTGGCGGCCCCCCCGATCTCGGCAGGCAGACACGCAGCGGAGCCGAAGCCACAAGCCCGCCCACCACACTTCCAGGCGCACCCTTCATATTAATCGTCTCCCCGGGCCAGGCGCCTGATGGACTATTATCTAGTCCAACTTGCGCCCGACCCCTTCCCTAAAATGACCACGTGTTCACTCATCTATTCACAAGCATTCTCTATTCATTCCTGTTTATTACCACATCCTTTGCCTGATCTATAGTCATTCCTCTATCATCCAAAGCTTGTCTTACACAGTCTCTCCATCTCAATGGGGGTCTTCCTGCCCTTCTATCTCCCCTTGTATCTGACTCACATATTCTCTTTGTAAGCCTTTCATCTCCCATTCGTTCAACTTGACCATACCAGCTCAGCACCCTTCTGTCCAATCTGGCTGACAAATGTTCCTGCTGCCTCACTCTCCTACGTATCTCTTCATTCCTCAATCTGTCTCTACGAGTAACTGCTTTGTGCAGTGGCAGTATCGTAACCAATGAGGATAAGGCTCTGCAACAAGGCTCGAAACAGAAAATATTGGTTAAAGTTTTCGGCGTATTTACCATCTCCTTCCGCACACCTCGGTTGGGCTACCCCCAAAGGGTAGCCAAGTTGCACCCCATCTGCCCGTGGTATCCTCGCAGACACCCAGTAGTTTTTTTGTTTCCTTTTTCCATCTCACTTTTTTTCATTTTGGGTGACACAGACGGGGGCGGCGCTACCTGGATCCTGTCCCATTTTTTTTTTTTTTTTTTTTTTTAACCCTTCCCGCCCGGGCAGCATTTTAAAATGACACCGCAGCAGATGGGCAGGAGCCCGGGTGTCCCCTTGAAATCCGTAAGCTTGAAAGCCTATTAAGTGTGTTTTGAAAGCCGTGCGTCCGACGGATGTAAACAAAGCCTGTCTTTGCGACACCGCACCTCCGAAAACAAGAAGAGTCGGAGCTTGTTATTGTGTTGTCTGCTAGAACAGATTTAGTGTTGAAAAGTGTCTGATATTGTTAACATTACATCGAAACTCTCTCCACGGAAATTGTCATCACAACTGAACCAGTTGACCTAGAGAGCTCTACTCAACGCCAGTCTACAGATACGAAACACACCTACGTTTAGAGATGCGTGGCAATTCTCTAGCAGTTAAAATAACAAAGATACGGGTAGCCTATTAACCCTCCTGGCCCGGGCTAGCTCTCCTAATGACAGTGCGGCGTATCCGGGCGATCTGGCCGAAAAACGTCTAGGCCTAGGCTACCGTATTTTGGTTAATTTTAACTGCTAGAAATTTCCCACGCATCTATAAATATACAGTCGACGCTCGATTTAACGGACCCCGATACAACGGATTTCGGATTTAACGGACTCTGTCTGTAGCCGGACAATGGACCCAGCAACGGACAAAGTCCGATGCTCGAAAAAAAGTTGGAACAAAGTCCGTTGCTCTATCTATTTATCTCTCTAATGCACCTACCTAAATCCCTTATACATTAACATAACTATGTCTTATTTGGACTTTTTGTAATCTTTGAATCATTTCTAATGTGATGGAATTGAAAAATATAATATCCTTCCAGCACATAGATAAATAATAAATAAGATAGTCAACAAAATATTTCAACTCTCCCCTCCGTGCGAGCAGAGACGGAAGATTTACGTTTGATAGATTTTTTGTTTTGTTTTTTTCCCTCGATATACACACTCTTTCTATCTATCTATCTCTCTAATTCATCTACCTAAATCCCTTATACATTAACATAACTATGTCTTATTTGGACTTTTTGTAATCTTGAATAATTTCTAATGCGATGGAATTGAAAAATATAATATCCTTCCAGCACATAGATAAACAATAAATAAGATAGTCAAAAAAATAGTTCAACCCTCCCCTCCGTCTAGGCGCCGAGCTTCCGAGACGGGAGATTTACGTTTGATAGATTTTTTTTTTTTTTTTTTCCCACGGTATACACAAAATGATGGGGAAATATTATAACATGTTTTTAATTGACATTTGTGTCGTTTTTGCTGATTATGAATTGGTGGAAAAAAATGTCTTTAATTCTATCATATCGGAAATGATTCACAGATTATATAGAGACCAAATAATATACACTTTTAAGTGTGTTCAATAGTTTTGCATTATCAATAGGGTGTAGCACAAGGCTTATCAACATATCACAGTAACGGGGTCGGGGTTGAGGCCGGGACGGGGAGGGGAGGGAGTAGGCCTACAGCAGATATACAGGGGATATTTCTTACAGTTTCTTACAGTAGATCCTCTGGAAAAAGGCAAACTATGCCTGTGTATCCAGCTCAGTACCAGTACTTGCACTGCTGCGGTCGTTCACGGTGTTGGCGGCGGCGGTAGCAGACGCAACATTTTTACTATTCTGTATTTTTGTTTTATAATCAAACTTCAAATCTTGTCTTCCCCATGCTTTATCAAGATTACTTTCAAACTCCCTTATTGATTCGGAATCGACTACATACTGGGGCAGTGCGTTCCACTCATTTACCACTATATCACAAAATGAGTTCTTTGCCTTCTCAAGCCTATTTCTTTCTTTGTAAATTTTCTTAGAGTGTCCTCTCGTTCTTGTTCCCTCCCGCATCAAGAAGATACCTTCACACACATCCTCATCGTACTTTCCTGACACTATCTTAAAAGTCTCTATCATATCCCCTCTCTTTCTCCTATATGCCAGTGTCGGAAGCCCCAGTGTCCTCAACCTCTGCTCATAGCCCGCGTTCTTCAACGTTGGTACCAGCTTGCTAGCTCTCCTCTGCACTTTCTCCACTGCTTCTATATCCTTTACCATATATGGAGCCCACACCTGGTTCGCATATTCCAGGTGCGGCCTAACCAGCGCTGTATAGAGATTCCTGAAGATTTCTTCGTCAAGTGACACAAATGTCCTGCTTATCAGCCCTACAATTCTATTGGCTTTGTTTATCTTTTCCGCTAAATGTTCTGAGAAATTTAACTTATTGTCTATCACTACTCCTATATCCTTTTCTGCACTCACTTCCTCCATCGCTTCATACATACTGTATCCTACCTTGTCTATCTTGCTGGTCCCAATCCGCATATACTTGCATTTTTTTGGATGAAAAGGCATTAACCAATGCTCAGACCATCCCTTCATGCCCTCCACATCTCCTTGAAGCAAACCCATATCTTCCTTACTCCTCACTCTTCTATACAGTTTAGTGTCATCCGCATACAGGTATACCTCACTTCCATTAGTTATAACTTCAGGCAAGTCATTGATAAATATAACGAACAGCAGTGGTCCCAACACAGATCCCTGAGGTACCCCACATCCTTCCTTTTTTTTTTTTTTTTTTTCCCATGTGAAATGTATCATATCAATGACAAATACGACCTTTATTATGTTTTCAGGGACAGTACAGCACAACGTGTCCCTCAATAAAAAAAAAAAAAAAAAAAAAAAAAAAAAAAAAAAAAAAAACGAAGGCAATTTTCCAGCTACGGACTTTTTCCAGCAACGGACTCGGTCTCCCCCCTATTAGTCCGTTAAATCGAGCATTGACTGTAGTGCGGTTTCCAATCTGTAGACTGGCGTTGAGTAGAGCTCTCTAAGTCAACTGGTTCAGTTGTGATGACGATTTTAGTGGAGAGCATTTTCAGGCGATGTTAGCAATATGACGATCTTTTCACTACTGAAATAACGACATACAGACATACAATAACAAAAGAGTCTTCTCCTTCTTGTTTTCGGAGGTGCGGTGATGCAACGATCGGCTTTGTTTACATGCGTCGGACGCACGGCGTTCAGACCAAGCTGAATAGGCTTTCAAGCTTACTATTTCCTGAAAGGACACCCGGGTCCCAGCCCTTATTTCGTGGTGTCATATTAAAATGACACCCGGGGAGGAAGGGTTAAAGACGTTTTTCGGCCAGATCGCCCGGATCTCAATACAGTACTGTCATTAGGAAGGTGAGCCCGGGCGGGAAGGGTTAATAGAAGTTTATTACAGTAAACTCTCTTGTTTGGCGTTCTTAGTAGTCTGAAAAAGCGGCGCCAATCGCGATTTCGCCAGACACGCATTGGAAATTAAATGGGAAAAAATTATGGTAGTCTTTGGTCACCCATAAGTTAGCCTATTTTACCCTTTTTTCGTATTTTTAATCACAAATTTCTGAATACTAACTATAGTAAATGCCAATTGAAATAATTAAAGGATATTAAGACTCACCAGAAACATTTTAAAGTGTTTTATTTAATTAGGCCTAGGCCTATATTGTTTGTTTGCTTCGTCCTACTACAGTACAGTACTGGGTGTCCGCATCATTATTGTTTCTCTCGTCATTGTCCGCCTCATTATTCGTCTCCTCTTTACCATGATAGCTACATTGGGCCCTAAGGTCCTCCCTAGTCGGCTATCTAAGCTCCTCACTTCTCATGGCTTACCTCAAAAAAGCCTTCAAAGCTGGGATCGCTGATATAGACACGTCGCCATTATGGTTTAACCCCTTCTGTACCGCGACGTCCTTTTAGCTTTACTTTGGCTACTCTTAGATGATTTTATTCAGTTTCAAAAGGGCCTCCAGCAGTTAACAGGCTTCCAACTATCTCACTTAACCCTTTTTACTACCACAAATCCTTCTTAACCCTCCTGGCCCGGGCAGGCTCTCCAAAGGACGGAGCTCGTATCCGGGCGATCTGGCCGAATATCAACAAAAGTAAACTAAGGTTAATCTCGCTTAATATACAGTAAACTTCCGTTAATCCGAAGGGCAGCGGACCGGCCCTCGTTCGGATTAGTGGATTTTTCGGATTATCGGACTTTACCCCTATGAACCTATGTATTAATGGCCTGACGAAAACATTGAGGCATTAGGCCACCCAAATGACACACACACATATCATATGTTCATGAAATCACTTCAAAAGTTTACCATTGTCATTGTAGCCTATTACCTACTTCAAAACATTCAGATTAATGGTCAAAGGAATCTGCTGATATAAACGTCTTCTTCTTCTTCTAAACACCATATGTCCGCATCGTCTACTAGCGAGTTTGTCTTGCTCTTGAAGATCAGATCAGATGTGGTTCGGGAAGTAATGCCTTAACAACGGCACTTCCCTGAGAGGTTCTTGTAATTTTCCTTTTGTGATTTTCCTTTTGTGACGTGCTCTGTTATATTATATTGTATTGAAAGCACCCTTGTCTTGTTGTCTTGAAAGCACCCTTGGGACGCTCCGATCACTGAACTATAAATAGTAGCGTATCGGAACGTCCAAAGGTGCGTTTTCAAGCTCAAGACTGAATGCGCTTGCAGAAAATGCGGTGCAAGCCAGTAGCGCATCGGAGCGTCCCAAGGATGCGTTCAAGAGCAAAACAAACTCTCTAGCAGAAGATGTGGTGTTTACATTTATATCAGTAGCTTCCTTTGACCATTAATCTGAATGTTTTGAAGTAGGTAATAGGCTACAATGACAATGGTAAACTTTTAAAGTGAATTCATGAACATATATGTGTGTGCTCCATTATGTGTCATTTGAGTGGACTAATGCCTCAAAAAGGGGACTTTGGGACTTCTTGAAATTCGGATTTGGCCTCAAATTGAAAAATTCGGACTATTGGGAGATTCGAATCATCGGTCGTCGGATTAAAGGACTTTTACTGTATTACCTACATTAATCAAACATATATAGAAATGAGCGCCTTACCTTGCTGCGTAGAATGGCGTTGAGTAGAGCTCTCTAGCTCAACTGGTTCCGGAGTGATGGTGATGGAAGTGGAGGTAACTTTTGCCGCGTATTTACCTCGGCGCGTCCGAACACTCAACCGCGCCCCGGCTACGACGCCCAGTTGTACTCGTCTCTCCACCCGCAATTATGCCGGGAAGCGATTTGATAGTGTTTTATTGGTTATTCTGTCATTTATTATAGTTATTATGTTATTTTCACTCAATAAAGTTATTTATATGAACTTATTTGTGTCTCTGTCACTTATTACTTCGTTTTATTATTATTATTATGATTATTAGTGTCACTTTCACTGGACTTTGATAATTGGTAGTGTCATTTCCCCTTTTATGTATTGTTAGGTAAGCTAATAATATATATAGTGTCACTGTCACTTGTTCATATTGTTATGAAGGCACTTATTATTACTTGTGTGTGTCTCTTTCACTTATACTTAGTTTTATTATTATTATACTGTCACTTTGACTGGCCTAGGCTTATTGAGTGTCATTTTCACTTATTTATTGTTAGAAATATATATTTTAGTGTCACTTTCACTTGTTCATATTGTTATTGAAGGCACTTATTATTACTAATGTGTCCTTTTCACTTATACTTAGTTATATTATTATTCTTAGCCTACATTTGAGTGTCACTTCCACTTCAAAAGTTTGTTAGAGTGTGGAAGTCGTTGAAGCAGGTGCCAGCACACAGTCCAACTTGACACTCGAGGCATTCCCAAGTGGTTTTTGTGGGTTTGCGGGGTCTGCGAGTTGTGTGGCTGCACACATGGCACCTCTTCTGACTCCTAACATTACTACCTGGTGCTTTGAAAGGAAGGGCGTTGAGCTGGTGCTTCCTGAAAAATTCAGTACACCCCGTTCTGTCCAGCTGGCCTGGTCCTTGTAGTGGCCTCCCTGGTGTAGCTGCATGTTTAGCCAGGAGCTCAAGTAGCACCTGCTTGTGGAACTTCCGCAGGGACTTGTACTTCTTGGCTCCTGGAGTCCTCAGACGGTAGATGTTGTAGGCATTGAGTATCGACATATCTACCGTATGCAGGATAAACTTCTTGTACCACCTGCACGATGTTCGCAGGCAGTCGATGAAGCCCATCTGCATGTCGGACTTGTCAACGAGGCGCATATTGAGGTTATAATCCAGGACAGCAGCTGGTTTTTGGACGGGGTTCTTGGTTCTTCGGTCCACCTTCCCTGTGGCGACCATCTGGGCCTTGTGGCATGTGGTGAGGAGGTTGACCTTGCGCTGGTCATGCCAGTGGATGGAGAGGATGGGGCCACTCTTCTTGTGGAAGATGTCCGCCTTCTTCGTCTTGGTTGGGTAGCCTGGCATGCCCTTCCTCTTGCCCTTGACTGTGCCGACAGTTCCGGTCTTGCGGTCATGTAGGTACTTGGTCAGGAGAGGCGACGTTTAATAATTATCTGTGTAGAGGATGTGGTTTTTATTGAAGTGCCTCTCCATCATCTTCTTCACTACAGCGCCACCAAAACCAATGAGGGGGTCAGTCTCAATTTCTCCAGCCTTGCCGCTGTAGACTATAAAGTCCAGCACATACCCCGTCAAACAGTCGCAGAGGACGAAGAGCTTGATACCGAAGCGGTGTCTCTTGGACGGGATATACTGTCAGAAGTGCAGCCTACCACGGAACAGGACCAGAGACTCGTCGAGGCACATCTTCTGGAAAGGAATCAGGTATGTGGTGAACCGATGACGTATCATGTCATACAGCTTCCTGAACTTCCATAATGAGTCGGGAAGGTGGACTGCCATGTTGTTTGTCAGGTGGAGATAGGAAAGGATGTCGAAGTACCTGTCCCTGGACATGTATTTGCCAAATGCTGGAGTCGTTATGATGTCGCCAGTGATCCAGTAGTCGGCCAGAACGTGCTTCCTTATATGTGTCATCAGCATTGTGAGTGCCAAGAACACATATAGTTCTGCCACAGTGACAGCTCTCCATGCCACCATCTTGGCACTGGTCTTCCTCCCAAGAAAGTTGGCACAGATAGCATGGTGGTGATTTGTCTCTTTGACGAGGTATTCCATGACTTCATTGTCATAGAAGCCACAGAAAAGTTCACTGGGGGTAGCATCTGGGCCACAGGGATATGCTGGTGACACCCCGGAACCCATCTGTACCTCGTCAAAGGCAGGACAATCTGGCTCAAAATCAGCCCCATCTGTCCACACAAACAGGTCGGATGCTGATGCTCGAGGACGTGCAGGTGCAGCAGGCACACGCCCTGGACGCCCTGGCACACGCCCTTGGTCACGCGGACGCCCTGCACGCCCACGCCCACGCCCAGGGGCAGCGGCGTCGGCAGACTGACCACGTCCACGACCTCGCCCTCTTGCTCGTCTTGTCGGGACTTCCTCTTCCTCTTCCTGTTCCTGTTCCTGTTCCTCTTCCTCCTCAGGCGACGTCAGGTCATCTGGGGCAATGTTGAGGTCGTCAGCATCCTCTTCAGGAGACAATTCTGGTGAAGAAGTGAACGGGCGTCGGCGGTGTGGGGTGCGGGAGGCTGCGGGAGCTTCGGCCTCGGGAGTTGTGCTCCTTTTGCGGCGAGCCGAGGGCTTCTCCGCAGCAAATAATGCTCTGCGGTGTGTTGAGGGGTGTGGCACATCACCAATACCACTTGAAGAGGCCCTTTGGTCATCCTGAAGGAGAGATGAAGGAGAGATGAAGCCGAGGGCTGTGGGTGACCCACGCGGCGTCCCGGGTCAAGGCGCCGGGACAATGGAATACGGGTGGTTGCTAGGCCAGGGTCGGCGTCATTATCACTGTCTTCAGCTTCCCTATGCTTTTCTGCGGCTGCCCTGCGTGCTTTTTTAGCTGCACTTTTCACCAACGATTGTTTGTAGAAATATTTGCCCACTTTCAAGGGCGTACGGGCAGGCAAAGGGGAAGGTCCTGGGCTAGGGCTAGGCCTAGGCTGACCTAGCAAAGATGGCGAGGGGGTAGGCCTAGGTTCTAGCACACTCGGAAGCTCAATGGCACCTTCCTGAAACACTTCCACATCAGGATCATCACTACTGTCTCCCCCCTCAAATAAATCGACATTATGGTCGTCTCCAAAGCCCACGAAATCGCCATCTTCACTTGCACTTATGAATTGTACCTTGTCCACCAAGCTTTCGCCACTGCTCTCTTCACTATCAAAAAGTTGTCGCTGTATAGCGCTATCACTCAACAAACGCTTAACTTTCTTTCGTTGAGCTTTCTTCTCGGTTGCAACAGGCGTTGAAGTTGCGAGCGGGGTAGCACTGGGGCCCGCGGGAGGTTGCAGCGAATCGGACACGTCGGATTTTTTTTTTTCAGTATTACTCGCTATGGCGGCCACGTACGAACTGATAACACTAGTAGTTGAGGCTTGGTGGCGCTGCGGTCGCTCCTACAATGCAAAAATTGGCCGCGCGAATTTTGAAGCACGCTTTCAAGCACAAGGATTTTAAAATGACACCCGGGTACCGGCCCTTTTTTTTTTGGTGTCCTTAGGAAATGACACCCGGGCTGGAAGGGTTAAACTGCACACAATCGTCTAAATATAACAAGAATAAAATATATAAGACGTTGCGGTACAGAAGGGGTTAAGTCGCATTATCCTTCTTCTTGCCGCCGAAGGCATTCCTGGCGAACCGGAACCATGTTCTTTAACCCGTTGAGCCCCGGCTAGTTATAATATTTTGTTCACCCCAGTCCCAAGCCATTTTCACTTCTTTTTTTTTTGTTTGCTAAAATGGAAGACAAGGATGAGAAATGAAAAAAAAAAAAAAAAAATCACCTCAGATATTTTTTTTTGGGGGGGGGGCCTCAAAAAAATGTGTTGAGCCAAAATGGAAGAGAATGGTGAGAAATGAAGAAAAAATAAAAAAAAACTCACCTCGGTCATTTGGGGGGCGGGGGGTCGAAAGTTCGTCTCCCCCGCATGACCACCCGCCCGGGAGCACTAGGGTGAAAACTGAGTATGGCATTGTACGGCATACATCCTAAGGAGTGTCTCACATAAATCTCAAGCCTCTAGCTCCCATACGACCGGAGTAATGAAGGTTCAAAGTGGCGGTGAACTAAGGGTGTAAAGTATCCCCACTAAGCCCACCACCACCAGCCGCGCGGCTGTCTTGGCCCGCTCACACCTACCGGCCCGGCTCCCACACACACTACGGTACCTCCCCCTCCTATTCTCCCGCCATTTCCTACCTTACGAGCCACGTAACTGATTTTAATATGTCGGACGCACGTGATGCGTCGCTGGGAGTTGGTGATCAAACACTGCCGACGCATCACGTGCGACGCTGGGTCTCACTGGGTTAAAGTTCTAAGTTTTGTTAAGTTCTTTTAAGGTTATGAACTTATGAGAACGAAAAATTATAGGTTTGACTCCTGTAAGGAGATAAAGAAAACCTAATATTTAGTAGTGGCCCCGTAATCATTGACGAACATGCCTATTACATAAGGCATCCTCTTCAAACACTAATCCGCCGTAGTTTGAATCTACCGCGCAGAGCATTTAAAAACTGAGGAGCCTTCATCATGAGCGCACGCGACCTCACTCATGGCTTCAGTCATTATGAATTGGGTTCTCACTACGAAAAAACTTTGTAAAAAATAAAAACAAAAAGAAAATAAGAATAACTATCCAATAAGCTTTCCATCATATCGTGGATGTACTTGTGTGGATTTCTGACCAGACGCTGAATCAGGCGTCATTCCTCCTTCACTGACATATCAAGTAAACCAAAATCCTTAATACATCAACGAATGGGAAGGGGACGGTCGGGAGGGCCCCAGTCGTCAATGATTACGGGGCCACTACTAAATATTAGGTTTTCTTTATCTCCTTACAGGAGTCAAACCTATAATTTATTAGTGGCCCCTCCATCATTGACGAACATGCCTGATATCTAAGACTGGAGGGGGACATTCGTAATCATATCATAACTCTAGAAAAGCAGATAATAAAAACAACCACATAGTATTCTTACTTTTGAAAAATGTATTTAATACGGCGTAGGCCGGAAATATACAAGAAAAAGGGGTTCAGGCAGGTGCGTGCTTCAAAGAAGCCTGCCCGACAAAAATAGGTAACCCTGAAGATTCTGAACACAGATCTGTAGTTACAAAAGGCACCCCACTCAACGAGTGGTGACAAAAATAATAAGTTATAAGTTTATATGTGCACATCATAAACCCCAAAATACATGTGGAGATCAATTGCTAATGAACTCCATTGAACTAATGTTACATTGCTTTCGCAGCTAAAACTACTATAACAACACCGTTGTTTTGTACTAAACTTTGTACTAGCACAAATTCTCGCAGAGAAATTTTCATATCACATTTTAACCTTAAATTGTATCACAGCTCTCATACTCCGGCGGGGTCTAGGGTGTCCTATGTCAACTGACTGCACCCCCCCCCCCCCCCCCCTTCCTTGAAAATAAACATAAGTGACTGCAGGGCCACCTAGACCCTCTGCCTTAAAGCTATACATGGTAAGGAAGGTTTGTCTAGAGCAACTGACAAGTATCTAGAGAGAAACGTATGATTAGACGCCCACAACTGTGTGGACACAATATCTTCAACTGAAAAGTTTTTCAGGAAACGTAAAGAGGCCGCCCACTTGCGTAAATCGTGGGCCCTACCCACAACGCCGGGATTACTCTCTTTAATGACTTCTACCAGAAGAGAGGCTAATCGCCGTTTAAGTAAGCGTTTACCCGTACTCGCTACCCATAAAGCACCTTGGGGGTTATGAGGAGCTATTCTCAAATATTTGGTTAGAGCTTGCACTGGACATAAATTATGATGCACCTTTCCCCTTTTTAACGCCGGCACCGTGAACTCAGAAAACACGTGTGCACTATGCTCATTCTTGGCTACAAACGCCGGGGAGGGTGCAATGGAAATTGAATCATTAAGTCTACCAAACCTAAGACAATTAGGTGTGTTGCTCATCGCCGCCAGCTCAGACACTCTGTTTCCGGTGGCCAAAGCCAAAAGGAAAACTGCCTTCTTTAAGATTAAAGCAAAGTCTGCAGTATTTTGATACAGACGAGAATGAAGTAAAGACAAAGCTTTGTCCAGAGACCAAGTAGGCATGAGCTGACGGGGAGGTGGGCGGAGTTTAAAACACGCTCTCATAAATCCTGTTTCCTCCGCCACCGGTATGGATAGACCTGTAAGGTCGAAAAAGGGCACTCTAATCGCAGTTAAGTGATTCTTCAAAGTAACCACAGATAAACGTTTCTGCTCAAACAGATAGTTCAAGTAATTAAAAACCAATGCCACTGAGGGTACAGTTTGTTCCGTTCTAACAATCCAAGAAGTAAAAGCTTTCCAATGAGATTGATATTGTCGCTTAGTAGACTGAGTACAGTCAGGACCCCCAATTCGCGAGAATAGGGGTGACAGGAGGCATCGCGTATTGTGAATTCGGGTATTGTGGAACTAACTTTAAATGGGAATAATTAGATTGGGTGACATCTCTCAATTATGGCCTATTTTCGAAATTTTTGGCCCTATTTTCGACATTTTTGGCTCTACAGTACAGTCTATATCTTATATATAAGAAGAACAATGAATAAAAATATGAAACTATCCTTAAAATTAGTAGTAGATAGGCTAGGACTAGGACTAGGACCGTAGGACTTCACGATTTTCTCCAACTTCTCCCTCCCTAACCAAATCGTACGAACAGTTTACTCTGACAAGCCTATTGCACAGTTTCCTTCTCCTCTTTTCTTGCGAAACAACAATTCCACCTTCATTTTGTGTGTTATCTTCTTATATTGGCGTGGCATGGCGAAAAAAGTGGCAGGCACTACAAACGTTTGGTCACTCCGCACGGCTATGAGCGCTTGAGCGGGACTGTGGGAGGGAGGGAGGGAGGGTAAGCGGGAGGGAAGGCAGGCGTATGCCCGTCTTCTTCTTTTTTCAGAGCTACTCCTGGGCCTCGCGAAACGTAGACGTGCTCGGGTATCAAGCGGGAATAGCGGATTTGGCCCCTTCTTAGCTCTCGATTCGTGTATTGTGGTACCACCTCGCATAATTAATGCTTAATTAATTAATGTTATTTTCGAGGGGTAACTCGTGTATTAGGGTTTTCGCGAATTGTGGAATCGTGTATTGGGGGTCCTGACGGTATATTGATTGAGCAATTTATTGGTCTTATTGGTCACATCCCTACCGTATGGTGCTAGCCACTTGGCCTCCTGAATGTCCATAATGCAAAAGTCAGCGAGGTCTCTAGGTTGCCAATCGTGTCTAAGTGGAAGTACCCGACCGGGAGCGATACCGGGTCCGGGCACCACATTATTAACTGCTGGTACCACACCTGCGCCGGCCACAGGGGCGCGATTAGCGAGACTAAGCCTCGATAAACTCGTAGTTTGTTCACTACGTGGCACATTAGTGACGCATCTGGCGGCGGAAACAGATAGATGGAGCTCCATCTGTTCCAGTCTGTCACTAGGGCGTCTGGCCCCCCTGCCGGCGTTATCGCCCGGCGGGTGAGGTATAGAGGGAGCTTGTGAGTCTCCTCGGACGCAAAAAGATCCACTTGTGGATGGGAGAGCTCCGCAATCATTAGGTCGAAAATGGGTTGCTTGAGCTCCCATTCTACTGTCGTGCTCTGTCTCCGGGACAGAGCGTCTGCCCAGACGTTCGCTACGCCTGGGAGATAAGATGCGTGAAGATAAATATCTAGACTGGTGGCTAGAACAAAAATCTCTTCCGACACGAGTAGCAACTTCCTTGACCTCGTTGACCCTTGTTTCTGAATACAGTGAACTGCATTCAGATTGTCCATTCTGAAGGCCACTGACTTGCCCCGTAACGCCGGGCCGTGAGCCTGAAGGAAATACAAGGGGACTAGTAACTCTTTGACATTTATGTGAGAGATTTCTAAGTGGGACCAAAGTCCCTGACCCTGGTGCCCCTGATTTGACTGAAATCCCCACCCTATGGTGCCTGACGCATCCGTGTCTACCCATACCGTTGGAGGAGGAGAGGTCCATGACATGATTGAGTGCAATGTTTCCCTCTTCGCCCAGACCGCTAGCAAGGTGTGGATTAATTTTGGTATGGGCCATAATTTTCCCGCCGGTAAGAGTGGGAAATATTTGTTGCCTTCCAATATTAATCGTTTTACTTTCAACCGGCCCAACTTGACAGTTAGCTGAATCCAGTTGAGAGAGCCGACCAGAGACTCCCAGACTCTTCGTGTCGTAGTCAGACTGTGAAGAAACCTGAACAGTTTCCTGCGAAACCTGTTGCGATTGTCCACACTCTGACTCAGAGTGAGAGCGGCGGTGTCCCAGACCAGCCCTATCCACTGAATTACTCTTGAGGGAACAAGGTTTGACTTTACCAGATTTACCTTGAAGCCTAGAGTTTTGACATGATTTAAAATGATATTGACATGTTTTATGCATAATTGTTGTGTCTCTGCCACCACCAGCCAGTCGTCTAGATACCACAACACTCTGATTCCCTGTTTTAACAACGGCATCAGGGCTTGCCGGACTAGTTTCGTGAATAATCGAGGTGCTAGGTTCAAACCGAACGGCATCCTCTGAAAAACAAAATTTTGGTGCCTGATCCTCAAGGCCAGAAACCTTTGAAATCTTTTGTTGACCGACACGTGCCAATAGGCGTCTGTCAGGTCTAGGGAACACATCCAGCCACCCGGCGGAAGTGTTAGCCTGATTTGATGAACTGTTAACTGTTGGATAGCCAACACCTTCTTCCGACACAGAATGATCCACAGGTACACATGGAAACGGATGTTGACGATGAAGGATAAGACAGTGGTGGAACGAAAGTCATTGATTGATTATGTATGTGTGGATGAACGAATGAAGAAATCTGTGATGGATGCTAGGGTGTATAGGGGTATTGGAGGGGGTCTGTCTGATCATTATGTAGTGGTAGCTAAGGTTAGGATACAAAAGAAGTGGGTGAGGAGAGCGGGAGGGAGGCGAGAGGAGGGTGGAATGGTGAGGAGGGTGGAGAGGTTGCAGGAGGAGGAAGTCAGGGAGGAGTACAGGAGAGCAGTGGAAAGACGACTAGGTGGGTTCGACCTGGAAGTTATGGAGGAAGTGGAGGAGATGAGCAAGGTGTTTAAGGATGAGATCTGTGCAGCATGTGAGGAGGTGTGTGGAGTGAGAAGAGGGAGGGGAGTGAAAGGTACAGCATGGTGGACAGAAGAGGTAAGAATAGCTGTGGAAGAAAAGAAGAAAGCATATAGAGAGTGGTTGGGTAGTAGAGGGAATGAAGATTCCGAGAGACAGAAACGAGCGAGGTACGTGGAGAGTAAGAGGGTGGTGAAGAGAGTAGTGAAGGAAAGTAAGAGAAGAGTAGATGAGGAATTTGGAAGGAATCTGAGTGTAAAATGGAGGGAGAGTAAGAAACTGTTCTGGAAAGAAGTCAAGAAAGTTAGGGAAGGTAGCAAGGGAAACAGTAAGGGTGTGAAAGATAAGAATGGGATAATGCTAGCCGAGAAGCAAGAGAGAGTCGAAAGATGGAGGGAGTACTTCAGTGAGTTGCTAAATGAAAGGAATGAAGAGCCAGCAAACATAGCTGGATATGGTATGGGAGGGAGAAGAAGAGAAGTAGTGGAGGAGGAGGTGGGGATCAGGAGGTCAGAAGTGTGGGAAGCCATGAAAGAGTGAAGTTGGGGAAAGCACCAGGAACAGATGGAGTGTGTGGGGAAATGTTGAGGTATGGTGGTGAGATAGTGATAGAATGGGTATGGAAAATGTGCAAACTAGCATGGGAGAAGGGGAGTGCACCCGATGACTGGAAGACTGGCATAATAGTCCCCCTATATAAGGGCAAAGGGGAAAGAGGAGTGTGTGGTAACCACCGAGGAATATGTCTTCTAAGCGTAGTAGGGAAGGTATACAGTAGGGTAGTGATTGAGAGAGTGAGAGTGAGAACGGAGAAATGGATAGGCGACGAGCAGGGAGGTTTTAGGAAGGGAAGAGGATGTGTAGATCAGATTTTTACCCTGAATTGTGTTGTGGAGAAGTATCTGGAGAAGAAACAAAAGGTGTATGTTGCCTTTATGGACTTGGAGAAGGCCTATGACAGAGTGGATAGAGAAGGTTTGTGGAAAGTACTTAGAATATACGGAGTAGAGGGCAAGTTGCTGAAAGCAGTGAAGAGCATGTATGAGGGTGCAAAGGCGGCAGTACGTGTGGAGAGTGAGCAGAGCGAGTTCTTTGACCTGAATGTTGGTTTGAAACAGGGGTGTGTGATGTCCCCGTGGTTGTTTACTGTATATATGGATGGAGTTATGAAAGAAATACTATCAAGAGCAGTGGATGTTGGTGTATCGCTGAAAAGGGAGGGAATTGAGTGGAAGCTACCTATACTGCTGTTTGCGGATGATACAGTTCTGATGAGTGATAATGAATGGGAGTTGCAGGGTCTGGTAAATGAGTTTGGAACAGTGTGCGAAAAACGGAATTTGAAGGTAAATACGGGGAAGAGCAAGGTTATGGTCTTCGAAAGGGGTGAAGTCACAGAGTGTGAGGTGAAGCTGAACGGTCAGGCTATGGAGATCGTCAACTCTTTTAAGTATCTGGGCAGTGTGTTGAGTAAAGATGGGACTATGGATGAAGAGGTGCGGGAGAGGGTACAACAGGGGAAGAGGGTTGTAGGAACGCTAAAAGCAGTAACAAGAAATAGGGTGGTCAGTATGGAAGTGAAGAAGTCCTTGCATGACAGTGTGGTAATCCCGACACTGACTTACGGAAGCGAAGCATGGACGTTGGTTGAGAGACTCAGACCAAGAGTGAGAGCAGTGGAAATGAATTACTTAAGGAGTGCGTGCGGAGTTACATGGAGGGATAGACAGACTAATGAGGAAGTAAGAAGGAGGTGTGGTGTGGAGGTAGATGTGCTGGAAAGTGTGAAAAGGAACAACTTGAGATGGTTCGGCCATATGGAACGTATGGAAAGCGAGAGAATGACTAAGAGGGTGTACGAGAGCGAGGTGGAGGGACAGAGGGGGAGAGGTAGACCGAATATGAGGTGGAAGGATGGAGTGAGGAACTACATGAACGAAGGCGGTGCTGGTTGGGGGGAGGGGCGTCGACTGACTGGGGACAGAGGTGCATGGGGGCGGTTCGTTCGTGGCCACCCCTTCGGGGATCACGGCGTCAGGCAATAGATAGATTAACATTCTGAAAGACTCGTTGTAAATGTGAAGATTCAGATAAGACAGGTCTACGACCGGCCTCATCTGAACACTGTCCCGTTTGGGAACCAAAAACAGTTTTGACGTGAATACAGGGTAATCTGGAGGGACCGGGATGATGACATTCTTGGCAATCATCTCCTGGACCAGCAACTCCACCTCTAATGAAACACAATTTGCCGTTGTCGGCTGACGTAAGCGAGGTCGCCGGAGCCACTGCCAAGTGATGCCTTTGCGTGCCACCATCCGTGCCCAGGTTTTTAACGGCCATGCTTGGTGACACGTTCGGAACGACCCAGTTAGCAGACAAGGGTTCGCCGGCTGTACTTCCCTCGGTTCCTCTGGCTCTAAGATAGGCACTGGGAGTGAGAAAGACTTTAGTTTTTTGATGGTGGGTTTGGTGGTGACCGAATATGAGGTGGAAGGATGGAGTGAGGAACTACATGAACGAAGGCGGTGCTGGTTGGGGGGAGGGCCGTCGACTGACTGGGGACAGAGGTGCATGGGGGCGGTTCGTTCGTGGCCACCCCTTCGGGGATCACGGCGTCAGGCAATAGATAGATAGATAGACTTCCAGAATATTTTTGGATTATCCTTCACGTTTCTTGCAATCTCTCTCTCCCTTTCCTTTACCCCCCTCCTTGTCTCCCACCTTATTTTATTGTTTATCTGTCTACGTTCCAAATCCACTACTTTAGCTTCTATACTAGACCCTCTGTTCTTATTTAACACTTTTAATCTATCCCACAATCATTTCTTTCTTCTTATCAAAGTCCACAGCTTTCTTTTCATTGGTAATTCTGGGTTCGTTCTTTTCCTCAATTTTGTTTTATCCTTATATTCCCTTACTGGTACACATTTGGATATAACATCCTCCAGTTTGACTCTAAACTTCCTCCACATTCCTTCAGTGTCTTCACCGTTCAAGTATTCCCCCCAGTCAATGTCCAGACACCTTCTCAGCAGCTCATAATCTGCTCTGTCATACATGTATATTTTTGTATTGCTTCTATCATCCCTCTCTGTTTTAATATTGCAACTAAAACTTATACAGGCATGGTCACTACGACCTATAGGGCTATCCACATTGACAAGTTCCACTATATCCTCCTCATTGCTAAAAATTAAATCAAGTACACTCCCCTGCTTCCCATCTCTATATCTTGTCATCTGTAATATGTTGCGTTAAAAAACAATCTCTTACTTTTTCATGTATCAGGTAGTAGTGAGTCCCCTGATGTAGAAGTGTTCAACGAAGGTGCAGTGGAAATTCCAAGTGTGCTTGAGCCTAGGCCTACCCCGCTGCCATTGCACCGTGGTCAGCCTAGGCCTTCTCATCAACCTTTCCCCTTGCCTGCTCATACACCTTTGAAAGTGGGCAAATACTTTTACAAGAAAACTTTAGTGAAAGTGCAGCCAAAAAAGCACGCAAGGCGGCAGAGGAAATAAGGGAAGGCAACGTAAGTACAGTAGTGATAATGACGCCGACCCTGGTCTGGTCACCACCCGCATTCCTTTGTCTCGATGCCTTGACCCGGGATGCCGCGGGGGTCACCCACAGCCCTCAACTTTATCTCTGCCTCAGGATGAGCAAAGGGGCTCTACAAGTGGTACTAGTGGTGCGGCATTGTCCTCCCACAGTGTACCACAGTCCTCATCACATCGGCGAGCTTTATTTGGAGGGGAGAAGCCCTCAGGTCGCCGCAAAAGGAGTCCAACTCCGGAGGCTGAGCATCCCATTGTTCCACCCCCCGCAGCTTCCCGCCCCCCACGCCGCCGCCGCCCGGTCACTTCTTCGCCGGAACTAACCCCCGAAGACGATGTCGACGACCCCAACATTGCCCCAGATGACCTGACATTACCTGAGAAGGAGGAGGAGGAGGAATTGTAAGAGGAGATACCGACACGGCGAGGCCGTGGCAGTCGTGGGCGTGCGGCTCAGCCTGCTGATGCCGACACCCGTGGGCGTGCCCTACATCAGAGGTGTTTGTCTGGACTGATGGGGCAGATTTTGAGCCAGATGTGCCTGCTTTTGACGAGGAGCAGATTGGCTCAGGAGTGTAAGCAGCATATCCCTGTGGCCCAGATGCAAGCCCTAGTGAACTTTTTTGTGGGTTTATGACAACGAGGTCATGGAATACCTGGTGGAGGAAACCAACCACTATCACAAAATCTGTGCAAACCTTATTGGCAGGAAAACAAGTGCCAAGATGGTGGCATGGCGAGCTGTCACTGTGCCAGAAATGTATGTTTTTCTGGCACTGACTATGCTGATGACACACATCAGAAAACATGCACTGGCAGACTACCGAATCACTGCCGATCTCATCACAACACCAGCCTTTGGGAAATTCATGTCCAGGGACAGATATTTCGACATTCTGTCCTATCTCCACCTGGCAAACAATATGCATGTCCACCTTCAAGATCGGCTTTGGAAAATCAGGAAGCTGTATGACATGAAAATGCCATCGCTTTACCACCTACAGTACCTGATACCCTTCCAGAAGATGTGCCTCGACGAGTCTCTGGTCCTGTTCCGGAGAAGGCTGCATTTCCAGCAATATATCCCGTCGAAGAGACACCATTTCGGCATCAAGCTCTTTGTCCTCTGCGACTGCAAGACGGGATATGTTCTGGACTTTGTGGTCTACAGCGGCAGTGGTGCCCGGCCCGGTGGTGGCGAGATCATAACTGACCCCGACATTGGATTTGGCGGTGCTGTCGTGCAGAAAATGATGGAGAAACACTTCCATAAGGACCACATTCTCTACACTGACAATTACTACACATCGCCCATCCTAACCAAGTACCGTAAAGTGGGGTAACTTCGTACTGCGGTGATAACTTCGGACATCGGCGATAATAAGTAATTAGACATTGTCATTATATAATGGCAACACTTTTTATTGTTTTTTTTTGTGGGGTCCGTTTAGAGAAATAGCAAAGGAAGAGCATGTAAAAGTCCTAGGGAACTGACATGAGTATATGTACACGAAAAATATATTACATATATGACGAAAATATGTACATTTTTCGCTACCCTGCCAAACTTCTATCACCCTGAAGAAATTTGTTTGTATGAATGATGTTGTGACTGATAATTGTAGTAATTGTAGTAACATTACCAGAGACAACATCCACCAAAGGAAATTTGTTACACTTGTATAACGCTCTAGCTAGAACACTATCATTTAACCGATTGTGTTTAAAAAAAAAAACATGCTAACTTCGGACATGGAACAAAACAATCGTTTGTTATTATTTCTATCTATCTATCTATTGCCTGACGCCGTGATCCCCGAAGGGGTGGCCACGAACGAACTGCCCCCATGCACCTCTGTCCCCAGTCAGTCGACGCCCCTCCCCCCAACCAGCACCGCCTTCGTTCATGTAGTTCCTCACTCCATCCTTCCACCTCATATTCGGTCTACCTCTCCCCCTCTGTCCCTCCACCTCGCTCTCGTACACCCTCTTAGTCATTCTCTCGCTTTCCATACGTTCCATATGGCCGAACCATCTCAAGTTGTTCCTTTTCACACTTTCCAGCACATCTACCTCCACACCACACCTCCTTCTTACTTCCTCATTAGTCTGTCTATCCCTCCATGTAACTCCGCACGCACTCCTTAAGTAATTCATTTCCACTGCTCTCACTCTTGGTCTGAGTCTCTCAACCAACGTCCACGCTTCGCTTCCGTAAGTCAGTGTCGGGATTACCACACTGTCATGCAAGGACTTCTTCACTTCCATACTGACCACCCTATTTCTTGTTACTGCTTTTAGCGTTCCTACAACCCTCTTCCCCTGTTGTACCCTCTCCCGCACCTCTTCATCCATAGTCCCATCTTTACTCAACACACTGCCCAGATACTTAAAAGAGTTGACGATCTCCATAGCCTGACCGTTCAGCTTCACCTCACACTCTGTGACTTCACCCCTTTCGAAGACCATAACCTTGCTCTTCCCCGTATTTACCTTCAAATTCCGTTTTTCGCACACTGTTCCAAACTCATTTACCAGACCCTGCAACTCCCATTCATTATCACTCATCAGAACTGTATCATCCGCAAACAGCAGTATAGGTAGCTTCCACTCAATTCCCTCCCTTTTCAGCGATACACCAACATCCACTGCTCTTGATAGTATTTCTTTCATAACTCCATCCATATATACAGTAAACAACCACGGGGACATCACACACCCCTGTTTCAAACCAACATTCAGGTCAAAGAACTCGCTCTGCTCACTCTCCACACGTACTGCCGCCTTTGCACCCTCATACATGCTCTTCACTGCTTTCAGCAACTTGCCCTCTACTCCGTATATTCTAAGTACTTTCCACAAACCTTCTCTATCCACTCTGTCATAGGCCTTCTCCAAGTCCATAAAGGCAACATACACCTTTTGTTTCTTCTCCAGATACTTCTCCACAACACAATTCAGGGTAAAAATCTGATCTACACATCCTCTTCCCTTCCTAAAACCTCCCTGCTCGTCGCCTATCCATTTCTCCGTTCTCACTCTCACTCTCTCAATCACTACCCAACTGTATACCTTCCCTACTACGCTTAGAAGACATATTCCTCGGTGGTTACCACACACTCCTCTTTCCCCTTTGCCCTTATATAGGGGGACTATTATGCCAGTCTTCCAGTCATCGGGTGCACTCCCCTTCTCCCATGCTAGTTTGCACATTTTCCATACCCATTCTATCACTATCTCACCACCATACCTCAACATTTCCCCACACACTCCATCTGTTCCTGGTGCTTTCCCCAACTTCACTCTTTTCATGGCTTCCCACACTTCTGACCTCCTGATCCCCACCTCCTCCTCCACTATTTCTCTTCTTCTCCCTCCCATACCATATCCAGCTATGTTTGCTGGCTCTTCATTCCTTTCATTTAGCAACTCACTGAAGTACTCCCTCCATCTTTCGACTCTCTCTTGCTTCTCGGCTAGCATTCTCCCATTCTTATCTTTCACACCCTTACTGTTTCCCTTGCTACCTTCCCTAACTTTCTTGACTTCTTTCCAGAACAGTTTCTTACTCTCCCTCCATTTTACACTCAGATTCCTTCCAAATTCCTCATCTACTCTTCTCTTACTTTCCTTCACTACTCTCTTCACCACCCTCTTACTCTCCACGTACCTCGCTCGTTTCTGTCTCTCGGAATCTTCATTCCCTCTACTACCCAACCACTCTCTATATGCTTTCTTCTTTTCTTCCACAGCTATTCTTACCTCTTCTGTCCACCATGCTGTACCTTTCACTCCCCTCCCTCTTTTCCTCCCTCCACACACCTCCTCACATGCTGCACAGATCTCATCCTTAAACACCTTGCTCATCTCCTCCACTTCCTCCATAACTTCCAGGTCGAACCCACCTAGTCGTCTTTCCACTGCTCTCCTGTACTCCTCCCTGATTTCCTCCTCCTGCAACCTCTCCACCCTCCTCACCATTCCACCCTCCTCTCGCCTCCCTCCCGCTCTCCTCACCCACTTCTTTTGTATCCTAACCTTAGCTACCACTACATAATGATCAGACAGACCCCCTCCAATACCCCTATACACCCTAGCATCCATCACAGATTTCTTCATTCGTTCATCCACACATACATAATCAATCAACGACTTACCTGAAGTTATAACTAATGGAAGTGAGGTATACCTGTATGCGGATGACATTAAGCTGTATAGAAGAGTGAGGAGTAAGGAAGATGTGGGTTTGCTTCAAGGAGATGTGGAGGGCATGAAGGGATGGTCTGAGCATTGGTTAATGCCTTTTCATCCAAAAAAAATGCAAGTACTGTACATGCGGATTGGGACAAGCAAGATAGACAAGGTAGGATACAGTATGTATGAAGCGATGGAGGAAGTGAATGCAGAAAAGGATATAGGAATAGTGATAGACAATAAGTTAAATTTCTCAGAATATTTAGCAGAAAAGATAAACAAAGCCAATAGAATTGTAGGGCTGATAAGGAGGACATTTGTGTCACTTGACGAAGAAATATTCAGGAATCTCTATACAGCACTGGTTAGGCCGCACCTGGAATATGCAAACCAGGTGTGGGCTCCATATATGGTAAAGGATATAGAAGCAGTGGAGAAAGTGCAGAGGAGAGCTAGCAAGCTAGTACCAACGCTGAAGAACGCGGGCTATGAGCAGAGGTTGAGGACACTGGGGCTTCTGACACTGGCATATAGGAGAAAGAGAGGGGATATGATAAGAGACTTTTAAGATAGTGTCAGGAAAGTATGATGAGGATGTGTGTGAAGGTATCTTCTTGATGCGGGAGGGAACAAGAACGAGAGGACACAAGAAAATTTACAAAGAAAGAAATAGGCTTGAGAAGGCAAAAAACTCATTTTGTGATAGAGTGGTAAATGAGTGGAACGCACTGCCCCAGTATGTAGTCGATTCCGAATCAATACGGGAGTTTGAAAGTAATCTTAATAAAGCATGGGGAAGACAAGATTTGAAGTTTGATTATAAAGCAAAAATACAGAATAGTAAATTTTTTGCGTCTGCTACCGCCGCCGCCAACACCGTGAACGACCGCAGCAGTGCAAGTACTGGTACTGAGCTGGATACACAGGCCTAGTTTGCTTTTTTCCAGAGGATCTACTGTAAGAAACTGTAAGAATGATACAAATCTACTGCATTGTCACCCCAAAAGCCCTCAAAATCCTCAATATCACTTATATCTTTCAGTTTATCGACTTCGCTCAAGCCACTGCTTTCTTCGAACGAACTTTCACTTTCAAAGACCAAAAGTTGTCTTTGGATTGCACTATCACTCAATAAAGGCTTCGCTTTCTTACGATCAAGCTTATTCTGGGTCGCAGTAGGCAGCGGGGCGGGCAGAAGGTTGCAGGGAATCGGACGCGTCGGAAGACATATTTTCAGTCAAAATAGACAGGAACATGATGGCAAAGGTCCGACACCACTACGTGTAGTGTAAACAAGGCTGGCGGTACGCCAGAACTCTACATTCTACCCAAATGTAACTTTTTTAACAAAGTTGTCAATACGGTACTTTCCTGGGGCACAATATAGAATTCGGACATACCACCAGCCTTGTTTACACTATGCGGAGCGGCGGCGGACGCTTGCCATCATGTTCGTCTATTTTGACTGCCTTTGGATATAATAATATGTGTGCCCCCCCCCTCACCCCCCATGACATATTGTCACCATCATATATATTGCCAGGAGGCGCAGGGGGCAAATAACCGAAAAAATTGCCGTCAAAATAGACGCGAAGTTAACCGCGGCGATCGCCCTATGTAAACATGACGACCGTACGCCCGGAAACTACATCCATCCCCTTTCCTGTTATTAACGTACAATCAAAGCTGAAGATTGCAGAGTAAACGGGATGGATGTAGTTTTCGGGCGTACGGTCGTCATGTTTACATAGGGCGATCGCCGCTGTAACTTCATGTCAATTTTGACGGCGATTATTTCGGTTATTTGCCCCCTGCTGTCAATATATATGACGATGACAATATGTCATGGGGGGGTGAGGGGGGCGAAGGCCCCCCTCAACATATTACTGTATCCAATGGCATTACAAATGGACGGGAACATGATAGCAAAAGTCCGACGTCACCGCCACCGTCATGTTAACATTTGTTGATCGCCAAAGTTAAGTTCGCGTCTATTTTGACGGCGATTTTTTTCGTTTATTTGCCCCCTTCTGGTAATATATATGATGATGACAATATGTGAATGCCCCTTCAACATATTATTGTATCGAAAGGCAGTCAAAATAGATGGGAACATGATGGCAAGCGTCCAATACCGCTCCGCATAGTGTTGTTGTTGTTGTTCCCCAAGCTGCCTGGCCGAACAGTCCCAAGGCCCCGAGCAAGGCCAAGGCCATAACCGAGCGCCCCCACAGAACCCTCCCTGCCGACCACAATAAAGCCTGGGTGACCGAAGCCACTCCATGACGGGGAGCTGAGGAGGGTGCGGAAACACCCGGAAAACCAAAGCCTCACCTAGGGCCCTGTGCCCCTCAGCAATTATGAAGAGAAAGTTGAGGGGCAAAGGAAAAATGTGACGCTTTGGCTTCCAATCTTGGTAGATTGGAAGGTCAATACACGGAAGAGACGCCGTCACTTGAGATCTAGGAAATATATAAGTAAAAGGAACAGTCAGAGTAAGCTATGAGTATGGCAGAGATCGCTCAGTTCTCACTCTGATAGACCAGCCCATCACCACATGACTAGAACCCAATCCTCTCAGCATCAGCTAGGAAAGGCCCTAGAAAGCCGCCTTTGGCGGGGGGATAGCTCCCCTATTTCAACCGCTTTCGGGGTTGGGCACCCGCCATCCGCATAGTGTAAACATTGGTGGCGGTACTCCCACACTTAACATCTTGCCGAGTAAACACCATAGACTTCATCGACCTTTCTTTCGCCTTCGTAAAGGCTAATCAACAGCCAATTTATTGATTTTTTTACTAAGGGATTAGGCCTAGGCCTAGCACCCAACCAGCGGGGGTGGCAGCCCCCACCCGTAATACTAGGGATAGGTTAGGTAAGGTTTTTGGGTTATGCTAATGTCTTCAAATCATAGCCCTCCCCACTATCGGGGAGAGTGTCTCAACGAGTCAACATCGATCGAAAATGGGGAAAATAGTTGGTCAATATAAAGATGATGTAATTAATTGCTAAAAATTTGTTTAGATTGTTTTTATTTAGTTTAGAGTTGTGGAAGGGTGTTTCGATGTGTGATAATAGGCGGAAATGCATATTTACCCATTAAACAACAATCTAAAAACACGCCCCTTCACTCGCAAAAAATAACTATTTGGCCATAACCGTTTGCCGTGGGATACACAAAATATGTTGAGGGGGGGGGGGGGGGGGCACCCCCCCCCCCCTCCCACCCACCCCAGGATTTATTGAAATCGTCATATATTTAAACAGTAGGGGGCAAAAACCAAATTTTTGGTATAAGTAAATGACCAACCAGTGACGGGCCCCATCGATGATTATTAGTGTGTTATCACTTTCATGAACGATACTTTGTTGGTGTTGTTGTTGTTGTTGCTGTTCCCCAAGCTGCCTGGCCGAACAGCCCCAAGGCCCCGAGCAAGGCCAAGGCCACAACCGAGCGCCCCCACAGAACCCCCCCTGCCGACCACAATAAAGCCTGGGTGACCGAAGCCACTCCATGGCGGGGAGCTGAGGAGGGTGAGGAAACGCCCGGGAAACCAAAGCCCCACCCAGGGCCCTGTGTCCCTCAGCAATTATGAAGAGAAAGTTGAGGGGCAAAGGAAAAATGTGACGCTTTGGCTTCCAATCTTGGTAGATTGGGAGGTCAACCACGGAAGAGATGCCGTCACTTGAGATCTAGAAAATATATAAGTAAAAGGAACAGTCAGACTAAGCTATGGGTATGGCAGAGATCGCTCAGTTCTCATTCTGATAGACCAGCCCATCACCACATGACTAGAACCCAATCCTCTCAGCAACAGCTAGGAAAGGCCCTAGAAAGCCGCCTTTGGCGGGGGGATAGCTCCCCTATTTCAACCCTTTTCGGGGTTGGGCACCCGCCTACTTTGTTGGTGTACATGTAATTACCGTCGCAAATTCGCTATAAGTGAAATACGAGAAACTAAAAAATCCCTCCCTGTCGATGGCCGCGCCGCAATAGTACACAATGGCCGTACTTCGGGAGCTCTTACCCTCAACCTTTCAGTCGAACGTCACTACACCTAGCGGTCTTTTAGGAATCATGAACCATAGCATGAACCAATCACAATGCTTCCCGTCAGTCATGGAACCAATCACAGCCTTCCATCAAATTATCAACCAATCACACAGTCTTTCAGTCGTCACGTCACGCCCCTCGCCGAGCCGGGGGCCCGGCTCAGTTTGAAGATGGAGCCCGAAGACGGAGGTCGTATGTGCTACGAGTTTTTCAGGTAATTTGTTGTAGTTTTGTAGTTTTATTTCCCGGATCAGTCTGAAGATGGAGCTCGTATGTGGTGGCTGTTGTCCGACACCTAATATTATTATTAAGACTACACCCTGAACCTACTGCATCAACCTCTTCAGCCTCTCATTAAGGTACTGTATGTCGTCTAGGGGACATATACTAGGTGTTAGGTGAAGGTAATGTTAGGTTCTTTGGTTAGGTTAATGGCAAAAGTTGGCTCGGATTTAAGGGATTTAGCGGGGGGGTGGGGGCGGTAGCCCCCACCCATAATACTAGGTTAGGTTAGTCTAATGTTAACCCCATAATACTAGGTTAGGTTAGGTTAGGTTAATGTTAACCCCATAATACTAGGTTAGGTTAATACAAAACTTGGCTCGGATTTCATGGATTTAGCGGGGGGATGGGGGCGGTAGCACCCACCCATTATACTAGGTTAGGTTAGGTTAGGCTAACGTTAACCCCATTCTTACTGGGTTTTTCTACGTTGAAAAACAAGAAAACCAGAGCCAATTTTTGAAATGAGGTTACTGTGATTTTGGACTCTGAAAAATTGAAAAACCCGAGCCAAGTTTGTTCAAAACTTGGCTCGGGTTTTTCCATTTTCAGGTTTTGTTACTTTTAAATATTGTATTTTCAGAGTTCCTCCAACATTACCCCCTTTATTTACGTCTTTTACCCCGCAATTTCCCTGATCTTCATAGCCCTCCCCACTATCGGGGGCCGTGTCTTAACCCTCCAGCCCCAGCTATTATATTATATAATTTCCCCGAAACCCGGGGGTTTTGGCCGAAAAACGTCTACGCCTAGGCTACCGTATCTTTGTTATTTTGACTGCTTCCGCATTCCCGCGCATCCCTCAAGCGTATATGTGTTTCGTACCTGTAGAATGGCGTTAAGTAGAGCTCTCTAAGTCAACTGGTTTAGTTGTGATGACGATTTCATTGGAGATAACTTTGTGGCAATATCAGCTACTTAACAATAACATACAGGCACACACGAACAAGCGTCGCTCTCCTTCTTGTGGTCGGAGATATGCGGCGTTGGTCCAGCCGGCTGTTGTTTACATGCGTCGGACGGACGCCTCGCACACCAAGCTTACAGGCTTTCAAGCTGCCGGAGCCTCAGGACCCTTCCGGGTTGCGCGGGGGGAGGGGGGGGGGGGTGTTATGGAGGCCTCAGAGCCCAATCGGGTCTGGAGGGTTAATATTGATGGATAATGGGAAAATAGTAAAATGCGACGGTCCTCGGTATTAAACAACACTGTATATCAAATAAAAAATAAAAAACAACAAAAAATAACATGAAAAACTCGTAACTGGTTGGTGATAAACATTTACCAAATTTTCCCCAACGCTGCTGCTTCTTCTTGACTTCTTCTTCTTCGCAGCGGATTTACGTAAACAAAGCCACCCGCCTCTTGCGAGGTAGGCGATATAGGCCTAGAGGATATTTTATTTTATTTTTTTTCAGGATCAGTAATAAATTTTTACGGGCATTTAGACACATATAGGCTAGCAATGAATTTATGAAATACATGGTATAAGAAACCTGTAGGCCACGATGAAATTGATGTATGAATTTAATTACATCATCTTTATATTGTCCAAATAGGCTAGTTTTTTTCCGAGATTTCTAATTAATTACAAATCCAAGCGGTATAATCCTGTGTAGCAGGTGGACCTAGGCTATACATAATACATAGCCTATAGGCTATCTCAATAATTTGGTAATGTTACAATATTTTTTTGTCCAGTAATATAGGCCTACTAGGTTAGGTTAACCCTCTGTTCCCGGAAGGGCTCTTGAACGCCCATAAAAAAGCATACACGAGCTACCCGGAAGGGCTCTTAAACACCCATGACGTCAAAGCCTGTGAGCTTGGTGTGCGAGGCGTCGGTCCGACGCATGTAAACAACAGCCGGCTGGACCGACGCTCCGCATCTCCGGCCACAAGAAGGAGAGCGTTGCTTGTTCGTGTGTGCCTGTATGTTGTTGTTAAGTATCGAAAAGTGGTGTAAAGTGGCTGTTTTGGCCATAAAGTTATCTCCAATGAAATCATCATCACAGCTCAACCAGTTGACATAGAGAGCTCTACTTAATGCCATTCTACAGGTAAATAACACAGCTACGCTTGGGGATGCGCGGGAATGCGGGAAGCAGTCTGATTAACGAATATACGGTTGCCTAGCCTAGACGTTTTTCGGCCAAAACACCCGGTTTTCGAGGAATATATATATAATACATAGCCGGGGCTGGAGGGTTAAAGATATTTTTTAATGTTTCGGTAAATCTACAGTTATACTACCCCTCCCCCACTATCCCCTCCCACCTCCCCCCTTCAAAACACGCCTTTTAGCGTGTTTTTGGATGGTTCAGCAGAGGCGGAAACTGAAAAAAACACGGAATTTGTTTAGCCTATATTAATGTCACTAATTTTCCCATCGATTTATAGTTTTCTGTGTTCATTTTCATCAATAGCCTATATAGGCCTAATGTTTGGAAGTAGCCTAATTACAAGCCTCTGAAAAAACGTTTTCCCCCCCTCACCCCCCCATGACTTATTTTCATCATCATATAGGCTAGGCTAGCCTATATTGACAGCAGGGGGCAAAACACAAGTACGCCGTGGCCCAACCGACTGTACACCCAGGTAAACAAACCTCACTTTGCCGAAGGTTTGTAGTACTTCAATGTAGGCTATCTAGGCTAGGCCTATTTCAATTAAAATATACATTTACGCGCATCATCAAACCATACTAGCCTAGCCTAAGTCTAGGCTACTACTTAGCTACTTGGGCGGGTGCCCAACCCAGAAAGGGGGTTGAAATAGGGGAGCTATCCCCCCGCCAAAGGCGGCTTTCTAGGGCCTTTCCTAGCTGATGCTGAGGATTGCGTTCTAGTCATGTGGTGATGGGCTGGTCTATCAGAGTGAGAACTGAGCAATCTCTGCCATACCCATAGCTTACTCTGACTGTTCCTTTTACTTATATATCTTCTAGATCTCAAGTGGCGGCGTCTTTTCCGTGGATTGACCTCCCTACTGCCAACCTAGAAGTTGGCAGATTGGGAGCCAAAGCGTCACATTTTTCCCTTGCCCCTCAGCTTTCCCTTCATAATTGCTGAGGGGCACAGGGCCTTGGGTGGGGCTTTGGTTTCCCGGGCGTTTCCTCACCCTCCTCAGCTCCCTGCCTTGGAGTGGCTTCGGTCACCCGGGCTTTGTTAGTGGTAAGCAGGGAGGATTTTGTGGGGGCACTCGTTTGTGGCCTTGGCCTTGCTTGAGGCCTTGGGGCTGTTCGGCCAGACAGCCTGGGGAACAACAACAACTTAGCTACTAATATTAACCGGTACGATTTTAGTTACTGGACACCTATTTGACAGGTACCGCCAACGACTTAATACATATTTGTTTTCGGTTTCCACGCATCCAACACCAAGCTACACCCTTTTCTGGTGTACAAAACACTAAAAAAGCAATGGGGACACTTTAATAATGATAATATGAGACGAAATATAAAGACAACTCGGTTGCGTTCGTGGAAGTAGCGTCGCTTTGTTTACTTTACGCTCGGAGTGACTTCCTGGTCCCGCCGCCTTGGCGGTCGACTTCAAATGGCTAAGCTTGTTGGGTCAATTTTTTGATAAAAACTTGCGTTATAGGGCGTGGGATACAGGACAAGGTTGAGGGGGGGCTCTGCCCCCCCTCACCGCCCCGTGAATTATAATAATCGTCATCTATGTGGCCAGCAGGGGGCAAGTAAAACAGCTGGCCATAGTAACCTCGAGCGTCCTGGGTAAACAAACCGCGACGATCCGAAGCGACGACGGACTCCCCCCGCCGCCGATTTTCGGCCCAAACGCCCCGTTTTATTCTCGTCGAAAACCACATTTAACCCTTACACCCCGGAAGGGCTGTTTAACGCCCATAAAAACCTCGGCCCGCGCAACCCGGAAGGGCTCTTGAACGCCCATTGCTTGCGTGAGTGCTTTCGAATGCCGCGCGTAAATTTTTGGTATCGTGGGAGGGTAGGTGGCGCCACCATTAAGCCACTGATTAAGTAAAACAGTTCCTGGAGTGAGATGGGATAGTGGGGCGATTGTTGTTTTTAGGCTGGCAGACGACCACCTCGCGATGGCGGGAAGGCGTGAAAGCCTAGCTGGGGATGAGGAGGATTATGAATTTGAAGGCTTTATCACCGAGGACAAGGATGATCAGTTGGCAAGTATGAAAAAACAATTAATGGGTCTTGTGAGATGGAGGGGAGTGATGGAAAATTGGAGGAAGGAGTTAGGGGCTAAAGTAGAAGTTTTGTCCGATATGTGTGGCGTTACTAGCGGGGTGGATAGGCCTAGGCCAGTAAGTGACAGCCTAGAGGCAGTGATGGCCAGAGTAGACGAGTTAGCGTCGGAAAATGTGGCACTCAAGGCTCAGCTTAAGGAATATGAGGGCCACCTGAGTGAGGAAGTAAAAGGAATTAGTGAGGTAAAAAATGAGTGGACAAGGGTAGAGAGTGCCACGATGGTAGCCCTTGAAGAAATTGTGAAGGAGCAGAAGGAAGAGAGAGAAAAGGAAAAGAAAGAGTTTGAAAAAAATGTAGTGCAAGTTTTAAAGAAGAAAGAGAAGGTAGTGAGAGAGACAATAGATAGAGGTAAGTGTGTAGTAATCTTTGGAGATGTGGAAGAGCACCTGGCAGATATGAAGGTAAGAAAGGAAAGGGATGTTGTGAAAGTCAAGGGGATACTGGATTACTTAGACGAGGGTTATGGATGGGTAAAAGAACTGGAGGAGGTGAGAAGGTTAGGAATATATAAGAAGGGCGAGATGAGACCACTAAGAGTGGAACTAAAGTTTAGATCAACAGCAGAAGCAGTAGCCAATGTGAGCTGGAAATTAAATTCGACAGAGCTGAATCATATAAGGGTAAAAAAGGACCTAAGTGTAGAAGAACGAGAACAGTTAAGGGAACTCCAAGCTAAGGCTGATGAAGAGAATGGAAAGTTGTCTGAAGAGCAAAAGAAGAATTTTTTTTGGAGAATAAGGGAAGGGCAAGTAAGGAAGTGGTACATCAGGAGCCACCAAGAACCGAAAGTAAGAGGAGTGATAGGGAAAGAGACAGAGAGACAAGTACGAAGTCAAAGCAAGGAGACGGAGCGAGAGATAATGCAGGGAGCAGGGGACCGGAGAGAGAGAGAGCCAGGATGTGGTGGAGAGGGTGGAACAGAGGGAGAGAGAGGGGGGAGGAGAATAGAATTAGTGGGGGAGGTGGAACTGGGTCAGGGAAGGGATGGAGGAGGAGGAGGTGAACCTGGTAGGAGGCAGAGAGGGAAGAGAAACAAGGAGGTGGATTCAAATATACTGTGCTACTACACTAATATAGATGGAATAAACAGTAAAAAGGTAGAGTTAGATAATATATTAAGAAAAGATCAACCACAGATAGTCTGTTTGACAGAGACAAAGCTGAACCAGGACTTTGACAGCAACATAGTGTTTAGTGAAGGATATAATATATGGAGAAATGATAGAAAGGGTAAAAGGGGAGGTGGAGTGGCAGTATTAGTTAAGAACCCTATGACAGCAAAGCACGTGGAGTTAAATAATGACAAGGCAGAAATAATGGCAGTTGAACTCAATGATATAGAAGGAAAAAAGCTAGACATAGCAGTAGCTTACATGCCACCAAAGACCAGAGCATGGAGGGAGTTGGAGTTTGAGGAGATGGTAGAGGATATGATTCAGTCGTTGAGAAGATTGCTTTTAAGGAAGAATCGATTGATCTTGGTAGGAGATTTCAACTGTAGTGAGGTTGATTGGGAATCGGGAGATGCAGGGCCAAATCAGAGATCTTGGGGAAGTCGGCTAGTGGAGTTGGTTACGGAAAATGTACTTACACAACATGTGAAGGAAAATACAAGAATGAGGGGTAATAACGAACCTTCTAAACTCGATCTGATTTTTACAAAAGATCCTCACGAAATTAGTGATATAAACTATCTATGTCCTGTAGGTAAAAGTGATCACCTATTACTAAAATGGAAGTTGACCTCGAGTAATGCCAATAGATTAGACAATAGCTACATAAATGACAGATTAAATTATAGTAAAACTGATTATGTATCCTTGAAAAGATATTTAGAGGGAGTAGATTGGGATCTTATTTTGAAGGAACGGGACGTACAAGGTAAATATAGTAGATTCCTCGAAATTTATAGAGTAGGAACCAATATGTTTGTCCCAAGATATAAAACTGGAAATTTTACTAAGCAGAAAGATTGGTTTAATTTGAAATGCAAAAGAGCTTTGGGTAGGCGTGATGCAGCTTGGGCTAGATTAAGAAGAAGGAACACTGAGAGTAATCGGAATAAATATAAACAGGAGAGGAATAGATATGTTAACATAATTAGGCAAGTTAAAATGAACTATGAGAAGAACATAGTAAATAAATGTGAAAGTGACCCTAGATTATTTTATAAATATATAAACAGTAAGTTGAAGGTAAAGAAACAAATTACTAAATTAAGAGTTGATGCTAGGACGTATGAAAATGTATCGGACATGTGTGAGGTAATGAATAACAAATTGGGGTCAGTTTTTACTAGAGAGGAAGGTTTTGACGAACCACAGGCGGGAGTACTGGAGAGTGGTCTTAGTAAGATTGAAATAACTAGAGATGAGCTGTTATCTGCGATGAGAGGACTTGAAGTAAGGAAAGCTATGGGACCGGATGAAGTGTCTGCCTGGGTTTTAAAGGAGTGTGCAGAGCAATTAGTGGAGCCAGTGAGGGACATAATTCAAGCTTCCTTAGATAAAGGACAGGTTCCTGTTGAATGGAAAAGAGCTAATATCATTCCGATATACAAGAATGGAAACCCTGAGGACCCTCTAAACTATAGACCAGTTAGTTTCACTTACTAGTATTGTATGCAAGATTTGTGAAAAGCTAATTAGGAAGAGATGGATAAAAATGTTGGAGAGAAAGAAAATAATAACCCCAAAGCAATTTGGATTCAGAGAAGGGACATCTTGTGTTACCAGTTTGCTATGTTATTACAGTAGGGTGATAGATGTACTCCAAGAAAGAGGCGGATGGGTGGACTGCGTCTACTTAGACCTTTCCAAAGCATTCGATAAGGTACCACATAAGAGATTGTTATCTAAGCTTGAGACGCTAGGATGTGTCAGGGGGAGTTTGCTGAAATGGATGGAGAGCTATTTAACAGATAGGGAAATGAGGACCAACATTAGAGGAACTTACTCATCGTGGCGGAAAGTTGAGAGTGGTGTGCCGCAGGGATCTGTGTTGGCACCTCTCATGTTCCTTATGTACGTGAATGACCTGCCGATAGGCATAAACTCTTACATGTCAATGTTTGCAGATGACGTAAAAATTATGAGACAAATAACAAATAAAAGTAGTTGTGAGGAGCTGCAAGGGGATTTAGATAAAATATACGAATGGAGCACCAAGTGGAAAATTAAATTTAATATAAGTAAATGTCATGTGTTAAATATGGGAAGAAGTGTGAATAGACCAAATTGGGAGTACAGGATGGGAGATAATAAAATTAGCAAGGCCGAAAAAGAAAAAGATTTAGGGTTGATTATACAAGATAATTTGTCGCCAGAGAAACATATTAACAAGCTCTTTAGCGGAATGTATGCAATGGCCGGGAATATGAAAGTTGCTCTGAACTATTTGGATGAGACCATGGTAGCGAAAATTATGAAGAGTATGATTAGACCAAGATTGGAGTATGCAGCAGTGGTGTGGTCCCCGCATCTAAAGAAGCATATTCACAAGTTAGAAAGAATCCAGAGAGCAGTCACTAGATTGGTTCCAAGTCTCAGAGAACTGCCATATGAAGGGAGGCTAGACAAATTAAATCTACCGAGTCTAAAAGAGAGGAGAGAGAGGGGAGACATGATAATGATGTACAAATGTACCCGGGGGCTGGAGAGGCTGGATAGGGAGGATATATTAATTATGGATACAGGAATAACTAGAGGCCACAGCTACAAAGTAAAAAGACCTACCTGCAAGAACGATATCAGGAAGTTTAGCTTCCCCTATAGATGTATTGACAAATGGAATGGGCTGGAGGAGGAGGTGGTAGGGGCAAGGAACATCCATATTTTCAAGAAAAAATTGGATAAAAAGTAGACTGAGAGACGGGACAACACGAGCTTAGCTCAACTCCTGTAAACTACAATTAGGTAAATACAATTAGGTAAATACCAGACGTAAACTACGCCACAGCATCAGTATCTACCCCGACGCCATCATGGATAGTACGCCAAATAGTGATTCCGCTGTGTCCGATACCGTGCTTCCTACGACGCCCGTGCTAGTTCGTCGCGCCTTACCCCGACGCCATCGCCTAAATGTGTTATCTCCCGGAGGTATTGAGACGACATTGAGACTTTATGAGCGTGCTGATGCCAAGCATAATGTTGATGATGAAGGCAGTGATCACTCCAGTAATTATAAGTCGAGTGATTATGGCGATGAGAGTGACAAAGAAGAGCAATTCCTGGGATTTGCGAGAGAACATGAGAGTGATGAAGGTGATGTACCAGCTTTTGAGGAAGCTGTTTTACCTCAAGACGGTGAACTTGAGAGAGTGAGTGAGTGGGAGAGTTCAAGATCACTCTCCAAGTTTCGCATGAGTGACACGACCCCAAGCCCTTCGCCAGCTAAATCGCCTTTCAAGCTACACTTATATAAGAAGAAAATACTTGAAAAGGCAGCCGCGGAAGCTAGGGAACAAGCAAAAATACTTGGTGAGGATGAGGCTGTGAGTGAGGGTGAGCGTGGTGACTCTTCTCGCCTGCCATTGTCTCCCTTATCTACCAACGCCACCCAAGATGACCCGTATGACCAGGGTGCCCCGCATTCTTCCCCACCACCTCCACCACTGCCAAGGGTTGAGGACCCCCCACTTTCGGCCTATTTGCCTCCTAGGTCCCCCGACAGGAGACATACTGCTTCCGAAAAGGGGAAAGGCAGCAAATATGCCAAAAAAGGAAAGACAAGTAAGCGAGTTTTGTTCGAGGCTCCCGCGGCGTCCACCCCTGCCCGCCCCAGCCATACGCCCCCGCAACTTTCTCCACCTCTCCTGACGAAGTCTTTGAGCTCGCATCACCAATACCTGGGCCTAGTGACAGTGAAGCATTGCTTTCTGTCACTCGTCGCAGGCCAAGGAGCCCAGGACCTCGGGGGGACACAGCCTCACCTGCCACTCCTTCCCCACCTCGCCCACGCATCACTCGTTCCCCGCCAGATTATGTGGGGGCCACTGATGATGAAGGGCACCTCTCTGAAGACTCTGGCCATGATTACATAGGTCCACCGTCAGGGCAAGATGACCACTCTGATGATGACTATATGGACATAGACGACCCTCGACCCATCCGCTTGGCCCGGCGTCGTGCTGGCCGCCGCCCTGGCCGCCCTAGGGCGCGCGCCTCCCGAGTTGGCCGTGGGCGTGCTGGGCCACCAGCTGGAGCTCCTCGTCAGCGTAGACAAGACCCATTCTACGTTTTTCAGTGGCAAGACGTAGTTGATGGGGATGGATACAACCCTGATGTGCCAGCTTTTGATGAGGTACTGGAGGGTTCAGGCATTACCCCCAATTTTCCTGCAGGCCCCAATGCTCCACCACACGAACTATTTGAGGCCTTCTTTGATGAGGAGGTGGTAGGCTATGTTGTCAAAGAGACAAATAAGCAGCACCAATTCCAGGTCCACTTTTTGGGCAAGGTGACCAAGGGCCACATGAGGCAGTGGACCCCAGTGACTCATAAAGAGTTCATGGTGTTCCTGGCACTCACCATGCTAATGCCTCATGTCAAGAAGCATAGGTTGCCTGGCTATTGGATCACCAATGATCTCATATCCACCCCTGCCTTCGGGAAATATATGTCTCGCGACCGGTACCTTGATATCCTCGCAGCGCTCCATCTTGTCACCAACCTTGACGTCCACCTCCCAGACAAGCTGTGGAAGATTAGGACGTTGTACGAGATGATGCGAGAACGCTTCACCTCCTACTTCAAGCCCTTCCGCAAGGTCGTCATTGATGAGTCTCTTGTTCTGTACCGGGGAAAACTCAGCTTCCGGCAGTACATCCCCTCAAAAAGACATCGCTTTGGCATAAAATTCTTTGTGCTGTGCGACTGCCAAACTGGCTATGTCCTGGACTTCCTGGTCTACAGCGGGAAGGAAGGGGACATGCTTGTGGACCCCCTCATTGGCTTTGGCGGAGCAGTGGTGCAAGCCATGATGGACCGCTACTTTCACAAGAATCACGTCCTCTACACAGACAATTACTACACGTCCCCCACTCTCTCAAAGTACCTGCATGAGCGTAAGACGGGGACTGTAGGCACAGTACGAGGGAAAAGGAAGGGCATGCCACCTTTCCCTCCAAAGACCAAAAAAGGTGATATGTTCAGGAAGAAGTCGGGGCCCATTCTGGCTATCCACTGGCACGACCAGCGGAAGGTCAACCTCCTGAGCACCATCCACAAGGGGGAAATGGTGGAGACTGGCAAGGTGGATCGCCGCACCCAGGCCAGGGTGACCAAGCCCGATGCTGTCCTGGACTACAACATCAACATGAGGCTGGTGGACAAGTCCGACATGCAGATAGGCTTCATTGACTGCCTGCGTACCTCGTGCAGATGGTACAAAAAGTTCTTTCTGCATATGGTGGACATGTCAGTTCTGAATGCCTACAATATATACAAGCTTCGGAATGTGAACACACCCATGAAGTTCAATAGCCTGCGGAGGTTCCAAAAGCAGGTGTTGACGGAGCTCCTGGAGAAGTATGGTACGCCACAGAGGGCAGTGGCACATCCTGGGCCCGCCGTTACTGACCGCTTGCAGTGTGCATATTACATGAATAGGCACAGGCTTGGTTCCCTGCCTCAGAATGAATCAGGAAGAACGCAGCAGAAGCGGTGCCATGTCTGCTACAACAGCAGGCTGAGGGCGAGGTCAGGTAAAAAGTCCACCATGGAGTGTGTGGAGTGCAAGGTGGCACTCTGTGCTATAGGGTGCTTCTTTGATTACCACTCCAAGCAGGAGTTCTAATAATCATAGTGAAAGTGACAAAGAAAAGGACAATATGTACAGTATATATATATATATAGGCAAAAAGTGGAAGTAAACCAATTTATTGTTATACAAAAGTCATGTATTATGAGAAAATTGATACAAATACAATTACACCATAATAATATGTGAAAGTGACACATATGTATATAATAAGTGACATTCATATGATTAGAACCTATAGAAATATATAAATCAGTGAAAAAAGACAATAAATTGTACATAAAACGTTTACAAAGCATATAACTAAGTGAAAGTGACACAAGACCTAATATTTGATGGCCAAAGTATAATAAACACCTGTGATAACGAATAATCAGTGCCTAATATAACAATAACCTACCTCAATTACTAATAAAATGTACGGTATCGAGTGAAAATGAGCATTATCAGTGACAGTGACGCTCTCTAAAGCATATTTATCAAAGTGAAAGTGACACAAGACACAATATTTGATGGCCAAAGTATAATAAACACCTGTGATAACGAATAATCAGTGCCTAATATAACAATAACCTACCTCAATTACTAATAAAATGTACGGTATCGAGTGAAAATGAGCATTATCAGTGACAGTGACACTCTCTAAAGCATATTTATCAAAGTGAGTGACACAAGACACAATACTTGATGGCCAAAGTATAATAAACACCTGTGATAACGAATAATCAGTGCCTAATATAACAATAACATACCTCAAGTACTAATAAAATGTACGGTATCGAGTGAAAATGAGCATTATCAGTGACAGTGACACTCTAAAGCATATCTATCAAACTGAAAGTGACTCAAGACACAATACTTGATGGCCAAAGTATAATAAACACCTGTAATAACTAATAATCAGTGCCTAATATAACAATAACCTACCTCAATTACTAATAAAATGTACGGTATCGAGTGAAAATGAGCAATATTAGTGACAGTGATACCCTAATAAACATACTTTATATAATTGGCCTCAAAATAACTATAAAAATATCAAATAAACATCACATTCTCAATATCAAACACTAAAATCGTCTAAGGGAGATAAATACTTTGGCGCGACGAGCGGCTAGGTGCGTCGTAGCCGTGGCCGGGGCGACGCATCCGAACGCGGGAAGAATTTGCCGCCGAAAAGCACTCGTCTTCCCGCGCTCAGCATTATGCAACCAGAGGGGCTAGAGACCTCTACTCAACGCCATTCTACAGAGGAAGGTTTGTGGAAATTTTTTCTTTTTTATTCATAACATTACATGCCATATTCATTGAATTACAGAGGAGTTAACATAGCCCAAAGATCGTCAAAACACTCGGTACCGCAGCACAGTCGCGAGATATAGGCCTAGTGCCCGGGGCTGGAGGGTTAAAAAGTTATTATATCGTTTTCAATACTATTACTGGACCAGAAAAAGGTGTAACTTGGTGTTGGATGCGTGGAAACCGAAAACAAATATGTATTAAATCCTCGGTGGTACCTGTCAAATAGGTGTCCAGTAACTAAAATCGTACCTATTAACCTATTAGTACCAACAGAATAGCGACAAAATAGGGGTAGCCTAGTATAAAGTTCTGTAGATTTAACAATGTTTCTTAGACCTTAGTAAATAGTCCTAGGCATCTGAAAAACAGTTTTACCCGCTACACTGGATCTTACCACACTAGCCTAGGCCTATATACTCTATTGATGCAAATGAACACAAAACAAGGTAAATAGGCTATCCTGTTTTACACCGGTGACCGGGGACGATTTTTAGAAGTAGGCCTAGGCTATTTTTTTATTTTTTTTCATTGTTTTTGGGTTTTTTAGGGGTGTTTTTGGCAAGAATGTAGTTAGGCTATTGGGTGTACCGCCCATCTTGTTTACACTACGTGGACGCTCACCATCATGTTCCTGTCTATTTTGACTGCCTTTGGATACAAAAATACTGTAAATACATTACCCTAAGTCCCTAAACAAACAACCTAACCTAACCTAGTATTATAGATTTAGGCCTAGGCCTATAAGTATTTATTTTATTATAAGTAGGCCTAGCCTATTTATAGATGATTTAGCCTAGGCTATGTTGTATGTCGGATGGTACACCCGGTGGGCCGGTAACTACATCCATCCAGTGTTTTTTTATGAACCCCATGATCCCATCAGAAAATGCAAAAAAATTAGGCTAGCCGGAAAATATTAAGGAAACCACCCACCAATTATTTTCATTTTTTTTTTTTTTAGTTTTAGTTTATTTGCATCAATATATAGCGATTGACATTAGTTTCAACCTCCGCAAAAATCGTTTTCCCCTTTATCCAACGATCTTAAGACACGGCGCCCGATAGTGGGGAGGGCTATGAAGATCTGGGAAAATGTGGGGTTAAAGACATAAAAAGGCGATATAATGGCTTTTATGATGAAAGTTGGCTCGGGTTTTGTTGTTTTTCAACTTGAGAAAACCCCAAAATGATAAAACCCGAACCAAGTTTTGGCAAAAGTTGGCTCGGATTTTAAGATTTTTCAGCTGCATAAAAGACAGCAAGTGCAAAAAAGAAGTTGGCTCGGGTTTTCTTGTTTTTCAACTTAAGAAAACCCCAAAATGAAAAAAAATCGAGCCAAGTTTTGGCAAAAGTTGGCTGGGATTTTAAGATTTTTCATCTTCATAAAAGTCAGAAAGTGGCAAAAAAAAAAGTTGGCTCAGGTTTTCTTGTTTGTCAACTTAAGAAACCCCCAAGATGAAAAAAAAAAAAAGTCAAGTTTTGGCAAAAGTTGTTGGATGATACATGAGATAGAAAATGAACTTACCCAGTAAGCTCATTATCCAACAATTAAGCAACATTAAAGATTTTAGCCTAACCTAACCTAACCTAGTATTATGGGTGGGGGCTGCCGCCCCCACACCCCCGCTGGTTGGATAGTACATTGGATAGAAAATTAGGTAAATTCCTAGTGTTAATTAGACTGAAAGGTTAAGACCTAGTGTTAATTAGACGCCGAGTCGTGTTGTGTGCCGTCTATGGGGAGGTGAACCCTGGACAAATATCGTTATAGGTTACAGGTTCTAGGTTCTGTATCTCCCTTAATAGAATTTTTCGAGGGTTGACACTTATTTTGACATGGAGTATAGGTTATTTCTTAATTACAGTTTCTTACAGTTTCTTACAGTAGATCCTCTGGAAAAAGGCAAACTATGCCTGTGTATCCAGCTCAGTACCAGTACTTGCACTGCTGCGGTTGTTCACGGTGTTGGCGGCGGCGGTAGCAGACGCAACATTTTTACTATTCTGTATTTTTGTTTTATAATCAAACTTCAAATCTTGTCTTCCCCATGCTTTATCAAGATTACTTTCAAACTCCCTTATTGATTCGGAATCGACTACATACTGGGGCAGTGCGTTCCACTCATTTACCACTCTATCACAAAATGAGTTCTTTGCCTTCTCAAGCCTATTTCTTTCTTTGTAAATTTTCTTAGAGTGTCCTCTCGTTCTTGTTCCCTCCCGCATCAAGAAGATACCTTCACACACATCCTCATCGTACTTTCCTGACACTATCTTAAAAGTCTCTATCATATCCCCTCTCTTTCTCCTATATGCCAGTGTCGGAAGCCCCAGTGTCCTCAACCTCTGCTCATAGCCCGCGTTCTTCAACGTTGGTACCAGCTTGCTAGCTCTCCTCTGCACTTTCTCCACTGCTTCTATATCCTTTACCATATATGGAACCCACACCTGGTTCGCATATTCCAGGTTATATTACATCCTAAATGAAATTTAAAATATCTGTGAAAATTCTTGGGTTGTTTATATAATAGAAGTTACTGTGAGACACATAATATGTTGAAGGGGGAGTTCTGCCAATCTGCCCCCTCTAAACACCCGTCACTTATGTCATCATAATCTGTTGTACTTCATAGGGGGTCCAATTAAGGAGAAAGTGAATTAACAGACGAAATTAGGCCGCAAACTACAATAACATAGCGGGCCGCCGTTTATGGGAGACTTTTTACACATAATTTTCAATGTTAATTTTCTCCCTTAATCAATTTGTCCAAATTAGGCCTAGCCTATCAAACTTACATAAAAATGAAGTACAGTTTACAGGGATTCCAACATGCATTTCAAAATTGTCATGAAAATTGGTGGGTGGTTTGCTTAATATATACCGGCTAGCAGGGTGTAAAACGAGGCCGATTATCGTAATGCTACTCAACTTCGCTTTACAATTAATGCTACCCATAACAGAAAATATTAGTTCGTTGAATTGACGGTTGATTAATCGAAAGGTTAATAAATTTCTCAGATCATAAGAATAGCCTATCTAAAAAGACTGATTAGGCTAGTATTAACACAAAATAGGCCTACACAAAATATATTTAGCCTAGGCCTGACTGACAGTTACAAAGTACAGTATTATTGCCATTTTGGTTCCACAGCCTGCAAGATGGCGCCATCAATCATGGCTGCAGGCAGCCAATTGTCTAAATGGCCACCATCCCACCTAGACCTATTATTCGATAAAATTGAAATCTGTATATTTAGCCTAGGCGCTCGCCATTCGTCCGTGCATTAATGCTACTGGATTCAGGAAAATAATGCTACTCAACTCAGAGTTATTTGCTTTGACACCCTGCCGGCTAGCCTAACCTAACCTAGGCTAACCTAACCGAAAACTAACCTGTCTCGCCGACGGTCTAAACCCAGCTCACGTTTCCTGTTTATGGGTGCGCGACGGTCTAAACCCAGCTCACGTTCCCTGTTTATATTTTTTTTTAGAGATTTAGGGATTTTCTTAGGCTATAGGCTTAATGAATTTCCGACGGGGTGGACATAGGCCTAGCCTATATGGCAATGAAGTACCGTATATGACCTAACTAACATATTTGTCTAAATAATATAGGCCTAGGCCCTATCCATGGTTTCGACCCGGTGTAAAACTGGATAAATTCCCAAAACAATTCAAAACACACTCTTAAAATTCGTGGTAGGCTATTAAAATAAAAAAAATCCCAAATAGGCTAGGCTACCTAGGCCTAGCTCAGCTGTCGTCCGGGTCAATATACAGGAGGCGCTACAATATAGGCTAGGTAGCAAAATTCTAATGGTAGTTTTGGGTTCCTATCATCATATGCTTCATTTCTATAGGCTATACTTTTTATCCCAGTGAAAAAAAAAAAAATCTTGGGATTTTTCATTTATTTTCTTGGGATTTTTTGTTTTGGTCATTAACCTAACCAAAAAACCTAACCTAACCTAACCTAATAGCCCCCAAATACATTTAGGTTTGGTTAGGTTAGGTTTTTTGGTTAAAAAAAACAACAACCCAAGATTTTGTTTTTTTCCCCTGGGGATAAAAAGTATATAGAAATGAAGCATATGTAATCTGGAGACACCACAACCCTCCAAGCAAACTGCACATTTAAACAATAAGAAGAAGAAGAAGAAGCATATGATGATAGGAACCCAAAACTACCATTATAATTTTGCTACCTATATTGTAGCGCCTCCTGTATATTGACCGTGGTGGTCCGTCTCCTTTATAATTGACCAATAGTGGTAGTTTCGGTAATAAGTATCAAAAGATCCTAGATTTGTACCTTATTTGCTGTGGTGTAGGCTAGGTGATTGTGGTGATTGCCCAGGTGATATGATGTTTACTGTTTAGACCCCCACGATTTTTAAGCGGAGCGCGCTCAGTTCAGTTCAGTTCAGTTAGAATTCGGGAAGTCTAGCCTTAACGTCGGCACTTCCCTAAGAGGTTTTGTTATTTTTCCTTTTTGTGACTTGCTCTATATTCCTGGTAATGAGTTGAAGCGGGCCTTCCGGAAGGCAGATGCTATCTGTACCAGGGTACTGCTGGCGGCGAAGAGAGCTGCGTGGGGGGTTCACTGCACTGGATTAAAGTTTGCGGGGTCCTGTAAGAAAGCTTGGGGTTTTGTAAGGAAAATGAACGGAAAGCGGGTCAATACGTCCTTCCCATTATCGGTCAATGACAGTCTTATATGCGACCCCCAAGAACAGGCTGAGTCATTGGCGACTTTCTTTTCTGAGAAGTTTGGTCGGCCTGTTCCCCTGCTGGCGGAAGATCATCTTGAAACGTCGATCTCCTTCCACACTGAATCTCCACCCCCTGCAGACCTAGCTCGTCCATTGACACAGGCTGAATTTCAACGTGCCCTGGCCAGCCTTCCAAAGGGTAAAGCGATGGGGCCTGATGACGTGGCGAACGAGATGCTCACCCATATATCCCAAGAAGCTCAAGCCTCCTTACTTGCCTTATATAACTTGAGCTGGTGTTCGGGCGTTTTTCCGGCACCTTGGAAACGTGCTCTACTCCTCCCGTTCCCCAAACCTGGTAAAGACCCAGCACTCCTGTCATCCAGACGGGGTATCTGCCTCCTCTCTGTGGTCGGCAAGCTCATGGAGAAAATAGTTCTTGCTCGGATGTCTTGGTGGTTTGAGTACAACTTACTGTCCGATGACCTCGGGGGATTCAGGCCGGGTCGTGGTACAATTGACGTGTTGCTCCGGTTTGAGCATCTCGTCCAGGATGCGTACCGTAAAAAGAAGGTACTCCTGGCGGCGTTTATTGATGTCGCGGGGGCGTTTGATGCTGCCTCACACACTGGGATACTGTACAAACTGGGTGAACTAGGGGTGAGAGGACAAGTGCTCTCCTGGTTCTGCAGCTTCTTACTGGGCCGGACTTTCTCAGTCTCCGTGGGGACAGCACGCTCGCAGCAGTTTCCAGTACATTGTGGGGTCCTTCAGGGATCAGGCCTCAGTGCTTTTCTGTATAATGCCCTCATGTCTGACTACCCTCGGTCCCCCTCAACATCCACGCTGGTATATGCTGACGACATCACCCTCGTCTGTTGGGCTGACACCCTCCCTCAGGCACAGGACTTACTACAGGCAGCGGTTCACTCCTTCAATGACTGGGCGCATCGTTGGGGTCTCAGTCTCAATCCCCAGAAGAGTGCTCTCATGTGCTTTACTCTGAAGACAAAACTCCCTGGCGTACCAAGTGTGTCCTTAGGTGGGGCGCAGATGCCATACCGTACCAGGCACAAATTCCTTGGGATGTGGTTGGACGGGCCTGTCCTTACTTGGCGTCCGCACATTGACTATCTACGGACGTCCTGCTTGAAGCGCCTGGATCTGATGAAAAGTATTGCCGGGTCTCGGTGGGGAACTTCCAGGGATGATTTGCTGCGCTTCTATGAATCGTTCGTCAGGAGTAAGATCAGGTATGGCAGTGCCGTCTACGGATCAGCGTCAGCATCGGTCCTGGGCCGGTTGGACGTTGTGCACAACACGGCGCTTCGCATCGCAATGGGTGCGTTCTGCTCTTCCCCTACTATCTCCCTCCAGGCGGACTCTGGCCTGCTGCCCCTTTCCTGGGATAGGATCTACCTAGACTGTAAGTGGATGATGAGGGTAGCTCAATTCCCGGTGTCCCATCCCCTTGCAGTCCTCCATGCCGAGTCCGGGGTGGCATCTGAGGCCCCACGTTGGCCAGTGCGCCGTCGACAACCCTTCCTCGTATGTGGACTCCAACACTACCGGCGGCTGAACGTACCTGCCCCTCGCCTGTCCCCCGTACCCATGTTGTCGCCTGTGCCTCCATGGATGGACCTCTCGCTGCACTTACGCCTTACCTTTGCCGACAACTTCAAGAAGGACCGGGACTCGGCGATGGCACGAACCCTCTTTGCGTAAATTAGTGGCACCATATACGACGGACATTTTCGCATATACACTGATGGCTCGCTCGTCCCGCCCTCCGCTACTGCGGCGGTCTTTTACGAGGATCTGTCTCTTTGCCAGACCTGGAGGCTGTCTGGCCGCCATCCTATAATAGCGGCGGAATTGTTTGCGATATATCGAGCATTGGTGTTTGTCATGACTAACCTACGTCCCCAACCTGTCGTCATATACACGGACTCGCTGTCATCATTGCATCTCCTCAACTCGCCTCGACCTTCCTCCTACGCTTCCCTGGTATTTCGGATTCAAGGCCTCATACTCCGTTGTCTCGATCCCCCTTGGATGGTGATCTTACAGTGGGTGCCTTCACATACAGGGATCAGTGGTAATGTCGTGGCGGACCAAGCTGCCTCAATGGCGCACTCCTCAGCTGTGGTGGAGCCCCTACAGGAAGACCTGCGCACCCATGCATCTACAGTCCGCCTAGCCTGCCGCCACTTGTGGGATGTTGAACTCCGCCTCGCACTACAGGCAACGACACTTGGGACTTATCGGGAGGACTCAGCGATTCAGCCTTGGGTCCGACACCCCCTTCGCCCATATGATGTCGCTCTCACGAGGATCTGCATTGGCCACACGGCACTCTCTGCCCATCTCCACCGTCTGAACATCATCGGTAGTCCTAATTGCAGGTGGTGCTCTCGGTCTGAGACGATCATCCATGTCATCGCCCACTGCCCGCGCTTTTACTCCCACCGCCTGCTCCTCCAGGAACGTCTTCGTCATCTGGGGATCCGTGATTTATTGCTTCCGACCATCCTTGGAGGCAGGGGCCTCACCGAGGGAGTACGGGTGCGGGCCGTCCGGCTGGTCTGCGCCTATCTGAAAACGACCGGCCTAGTGCATTGCATGTGAAGACTGTACTGCCACACAGGAGACAGGGCAATTAACGGACGGGATTCTTCGTCTGATCGCCCTTAAAAGCCACCACGAACCACGAACTTGCTCTATATTTAATAGGGCCCCTCCATCATTGACGACTTCGCCTATTAATAGTAATAGTCTCCATTCAACATACTGCGCCAGCATTTTGAATAGCCCGCGCGGAAGCATAATTTCTTACAGTAGATCCTCTGGAAAAAGGCAAACTAGGCCTGTGTATCTAGCTCAGTAGCAGTACTTGCGCTGCTGCGGTCGTTCACTGTGTTGGCGGCGGCGGCAGCAGACGCAACATTTTTACTATTCTGTATTTTTGCTTTATAATCAAACTTCAAATCTTGTCTTCCCCATGCTTTATCAAGATTACTTTCAAACTTCCTTATTGATTCGGAATCGACTACATACTGTGGCAGTGCGTTCCACTCATTTACCTCTCTATCACAAAATGAGTTCTTTGCCTTCTCAAGCCTATTTCTTTCTTTGTAAATTTTCTTAGTGTCCTCTCGTTCTTCTTCCCTCCCGCATCAAGAGTACTCATCATAAGTGCACGCCTAATTCCCTTATGGAATCGTCATTTTGATTGGATATCCTACAGAAAAAACTCTGTAAAAAATAAAAAATAAAATTTAATTTAATATGTTATTATATGACTTGCCATATATGTGGATTTCTATTGCTTTGCTTCCCTGAAACCAGGCCCCCTAGCGGTCATTTTCGTCCTTCCTTCCGCGTCCCTCCCGACAATAGGGCTCGCGCCGTGTCCGCTTCATTCGTCGTTCGCAGTGCTTCTAGTGAGTCCTTACTAATTTGTATCATCTGTGTTGCAGTAACAAGGTTTAGATTAGCTAGCACGGCTGCCAGATTGGTCGGTCCGCAGGAAGAAGTGTTAAAATAGGGTACCATTGTAACAGGCGTCTACGAGACCCGGATGGGTGTACCGTGTGTGTTGTTTATTTTGTGATACGCCTTAGCTGTTGTGTTTACTTAGCTAGAAGGCGACCACTCTACGAGGCATGATACAGACTGTCAATATTGAGGTAGTACATGCCATTTTCTTCTATTATCAGCAAAAGCTCTGGTTAACCTCTGAAGTGCGCATGGGGGTATGAGACACCACACTCCTGTGCTGACGTATTTGAGCTGTTCCCATCACTAAAATATTTATTTTACCATAAATACTTATCCATATGCGCCTATTATAGGTTGATTATAAAGGTATTAACCTGTTACAACAATAAAACAAGTGGAAACAGCGTTTGGATGGTCAAAATCGGCGATACAGGCCGGGAGTTACACAATGTATGGCTGAGGCAACCTCCCAGCCCACCACTTTCCTCCACCTCTGGAGAGAGACTGTCGATCGATACTCTCTCTCTCTCTCTTGCACTCGCTTGCTAACAGTGATGACAACGCCCTGCTACCAACTCGCTAATGTTAGCATGAAAATAGACCACAGGAAAAGGGAATAACAGGGAAAATAGGTGATAACTGAAGGAGGGGAGGAAACTGGGGAAGGAGGGGAGGTGGAGGAGTGATATTTGGCATGGCCCAGGGGCATTTTTTTTTTTTTTTTTTTTGTGTTTTAAATTATTTTTTTTCCCCCTGACTCTTAAGAGTCTTCCTGCAGTCCGCTGGGGGAACTCTTAAGAGTCTTCCTGCAGTTCCCGGGTTAAGGGTGTTTGCACATGGTGCTCCACCTTCCAGGGTTCGTGTTTTGCTTAGGCCCCTTGGGTGGCCTCCCTCTGCTTGGTGCGGCTGCTGGTTGCTGGGGCGTCGTCTGCTGGGATGTTCTTCAGTCCTTGTGGTTGGCCTAGTTAGGGGTCTCCAACGTAGGTTTCAGGTAATTTAGTGGTCTAAATTTTCTGTTGTTATTGTTATCTATGTATGCCCCTGATTCTGGTTCTTGCATGCGGTCTTGTTCCTTCGGGGTAGGGGAGACGTCCCTTATCATTATTGCATTTATTTTATGTGTGTGGGACTGCGGTCAAAAGGGGCTGTGCCAACCCCTTTTTTCCCGGCAGTTTTTGTTTGTTCCGGCGGCCCCGTGAGTGGGGCCCAGGTTATTCGTCTTCGACGGGTAGAAACATTCAAAGATCCCGGCGTGGTTTGGCTGAACCACTCTTCCGGCGGAATTGCATTCCGAGCAAGGATATAAACTCGGCTCGCCGAGTTAACTCTCCCGGCCTGACCTAGTGACACGTCAGACGTACCACGCCTGCGGCACCCCCAGTCAAGTGTACACGAAGTGATAAGAAGAGTTTTGCAAACTTATTTAGTAGGATCACACCTTAACAAGGTCAGGGGACCTGTGAAATATCACAGGTGAGTTTGTGAAAATCAGCTAGACAAGTCCGGCGGAAGGTTAGCGTAGTGGTGCATTATAGCTAAGTTTCCGGCGGATTTGAGTTAGGATGTTTAATACCTCGCAGGTTATCCTTATGAGCATTGATTCCTGGAAATTTGTCCAGGTCCCGGCTGCTTCTCTGGCGGAGTTGGACTTCTGATCCCGGCGGAAGGGGGGGGGGGGGGAACCTCATTACGGCACCATGCCTAGGTTTGAACTTTGTGCTACGCCCTCTTGTTCCCTTTTACCAGTTTTTGCTCATTCCCTTTGTATCAAATGCGTGAAATGTCTGGACCGCTCTAGGGGCGTGTGGTTATCCAAAAAGTGGGCCATCTGTGCTTAATTAATTAATTATCAAGTCCCCCTTAGTTAAACCAGGACCCTCCAAAGCGGTCAGACCCAAGGTCAAAACTAAAGCTATCAGTAAAGAGTTTGTCAATAGCAGTAGTGAGAGCGATGTCACCGAGGTCCCCTCCTCCGACCGTGCCACGCGGCGGAAGTCGAGGTCCAGGTCGAAGTCTCCCAGGACACACGCTCGCCACTCTACCTCAGATTCTTTCCGGTCTCACAAGCGCCGCAGAGAAGAATACGACACCCCGAGCAGCCGGCGTGAGACTCCGCAGCCGCTCCCTCCTACACCTCCCTCGGTGTAGACGTGATTCTGGGGAGTCAGAAATAGGATCTGAATCTTTACCATCTACATCTAGGCAGGAACAGGCTATACATGAACCTCCTAATGTGACTTTTGCAATACCAAAATTAACGGTAGTTCCCCGGGGTGTGAAGGCAGCAGGCCCTAGTAGGGTGCTGGCCGACCAGTTCAGGGGATATCCGCCGGGGGCCCAATTAAGCTCACAGTTGACGCAGGACTCCCTGCCCATGGCGGCAGGGGGTTACTGGCGCCATTCAGACCCATCTCTAAATATCATTCCAGAACGAACTGAGGCTGGCGACATCAACGTGTTGCCGTCGTCAGTGCCCGATTTATCATGGCCCCTGGCAGATAATGAGATAGACTCACACGGGCTAGAATCACAAGAGATCTTAGAGCAGAGTGAGGAGCCGGCGGATGGTTTGTTCTCCCCGGCTCCTCAGTCTCTCCCTAGTAATTATTCTGAGGCTAGTTCAAACTCATCCAAAGATACCTCTAGGAAATGGATGACTTCTGATCAGGTAAAAGAGTTATTACACAATGTGATACAACATTATCAAACCCCTGCCTCGTCTCATCCCAAAGTTACCCTCTCAGCTCAGCCCCCTAACACGTCTGTTTTTAGACCTTTAGAGTCGCCGGCTGTTCCCCCTACTTGTCCAGCTCAGTCGGTAGCAGCTGCCCCAGGCACTACAGGGCCGGCGGCACTCGCTTTGTCCAACTTTAGGGTGGTTACTGATGTTCAACCCCCTCCCTTAGATAAGGAGCCTATGAGGAAGGGCCCCATGCCCCTCCTTTATGGCACAGATTGCTCTTGGGTACCTGTAGTGCCAGAGAACCCCCTTATAGCTCAACCTTCGGTAACAGGGGACCCTCCAGTTCCAGGCGAGTGGTCCATTGAAATTAATAAGAACCGTAAATTTCGGGCCAGAGACGAGACAGGGAGGGTATTAGATGTCCTAATTAAAGGTGTCCCAAGCTCACTTAACCCGGCATATTTTGTGTATTCTGCAGCGCCGGCCGTTCCTTCTCCCGCTTCTGCACGACTTTTTGCTGACTGGTCGAAGGCGCTGATGGCATTAATGATGTCAAAGCCTTAAATTCTCTTATGCCAGAGTTGGCTACAACTCCAGCTCTGGACCAAGCTCAGACTCCGGTACTGCAGATGCGGCAGCTGGGAGTAGGCCCTTGGGTTGACTGGGAGATAGAAGCACAGGTATTTGCCAAGACTATCACCACCAAAGCTTCACATCAAATCCCACCAGAGAATCATAATTATTTTTCCCTACCAGTATCCCAAGCAGAAGGGGTGCCCCCAGCCTTACTAAAATTTCTGGCAGCCCCCAAAGTGTCATTGCATGCCCTTGATGAGCCTTTCTCTCTGGCTACTCACTTGGACAGAGATTTTAAGTTACGCAATAAAGCCTACCAGATGTTCTCGCAGTACTTGGTGAGTCATCAAATAGCCGCCTCTCTTGCATGCACGATCTCGGCCATCAATGAACCCCAAATAAGAAAAGCCGTGGAGCTTTCTCGCAGACTTTCACTACAAAACGCCATTCAGTCCCTAGGGGACATTAGAATTGCAATTTTGGAGGCGGTTCGAGCTCGCCAAGATCTGAGAGTACATCTGGTGAGAAAGTTGCCGGCGGACATAGGTCGCCGGGTAACCCTCTCCCCGGTTCTGACACCCACCTTGCTTGACACTGAAACGTGGAGTCTAGTTTTTAATATGGTAAGTGGGTGGAAGCAGGTTACCTCCCAAGCTAGGAAGGATCCACCTAAGAAACCCTTTCATAAACCAAAGGGTGGTAGTAAATCGTACCAACCTCACCCTAAACAATCACCTAGAGACCCCAGACCACCTCCTCAGCACGGAGGTAATCACTACAAACCCAAACAAGGTAAGCACGGGTATAAAGGGAAAGCCCCATATAAACATCATCAGGGCACTTCAACAGCCAAAGCTAGTCAAGCATCCGATTCCAACCCCCCTCCACCTCCAAAAAACTAGCCACTCACACTCCCCGCATCCCAAGGCCAAGCTCAAAGGCCCAGGATTGGGGAGTTGCCTTGCAGGACGAACCCCGGCTGCACCTGGGTTCGTTCCGTGCGTTCCGCTCAGCTTGGCCCAAACGTACCTGGGCCGCGAAGACAGTGAGCAAGGGAATCACCTGGCGGTGGCTCCGGCGGCCTCGACTGCGTCAGCCGCAAGAATACTCCCCTGTGTCTCAGGAGGCGGAGGTCATGGTACAAGAAATGATTGCCAAACGGGTCCTTATGCAGATAGATCCCCTTCAGCCAGTGTTCACGTCAAGACTCTTTTTAGTGCCAAAAAAGGGACAGTGGGCAGATGCGACCAGTTCTAGATCTCTCGCATCTGAACACCTTTATAGAGAACTCACCCTTTAGGATGCTGACAGTTCAGCAGCTCAGACTCGCACTTCCGCCGCAAGGTTGGATGTGTTCGATAGATCTCAAAGATGCCTATTGGCATGTCCCTATCAACAAGAGGTTCCAAAAGTTTCTCTCTCAGAATCCGACGCGAGACTTATGTCTTTCAAAGGATGCCGTTCGGATTAAACCTAGCACCAAGAGTATTTACCAAACTCGTCCGGCAAGCTCTTTTCCCCCTGTTAGTTCAAGGAATACAGGTGTTTTGGTATCTGGAAGATTGGCTAGTAGTGGCGAACTCTGTAGAATTATGTCTAGACCATGTCAACCAGGTGTTAAATCATGTACAAGCCCTAGGGTTCAAGGTGAACTTGGCAAAGTCGCACCTTGTCCCCTCAAGGACGATTCAGTGGTTAGGGCTGATCTGGGATACCGCCGCTCTGACTCTGACTCAGAGTGCGGACAACCACAACAGATTTCGAAGGAAACTGTTCCGGTTCCTCCTCAGTCTGGATACGACCAGGAAAACGTGGGATTCCCTGATCGGTTCTATCAACTGGGTACAAATAACTGTCAAGTTGGGCCGATTGAAAGCCAAGCGATTAATCATGGAAGGTAACAAAGCCTTCCCTCTCTTGCCGGAGGAGAAATTATGGCCAATTCCTCCATTAATCCATACCTTGCTATCGGCCTGGACCAAGCAAGACGTCCTCTACTCAGTCATGTCATGGGTTTCTCCCCCGTCTACGGTATGGATAGACACGGACGCCTCGGGGACCCGGGGTTGGGGGTATCAGTCAAGTCTAGGCCACCAAGGGCAAGGCATTTGGGGGACAGACAAACAGTCACATATCAACAAGCAAGAGCTTTTAGTTCCCCTGTTTTTTCTCCAGACTCACGGCACAATATTAAAGAACAAATCAATAGCATTCCGAATGGACAATCAAACCGCAGTTTTTTGCATTCAGACCTCAGTGAGGTCACGAGAGTTGTTGAGAGTTTCAGAACAAATTTTTACCCTAGCCGACTCGCCAGGGATTTCCCTACATGCTACCTACCTCCCTGGCGTAGCGAACGTCTGGGCAGACGCTCTATCTCGCCGGCGGAGCACTCTAGTAGAATGGACAATCAAACAGGCTATCTTCAACAAGATGATTGCAAAGCTGGCCCGTCCAAAGATAGACCTGTTTGCGTCAGCAGAGAACCACAGACTGCCACTCCTTTTGACCCGGCATGGGGTAACCCCGGCGGGGGGATCCGATGCATTGCTGGTGGACTGGAACAAGTGGACCTCAATCTATCTGTTTCCGCCACCAGACTCTGTGTTAATGTGCAAAGTCATTCACAAACTGAGGGATTACCGGGGCCAGGTAGCGTTGATCGCACCTCTTTGGCCGGCTCAGGTATGGTACCACCAATTGCAACAGTGGTGCAAGAACCCGACGTCCCTCCCGGTCTCCGTCTTCCACTTGGAAACGATTGGCAACCTTCGGACCTCGCTCAGTTTTGCCTTGTGGATATTTACTATGCCAAATGGCTAAATCAATTTGGACCAAGTGTCACCCAAAAGCTCATGAATCAATACACACCGTCGACCAGGCGACAATATCAATCACATTGGAAAACCTTTACAACCTGGATTGTTGAGTCAGAGCAAAAGACTGCCTCGGCAGCCTTAATCTTCAAGTATTTAGACTATCTTTTTGAGCAGAAACATTTTTCGGTCATAACGTTAAAAAATCATCTGTCTGCCATTAGGACCCCCTTCCTTGATCTCACCGGCCTGTCTGTTCCGCAGGCGGAGGAGAAAGGTTTTATGAGGGCGTTTTAAGCCTCGTCCACCTCCCTGCCAGCTCATGCCAACCTGGTCCCTTGATAAAGCTCTAGAGTTGCTGCAATCACGCAAATATAATAATGCGCCGGACTTTGATTCCATTTTAAAGAAAGACGTTTTTTTCATGGCACTTGCCACCGGAAACCGGGTTTCTGAGCTGGCGGCGATGAGCAACGAACCAAACTGCCTCAGGTTTGGGAGACTACATGACAATGTTCATATCGCGCCGTCTCCCTCCTTTATTGCTAAGAACGAACAATCGGAAAATGTTTTTTCTGAATTTTCCGTCCCGGCTTTAAAAAGAGGCCACATTCATCACATTTTATGTCCTGTGCAAGCCCTCACAAACTTTATGAGGATTGCGCAACCTCGCCAACTAGGTGCTTTATGGGTTAACCGACTAGGTAAGCGCATTACAAAACGGAAGTTAGCTTCCTTGCTTGTCGACGTGATCAGGGAAAGCAATCCCGGCGTGATAGGCATGGCTCACGACATTAGGAAATGGGCAGTGTCCCTCAGATTTTTACAAATTTTTTCGATTGATGATATTGCTAAAACCCAACTTTGGGCTTCCAATCATACGTTCCTAACACGCTACCTGTCGGTTGCCCTAGATAAACCAAAGCGTACCTGTGTAGCTTTACGGCAATGGGTAGAGTAGGTCTTATGATATTGTTTATTTATTAGTGGCCCCTCCATCATTGACGAACATGCCTATTACATAAGGCATCCTCTTCAAACACTAATCCGCCATAGTTTGAATCTACCGCGCAGAGCATTTAAAATCTGAGGAGCCTTCATCATGAGCGCACGCGACCTCACTCATGGCTTCAGTCATTATGATTGGGTTCTCACTACGAAAAAACTTCGTAAAAAATAAAAAACAAAAATAAAATAAGAATAACTATCCAATAAGCTTTCCATCATATCGTAGATGTACTTGTGTGGATCTTTGACCAGACGCTGATTCAGGCGTCATTCTTCCTTCTCTGCTCTGCGGTCAGCCGGTCCGGACGTGTCTCTCCACGCTCCGCTGGTTCCGCATTTGCTGCGTCCCTAGTGAGTTTTTTCTCATTTGTTTACTCCGGGATGTATCGAGTAAGGTTAGGATATGCGTAGCAGGAGTGTCCTGGGCTGGTTGCCCGCAGTGCAGTGTATTTTGGGTCGTGTGTTTGGGGCATCTATTTCGGATGTACCCTCGTGGTCCGGTTGTGGACAGGTGAACTTTTTCACAGTTAGCTAGCTTTGTGATGCAGGCGGCTTTCATTACGCGTTATTGCTTCCTTTTATCTTTCTGATGAGGTAGCGTATTTTTGCTGACGTTCCCAGCGTATTTTTCTTCACTTAGTGAAGTTTTTTCTGGGTCCCGAGTCAGTTCTTCCCTTTGCCGGAAGTATTTGCTACAGTGGTGTGTTGGCGGTGGTTCCTGTTGTGATATAATTCAGTGCTTTTTGTTTATATTCCGACATGTTAATGTTATCCGTCTGCCTAGGCCTAGCCAGCCTCTCGTAGCTTTACCACATATACAAGTGTTATTGATTTATTTTCTAAATATGTACTACTGTGTGATGTGTGTTCTGGTTTAGTTGTGTATTGGCTAATTCCACGGACTATTTATGTGTCCTGGGTTAGTTGTGTATTGGCTAATTCCACGGACTATGTTGGGCCCGGCGTTAGTTGTGTTTTGTCTACGCCTCGGTCCTGTGTTGCGTCCAGATGGTATCTGGACGGGGTGGGTTATTTCCGGCGGGTTTTTCTCGGTTACACCATTAAAAAACCCGGCTGGTTGCCGAGTTTTGGCCACGCGTGGTTTAAAAACAGGCTTGTTTCCCCGGCGAGTGGGTGTCTGTGGCTCCCAGGACGGCGTCTCTGGGGTGCCTGTTTCAGGCTCCTTCTGATTCCCGGCGGGTTGGCTGTACCCATCTAACAGTGTTCATACGGACACGTGTTGTTTGTAGTTTTTTCGGTTTTGCAAAGCCAATATTTAAACTATGCTGTTGTTGTATTTCCTCCCCGGCGATCTTTTACAAAGATGTGGGGTTAGGAACAATTGGGGTTAACTTTTAAACTTTAAAATCACCCGGCGGGTGCAACCTGGTAGGGTGGGATGACCGAATTTGCAAAATTCAGTTTAGTTGACCAGACAATTGAGGGATGCATTGTGTATCGCCTCCTTCAACATACGGCAATTTAAGGCACAATTGGGGTTAACGTTTTTTAAACTAATATTCACACCCGGCGGGTGCTCCCTGGAAGGGTGGGAATAACGAATTTACAATTCAGTTAGTTAACCAGACAATTGAGGGATACGTTTTGTATCGCCGCCTTCAACATACGGCGATCTAAAAAGATACTTCGGGAGAAGTTAGATCTCGTATATTTGTCAGGCTTCCCAGTTTTTGATCTACGAGATAATTCCGGGGCCGGCGTCTTTTTTATTTATTTTTTTTCCAAAATTGAATCTTGAAACAAACACCACCGGAAAGACTTAATCAGTTATAAACGCCATGCTGGTCTTTATATATTATGTCAGAGGGTATTCATAAATCTTTTGGACAAATTAAGATATTCTGCAATCTTTTACTTAGGAAACCCCACCGCGTAGCGAGCTGTAGTCGTTGAGTATTACGTCTCGTTACCCGGCGGGTTATTTAACACTTGTGTGCGAACATGTTTGGGTTAACCTTATGAGCATTAATTCCTGGAAATTTTCTTTTTTTCCAGAGCTGGGTCCCGGCGGGTCTATGCAGAACCTGGAGTAAGTATCCCACCAGTCTCTGTCATGGCTACCTTTGCCCCGGTTTTTGCTATATGCATTACGCCCTCCTGTTCAGGTATCCCTATTTTTGCGCACACCCTTTGTATAAAATGTGTTAAAATGTCTCGTTTGGTGTGGGTTACCTTTCCGGCATTTTTTCTCGTTGCTCCAAGAACACCGTTTTTGTTTACCGAGTTTTAGTCAGGATGGCTCAAAATAGGTAAGTTACCCCGACGAGTTTGGTCGCTTGAGGGCTCATAAGAAACTGCGTTTTCTGTGGTCGAGCCTGGGATCAGGCTTCCTGTATTATTCATTGCTTTATGCATTACGCCCTCCTGTAATGTATAGTTTAGTGTGGGTTACCTTTCCGGCGTTTTTCTCGTTGCTCCGAGAACACCGTTTTTGTTTACCGAGTTTTTAGTCAGGATGGCTAAAATAGGTAAGTTACCCCGACGAGTTTGGTCGCTTGAGGGCTCATCAGAAACTGCGTTTTCTATGGTCGAGCCTGGGATCAGGCTTCCTGGTTTATTCCCGTCGAGGGGGGCTCCACACAGTTTTCTAGGTGATCAGGCTGACACCTGTTGGACTTGGTTTTCTCTGCTTTTCAAAGCCATTGAAACAATGCTGTCTGTTTGTTTGGTCTTTACCTCCCGGCGACCTTTTTACAAAGAGGTCTGGGGCAGGTATAATTGGTTTGACATTGCATATAAAACCTGGCGGTTGTACCTTCGGGTGGTTATATTAACGGATTTGCGATTCGAGATAATTTGCCAAACAATTGATTGATACAATAGGGTACCACGGCCTTCAAGACGGCGATCTATGAGGGCTTCTGGGAGAAGCCGGATTAGAGATTAAGATAGGCTTAGACTTTTATGGGATAAAAAGATGCCTGAATCTTACTAGTGTCTCAAGTGTAAAGGGATACTTGAAAGACTTCATCTTTAATAAAGATATGCTTCATCTTTATGAGGATTAAGAAGTTATTCTTAATTCTTTTGGACAGGTGAAAGATATGCTGAAATCTTTAATAAGCCATTGAAACAATGCCGTTTGTTTGTTTAGTCTTTCCCTCCCGGTGACCTTTTTACAAAGAGGTCTGGGGCAGGTACAATTGGTTTGACATTGCATATAAAACCCGGCGGTTGTACCTTTGGGTGGTTATATTGACTGATTTGCAATTCGCGATCTTTGTATTTCCTCCCCGGCGATCTTTTACAAAGAAGTGAGGTTAGGAACATTTGGGGTTAACTTTTAAACTTTAAATCAACCGGCGGATGCAACCTGGAAGGGTGGGATGCCCGAATTTGCAAAATTCAGTTGAGTTGACCAGACAATTGAGGGATGCATTGTGTATCGCCTCCTTCAACATACGGTGCTTTAGGGCACAATTGGGGTTAACGTTTTTAAAACTAATATTCACACCCGGCGGGTGCTCCTTGGAGGGATGGGAATAACGAATTTACGATTCAGTTAGTTAACCAGACAATTGAGGGATACGTTTTGTATCGCCGCCTTCAACATACGGCGATCTAAAAAGATACTTCGGGAGAAGTTAGATCTCGTATATTTGTCAGGCTTCCCAGTTTTTGATCTACGAGATAATTCGGGGGCCGGCGTCTTTTTTAGTTTTTTTTTCTCCAAAATTGAATCTTGACACAAACACCACCGGAAAGACTTCATCAGTTATAAATGCCATGCTGGTCTTTATATATTATGTCAGAGGGTATTCATAAATCTTTTAGACAAATTAAGATATTCTGCAATCTTTTACTTAGGAAACCCCACCGCGTAGCGAGCTGTCGTCGTTGAGTATTACGTCTCGTTACCCGGCGGGTTATTTAACACTTGTGTGCGAACATGTTTGGGTTAACCTTATGAGCATTAATTCCTGGAAATTTTATTTTTTTCCAGAGCTGGGTCCCGGCAGGTCTATGCAGAACCTGGAGTAATTATCCCACCAGTCTCTGTCATGGCTACCTTTGCCCCGGGTTTTGCTTTATGCATTACGCCCTCCTGTTCAGGTATCCCTATTTTTGCGCACACCCTTTGTATGAAATGTGTTAAAATGTCTCGTTTAGTGTAGGTTGCCTTTCCGGCGTTTTTTCTCGTTGCTCCGAGAACACCGTTTTTGTTTACCGAGTTTTAGTCAGGATGGCTCAAAATAGGTAAGTTACCCCGACGAGTTTGGTCGCTTGAGGGCTCATAAGAAACTGCGTTTTCTGTGGTCGAGCCTGGAAGCAGGCTTCCTGTGTTATTCATTGCTTTATGCATTACGCCCTCCTGTAATGTATAGTTTAGTGTGGGTTACCTTTCCGGCGTTTTTCTCGTTGATCCGAGAACACCGTTTTTGTTTACCGAGTTTTAGTCAGGATGGCTAAAATAGGTACGTTACCCCGACGAGTTTGGTCGCTTGAGGGCTCATCGGAAACTGCGTTTTCTATGATCAGGCTTCCTGAGTTATTCCCGTCGAGGGGGGCTCCACTCAGTTTTCTAAGTGATCAGGCTGACACCTGTTGGCCTTGGTTTTATCTGCTTTTCAAAGCCATTGAAACAATGCTGTCTGTTTGTTTGGTCTTTACCTCCCGGCGACCTTTTTACAAAGAGGTCTGGGGCAGGTACAATTGGTTTGACATTAATAATAATAATAATGATAATAATATTTATTCAGTTAGCAATTTACAGAGTTGGTACCACATAGTATGTTATAAATATGACATGTATCAGCCTTGCATAATTCCAACTAAGGATAGCCCAATAAGGCCGTTAGGCATATTTCCATTGGGGTCCTTGTATATAAAACCCGGCGGTTGTACCTTCGGGTGGTTATATTAACGGATTTGCGATTCGAGATAATTTGCCAAACAATTGATTGATACAATAGGGTATCACGGCCTTCAAGACGGCGATCTATGAGGGCTTCTGGGAGAAGCCGGATTAGAGATTAAGATAGGCTTAGACTTTTTATGGGATAAAAAGATGCCTGAATCTTACTAGTGTTTCAAGTGTAAAGGGTTACTTGAAAGACTTCATCTTTAATAAAGATATGCTTCATCTTTATGAGGATTAAGAAGTTATGCTTAATTCTTTTGGACAGATAAAAGATATGCTGAAATCTTTAATAAGCCATTGAAACAATGCCGTTTGTTTGTTTAGTCTTTCCCTCCCGGTGACCTTTTTACAAAGGGGTCTGGGGCAGGTACAATTGGTTTGACATTGCATATAAAACCCGGCGGTTGTACATTTGGGTGGTTATATTAACTGATTTGCAATTCGCGATAATTTGCCAAACAATTGATTGATACAATAGGGTATCACGGCCTTCAAGACGGCGATCTATGAGGGCTTCTGGGTGACGCCAGATTAGAGATTAAGATAGGCTTAGACTTTTTATGGGATAAAAAGATGCCGGAATCTTACTAATGTTTCAGGAGTAAAGGGATACTTGAAAGACTTCATCTTTAATAAAGATATGCTTCATCTTTATGAGGATTCAGAAGATATGCTTAAATCTTCTGGACAGGTAAAGATATGCTGAAATCTTTAATATGTTACTAAAGGACAACGAAAAGTAGTGGTGGAGTGCTACGGTTCGTTGACCGGCGGTTTTGAGGCACATATTTTGTACCGTTTTTTGGGTGTAACCCTATGAGCATTAATCCCCGGAAAATTCTCTTTCCAGGGCGGATTACCGGTGTTGCACCAGGTGACCAGGTAGTTCCCGGGGGCGGGGTAGTTTTCCCCCAGTCTCTGTCGTGTCGGCACTTGAACCTCTCATTGCTGTATGTTCAACGCCGTTAAGCTCAGGTAGCCCTATCTTATTTTTATTTGTTAATGAAATAATTTAATAGCTGAATCATAATAAACATATATATTTTCTATGATTATATTATGATAATATTGTGTTTATTTATAGTAATTTATTTTAATACAATTAAATATAATTAAATTAATTAGTATACTTTATGATTTTGCTCACCAGCTCTGCTTTCAATGTGTTAATGAGCTATGGGAGCTTTTAATTATCATAAACCTTTACGGGACTCGGACGAGGGCTCCCGTTTAGGGAGTATACCGAGCTCACAAGCGAGGGACAGCCACAGCCAAGGTGTATGGCGATACTCACAGTCGTACCTCACCCGCCGGACGATAACGCCGGCGGGCGGACCTGACGCTCTGATGACGGACGAGAACAGGTTGAGTTCCGTTTATCTCTTTTCCGCCGCCAGACGCGTCTCTAATGTGCCACGTAGTCAACAAACTACAGGAGTAGCGAGGCGTAGTCTCGCTAATCGCGCCCCTGTGGCCGGCACAGTGTGGTACCAGCATTTGAACACGTGGTGCCCGCACCCAGTGTCCCTCCTGGTCGGGTTGTTCCACTTAGAACACAATTGGCAACCTAGAAACCTCGCGGACTTGTTCATTTTGGACATTCAGGAGGCCAAGTGGCTAGCACCTTATGGTAGCGACGTGACCAAGATATTCACGAATCAATATACCCAGTCTACAAAGCGACAGTTTCAATCGCATTGGAAAGCTTTTACGTCTCGGATTCTTAGAACAAAACAAACTGTGCCCTCGGTGGCGTTGGTTGTTTATTATTTAATTTATCTGTTCATGCAGAAACATTTATCTGAAAGTGATTTATGTGGGCAGGTTTTAAACTCTGCCCACCTCCCCGTCAGCTCAGGCCTACATGGTCTCTGGACAAAGCATCGTCGTTATTCTCGTTCCCGTATGTACCAAAGACTGCAGATTTTACAAAAGGGCAGTATTCCTTATGGCTTTGGCTACCGGGAACAGAGTATCTGAGCTGGCGGCGATGAGCAACGCACCTAATTGCCTCAGGTTTGATAGGCTTCATGAGTGTATTCACATTGCACCTTCCCCAGGATTCATAGCCGAGATTGAGCACAGTGAACACGTGTTTTCAGAGTTCACGGTGCCGGCGTTAAACAGGGGAAAGGTGCACCATCTTTTTTGCCCAGTGCAAGCTCTAACCAAATATTTAAGAGTGGCACCTCTAATCACCAGGGTGCTTTATGGGTCGCAAGTCCGGGTGAACGATTGATGGAGCGTACACTGGCTTCTCTCTTGGTCGAGGACTTTAAAGAGAAGCATCCCGGCGTTGTGGGTAAGACCCACGATTTACGCAAGGGAACAGCCTCTTTACCTTTCCTTAATAATCTTTCGGTGGAAGTTATTACGTCCACACAGTTGTGGGCCTCTAATCAGGAGTTTTTGCCTCGATACCTTTCAGTAGCTCTGGACAAACCTTCCTTGCCATGTTATAGGTTTGACTCCTGTAAGGAGATAAAGAAAACCTAATATTTAGTAGTGGCCCCGTAATCATTGACGAACATGCCTATTACATAAGGCATCCTCTTCAAACACTAATCCGCCGTAGTTTTGAATCTACCGCGCAGAGCATTTAAAAAACTGAGGAGCCTTCATCATGAGCGCACGCGACCTCACTCATGGCTTCAGTCATTATGAATTGGGTTCTCACTACGAAAAAACTTCGTAAAAAATAAAAACAAAAAGAAAATAAGAATAACTATCCAATAAGCTTTCCATCATATCGTGGATGTACTTGTGTGGATTTCTGACCAGACGCTGATTCAGGCGTCATTCTTCCTTCACTGACATATCAAGTAAACCAAAATCCTTAATACATCAACGAATGGGAAGGGGACGGTCGGGAGGGCCCCAGTCGTCAATGATTACGGGGCCACTACTAAATATTAGGTTTTCTTTATCTCCTTACAGGAGTCAAACCTATAATTTATTAGTGGCCCCTCCATCATTGACGAACATGCCTGATTTCTAAGACTGGAGGGGGACATTCGTAATCATATCATAACTCTAGAAAAGCAGATAATAAAAACAACCACATAGTATTCTTACTTTGAAAATATATTTAATTAACGGCGTAGCCGAACAAATACAAGAAAAAGGGGGTTCAGGCAGGTGCGTGCTTCAAAGAAGCCTGCCTGACAAAAAATTGGTAACCCTGAAGATTCTGAACACAGATCTGTAGTTACAAAGGCACCCCACTCAACGAGTGGTGACAAAAATAACAAGTTATAAGTTTACATGTGCACATAATAAACCCCAACATAAACTTGGAGATAAATTGCAAAGGAACTCCAATAATCTAAAACTAAATTGCTTTCGCAGCTAAACTACTCTAACAACACCGTTGTTTTGTACTTAACATTGTACTAGCACAATTTCTCACTGAGAAATTTTCATAACACATTTTAACCTTAAATTGTATCACAGCTCTCATACTCCGGCGGGGTCTAGGGTGTCCTGTGTCAACTGACTGCACCCCCCCCCCCCCTTTCCCATGAAAGTAAACAAAAGTGACTGCAGGGCCGCCTAGACCCTCTGCCTTAAAGCTATACATGGTAAGGAAGGTTTGTCTAGAGCAACTGACAAGTATCTAGACAGAAACGTATGATTAGACGCCCACAACTGCGTGGACGCTATGTCTTCAACTGAAAAATTTTTTCAGGAAACGTAAAGAGGCTGCCCATTTGCGTAAATCGTGGGCCCGACCCACAACGCCGGGATTACTTTCTTTAATGACTTCTACCAGAAGAGAGGCTAATCGCCGTTTAAGTAAGCGTTTACCCGTACTTGCTACCCATAAAGCACCTTGGGGGTTGTGAGGAGCTACTCTCAAATATTTGGTTAGAGCTTGTACTGGACATAAATTATGATGCACCTTTCCCCTTTTTAACGCCGGCACCGTGAACTCAGAAAACACGTGTGCACTATGCTCATTCTTGGCTACAAAACCTGGGGAGGGTGCAATGGAAATACATTCATTAAGTCTACCAAACCTAAGACAATTAGGTGTGTTGCTCATCGCCGCCAGCTCAGACACTCTGTTTCCGGTGGCTAAAGCCAAAAGGAAAACCGCCTTTTTTAAGATTAATGCAAAGTCTGCAGTATTTTGGTACAGACGAGAGTGAAGCAAAGACAAAGCTTTGTCCAGAGACCAAGTAGGCATGAGCTGACGGGGAGGTGGGCGGAGTTTAAAACATGCTCTCATAAAACCTGTTTCCTCCGCCACCGGTATGGAGAGACCTGTAAGGTCTAAAAAGGGCACTCTAATCGCAGTTAAGTGATTTTTTAATGTTACCACAGATAAACGTTTCTGCTCAAACAGATAATTTAAATAATTAAAAACTAATGCCACTGAGGGTACAGTTTGTTCTGTCCTAACCTTCCAAGAAGTAAAGGCTTGCCAATGTGATTGATACTGTCGTTTTGTAGACTGAGTATATTGATTAAGTAATTTATTTGTCACATCTCTACCGTATGGTGCTAGCCACTTGGCCTCCTGAATGTCCATAATGCAAAAGTCAGCGAGGTCGCGAGGTTGCCAATCGCGTCTAAGTGGAAATACCCGACCGGGAGCGATACCGGGTCCGGGCACCACATTATCAATTGCTGGTACCACAACTGCGCCGGCCACAGTGGCGCGATTAGCGAGACTAAGCCTCGATAATCTCGTAGTTTGTTCACTACGTGGCACATTAGTGACGCATCTGGCGGCGGAAACAGATAGATGGAGCTCCATCTGTTCCAGTCTGTCACTAGGGCGTCTGGCCCCCCTGCCGGCGTTTTCGCCCGGCGGGTGAGGTATAGATGGAGTTTGTGAGTCTCCTCGGACGCAAAAAGATCCACTTGTGGATGGGAGAGCTCTGCAATCATTAGGTTGAAAATGGGTTGCTTGAGCTCCCATTCTACTGTCGTGCTCTGTCGCCGGGATAGAGCGTCTGCCCAGACGTTCGCTACGCCTGGGAGATAAGAAGCGTGCAGATAAATATCTAGACTGTTGGCTAGAGCAAAAATCTCTTCCGACACGTTTAGCAACTTCCTTGACCTCGTTGACCCTTGTTTCTGAATACAGTGGACTGCATTCAGATTGTCCATTCTGAAGGCCACCGACTTGTCCCGTAACGCCGGGCCGTGAGCCTGAAGGAAATATAAGGGGACTAGTAATTCTTTGACATTGATGTGCGAGATTTCTAAGTGGGACCAAAGCCCCTGACCCTGGTGCCCCTGATTTGACTGAAATCCCCAACCTATTGTGCCTGACGCATCCGTGTCTACCCATACCGTTGGTGGAGGAGAGGTCCATGACATTATTCAGTGCAATGTTTCCCTCTTCGCCCAGACCGCTAGCAAGGTGTGGATTAATTTCGGGATGGGCCATAATTTTCCCGCCGGTAAGAGCGGGAAATATTTGTTGCCTTCCAATATTAATCGTTTTACTTTCAACCGGCCCAACTTGACAGTTAGTTGAATCCAGTTGAGAGAGCCGACCAGAGACTCCCAGACCCTCCGTGTCGTAGTCAGACTGTGAAGAAACCTGAACAGTTTCCTGCGAAACCTGTTGCGATTGTCCACACTCTGACTCAGAGTGAGAGCGGCGGTGTCCCAGACCAGCCCTATCCACTGAATTACTCGTGAGGGAACAAGGTTTGACTTTACCAGATTTACCTTGAAGCCTAGAGTTTTGACATGATTCAAAATGATATTGACATGTTTTATGCATAATTGTTGTGTCTCTGCCACCACCAGCTAGTCGTCCAGATACCACAACACTCTGATCCCTTGTTTTAACAATGGCATCAGGGCTTGCCGGACTAGTTTTGTGAATAATCGAGGTGCTAGGTTCAAACCGAACGGCATCCTCTGAAAAACAAAATTTTGGTGCCTGATCCGTAAGGCCAAAAACCTTTGAAATCTTTTGTTGACCGATACGTGCCAATAGGCATCTGTCAGGTCTAGTGAACACATCCAACCTCCCGGCGGAAGTGTTAGCCTGATTTGGTGTACTGTTAACATTCTGAAAGATTCGTTGTGAATGTGAAGATTCAGATAAGACAGGTCTACGACCGGCCTCATCTGAACACTGTCCCTTTTGGGAACCAAAAATAGTTTGGACGTGAATACAGGGTAATTTGGGGGGACCGGGATGATGACATTCTTGGCAATCATTTCCTGGGCTAGTGACTCCACCTCTAAAGAAACAAAATTCGCCGTTGTCGGCTGACGTAATCGAGGTCGCCGGAGCCACTGCCAAGTGATGCCTTTGCGTGCCACCATCCGTGCCCAAGTGTTTAACGGCCATGCTTGGTGACACGTTCGGAACGACCCAGTTAGCAGACAAGGGTTCGCCGGCTGTACTACCCTCGGTTCCTCCGGCCTTAAGGTAGGCGCCGGGAGTGAGAGAGACTTTAGTTTTTTGATGGTGGGGTTGGTGCTGGCCGCTTCGCCGGCTGGCTGGTGTTGGTCGAAGACTGGCCCTGACCTGGTTTATTTTGGCCGCGTCCTCTCTGACCTGAAAACCTATTCTGTCTATGCCTGTACTGACCCTGGGGGGAGTGGGAGGACTTAGGCGGAAGAAATGGTTTAGATCCCCCTGGCTGGGCTTTAGTAGTAGGCCTGGGTTTGGGGAAGTTAAATGCAGGTTTCTTAGAAGGGGTGGGACTGTGCTTAACGGCCTGTGCCATATTGAACACCGTTCGCCATACTTCAGGGGACATTAAAGAAGGGGTAAGTACTGGTGACATCACCACCTGGTTAGCAATGCGCTCAGGTAGCTTGCGAACTAACGACATCCTAAGATCTTGTCGTGCTCGCACCGCCTCAAGCAAGGCGGTGCGTATGTCACCTAAGGATTGGATTGACGACTGAAGAATCAGTCGCCGGGATAACTCAACCGATCTTCGAGCATCCGCGTCTGCGATAGCCTGAGTAGATCGTAGTAAAGACTTAGCCACCTGCTGAGATACTATGTACTGTGAAAACAGGCGAAAAGCTTTTCCTCGTAGCCTAAATTCTCTGTCTAGGTGAGTAGGGGTAGGGGTAGTGAACGGGTCCTTCAGTTCACAAAGATTAATCTTAGGGGCAGCTAGGAATGCAAACAAAGCCGCCGGGACTCCGCCGGCAGAACCCACCGGCATGGAAAACCATGAATGTGAGTCCTGAGGGATCTGGTGGGAAGATTTAGAAGTGAAAGTGGTTGCAAAGTTTTGAGCCTCTACCCCCCAATCCACCCAAGGTCCTGGACCCAACTGTCCCACCTTCAAAACTGGATTAGCTGCGTCGTCTGTGACGGTCCGTAAATCTAGTTCAGGAGTAAGAGCTGACAGAGTCTTAATATCATTAAACCCATCCAGCTTAGACCAGTCTGAAAATAGTTTTAAAGCTGAGGCAGGGGGTAAAGCAGGCTTAGAAGCATACACAAAATAATCCTGGTGATAATAACTAGGTATAGCCTTAATGTTTACGTCCAGAACATTACCTAAGGCATCCATGGCCCTTAATTTCTTTGACTTGTTGCCCTGGATAAACCACTCACGCGGTACCGGGAGTTCCCCTGACAAGGTAGGTTGGGCAAGCTCTGGTTTAGAGGGGTTCAAAAGAACCCATGACTCGTCTGGCCCATAAAGGAGGGGCATAGCTACCTTTCTAAGAGGTGCTTTGTCTAGAGGGGGTGGATTAACATCCGTTATGACCCTGACATTTGAAGTTGTCAATGCCGCCGTGGCAGGCTTAGTGCTCCTTGCAGGTGACAGAGTAGGAGGGTTAGGAATCTTAGATAAATCAATTGACGTCATCAGAGGCCGTACCGTAGAGCTTGTCGAGGGAGCCCCCAAGTCCATTGTGGGGTTTTCTTGTTGCTGACCAAAAAATTTAGATAAAGCATGAGTAAGCAACCCATCAATTTCTTGTGCTGTAACAAACTGGTTAGATGAAGAACTTATAGGAGAATCATTATTATCTCTTGCGGCGTCCAAGCCTGAGCCTGACCCTTGTCCTTCCATATCCGAAATTATTGAAACTTCGTCTTTTTCCTCCCGATCCTCCTGAGAAGACCCCGCCGAGGCAGGGGTACCTTGTTTCCAAGATAAATCTGGGATAGAGGATGGGGTCGCCGCGTCCCTGTGGACGTCGGCTACTGTGTGACTCGTATGAGTCGGACGTGGGTGGTCAGACCGTGGTTGGGCAAACCGCCAAACACCAAGGCTCTGGCCTACGCTCTCTTGAGAGTCTGAAACATTCTCAATTATTGACCCTCCTGAACTTTCCATTTCCAGGGTTAAAATATTAATTGGCAACTCCTCTTTAGGGACAGGCGCTGCACTGGACTCAGAGGCCCTAACACAAACTCTGTCAGGTGTAGAGGTACGATGAGATGCACTAGACTTGGGGGAATGTCGAGAGGACTTCCGATGTGAATCCTTTTTTGAGGATTTATGGCTGCGGTGTGACCGCGAACTAGTCTTAGATCTGGAAGAATCTCCGCCGTGACCACTGGTGGAATCTTCCGTCTTACTCTTCTTACTCTCCGGCGAAGAGGCCCGACTAGAAGACTGTTGTCTGAGAGGTGACCTTGACCTAGATCTCGCCTGCGACGAGGAGGCGGATGCCGGGGGTGTAGGCTCTCTCGGGCGTTTAGTTGTAGTCGCAGACGATACAGAACCCTGACTAGTCTCCGTCGGCTTAACACTCGTGACTCTAGAGGAACGTTTTGGGGGAGGGTGTTCTGACAGCAATCTATCCCAAAGTGGGACGTTGTCACATTGAAGTGACTTATGCGCGACAATGGTAGTGTAGGCCGACATTTGTTGTCGAACCTCTCTCAACGCTACCGCCGCGGTCTTATCATTATCACAAAGGACTTTAACAGCTAATTGAGAACAAAAGGAACAATTATGCATCACCCAGAGACCCCTTGAACGGTCTAGACATTTAACACACCTTATGCAAAGGGTGTGTGCAAAAATAGGGATACCAGCACAAGTAGGGGTAATGCACAGGGCAAAAACTGGGGCCACGGTAGCCATGACAGAGACTGGTGGGTGAAAACTACCGCCGGGTCTGTATTGGTCCGCCGGAGCTCAGCTCTGGAAAAAACAAGAAAATTTCCAGGAATTAATGCTCATAAGGGTAATCCAACATGATCGCACACCAGTGTTAATAACCCGCCGGGCAACGAGATGCAAAGACACAACTAACACATCTCGCTACGCGGCGGGGTGTAAAGTCTAAACAAATCTTTTGCTAAAGAAAGTGAAGAATACCCTCTGATATAATGGTCCAGCATGGCACTTATAGTCTCTCGGAGGAGGTGACTGTCTCAAGATTCAATTTTGTAACAAAGCAACCCCCCAAAAAGACGCCGGCCCTTGAATTATTATAGTAGAATAGCCCAGGGCAGGATGATACGAGATCTAATGTTTAACGAATTGTCCCAAAAGATCGCCGTAAGATCGAAGGCGGTGATACCTGATAGTATCACTAAATTAAATAGGTTAAAATGAATTTTGTAAAATTCCTTAATTCCTCCACCTAGGAGCACCCGCCGGGTGTGAGAATCGATATATAACCTAATTGAACCTTCAATCGCCGTAAATAGTAAAGGCAGCGAGACACAGAGTATCACTATAATGGATCGGTTAACTAACTGGAAGACCTAAGTCGTTCATCTCACCCTACCCAGGTGCACCCGCCGGGTGAGAAGTTTTAAAAGTTAACCCCATAAGTTCCTGTCCCCGCTTCTTTGTAAAAGATCGCCGGGGAGGAAAGCCTAAACAACAGCTAGGTTTTTTCATGTGGTTGTCGTAAAACCAGGTAGAAAAAACTCCTAAAACGTATGTCCACAAGGACGCCGTTTTATATGGATGGGTACAGCCATCCCGCCGGGAATCAAAGGTGGCCTGAAACCAGGCACCCACAGAGACGCAGTCCTGGAGAGCCACAGACACCCCACCCGCCGGGGATACAAGCCAGTGTCAACAACCACGTGTGGCCCAACACTGCTCTCGGCCAGGATTTTTTCACGGTGAAACCGAGAAAAAACCCGCCGGAAGGAAACCCACCCTGAACAGATACCATCTGAACAACACACGACACGAGGAAAGCCACGCACGGCTAACCCAAGGTCACAGCATAATCCGTGGAATTAGCCAATACACAACTAAACCAGGAAACAATTATAGTCCGAGGAATTAGCCAATACACAACTAAAACCCGGATACACATGACACAGTAGGGCATATTTATAAATAATAAATAATAACACTAGTACATGTGGCAAAGCTACGAGCGGCTGGCTAGGCCTAGGCAGACGGCATAAAAACAGTTGAAATATACACACACACTGGAAATATCACAACAGGAACCACCGCCAACACACCACCGAGCAACAACTTCCAACCCAGGGAAGACTGACTCGGGACCCAGAAAAAACTTCACTAAGTGAAGAAAAATACGCTGGGAACGTCAGAAAACACAGCTTACCTCATCAGAAAGATAAAAGGCAGCAATAATTAACGCGTAGTGAAAGCCGCCTGCATCACAAACTAACTCAACTGTGAAAAAGTTCACATGTCCACAACGTGACCACGAGGGTACATCCGAAATAGATGCCCCATACACTCGACCCAAAATACACTGCACTGCGGTCAACCAGCCCAGGACACTCCTGCTACGCCTATCCTAACCTTACTCGATACATCCTGGAGTAAACAAATGAGAAAAAACTCACTAGGGACGCAACGAATGCGGAACCAGCGGAGCGTGGGGAGGCACGTCCGGGCGGGCTGAGCGCAGAGCAGAGAAGGAAGAATGACGCCTGAATCAGCGTCTGGTCAGAAATCCACACAAGTACATCCACGATATGATGGAAAGCTTATTGGATAGTTATTCTTATTTTCTTTTTGTTTTTATTTTTTACGAAGTTTTTTCGTAGTGAGAACCCAATTCATAATGACTGAAGCCATGAGTGAGGTCGCGTGCGCTCATGATGAAGGCTCCTCAGTTTTTAAATGCTCTGCGCGGTAGATTCAAAACTACGGCGGATTAGTGTTTGAAGAGGATGCCTTATGTAATAGGCATGTTCGTCAATGATGGAGGGGCCACTAATAAATATAGCTTTACGGCAGAGGGTCTAGGTGGCCCTTTTAGTCACGTTTTGTTTAATTTCAAGAAAAAGGGGGGGGGGGGGGAGGGTGCAGTCAGTGTGACATAGGACACCCTAGACCCCTCCGGAGTATGTGTTCGGAACATACGAGCTGTGATACTGGTTGTAGGCATTGTATTATAACATTTCTCTGTAGTATTCATTGCAGGAAATTGTGCTAAAGGCCAATAGTAGTGTTACGACAATTCTTGTTGTAAGTAGCTTTGGCTGTGAAGCAATAGATTTTTGAGAAATCTCGGTAGTGGCAACTACGACTTTTACTTTTGCAGTAATTACTTCTGCATAAGTACACGAGTTCAGTACTTCTACGAATGTACAAGAATTAATTTATGTTTGGTTATATTTTTAGGAATATATCCACTAGTTAATGGGGTTTATATGTGCACATGTAAACTTATAAGTTTTTAGTTTTCACACTTACTTTAAGTGGGGTGCCTTCTTAACTAGGAGATCTGTGCACAGAGTCTCAGAGTTAACCCTTTTTCAAGCAGGCTTCTTTGAAGCACGCTCCTGCTTGTACCCCTTTTTGAAGCTTTAGGCTGTATAAAGTTTATGCACCCGAATATCTCTTTTTTACAAAAGTAAGAATACTATGTGGTTGTTTGATTATCTGCTTTGCTAGAGTTATGATATGATTACGAATGTCCCCCTCCAGTCTTAGAAATCAGGCATGTTCGTCAATGATGGAGGGGCCACTAATAAATTATAGGTTTGACTCCTGTAAGGAGATAAAGAAAACCTAATATTTAGTAGTGGCCCCGTAATCATTGACGACTGGGGCCCTCCCGACCATCCCCTTCCCATTCGTTGATGTATTAAGGATTTTGATTTACTTGATATGTCAGTGAAGGAAGAATGACGCCTGAATCAGCGTCTGGTCAAAGATCCACACAAGTACATCTACGATATGATGGAAAGCTTATTGGATAGTTATTCTTATTTTCTTTTTGTTTTTTATTTTTTACGAAGTTTTTTTCGTAGTGAGAACCCAATCATAATGACTGAAGCCATAAGTGAGGTCGCGTGTGCTCATGATGAAGGCTCCTCAGATTTTAAATGCTCTGCGCGGTAGATTCAAACTACGGCGGATTAGTGTTTGAAGAGGATGCCTTATGTAATAGGCATGTTCGTCAATGATTACGGGGCCCCTACTAAATATTAGGTTTTCTTTATCTCCTTACAGGAGTCAAACCTATAATATAGTTTTAAAAAGGGGGGGGAGGGGGTGCGGAATAGTCCATATCCCCCTGTACCCTTGGAGAATTGTGAAAAATCACGAGCTGTGATAGGACGGGTTCTACAGTCCAGGAAGCTTTGGAAATTGATTAGAAGAAAGAAACGATTGTGGGAAAGACTAAAATTGTTAAAAAAGAACAGGGGGTCTAGTATAGAAGCTAAAGAAGTGGATCTGGAACGCAGACAAATAAACAATAAAATAAGGTTGGAGACAAGGAAAGGAAAGGAAAGGGAGAGAGAGATTGCAAGAAACGTGAAGGATAATCCAAAAATATTCTGGAAGTACATTCAGGAAAAGTTAACAAGAAGAGTAGGAATCCCAGAGCTGGTAGGGGGGTTGGATGATGGGAGTAGAGCGGAGACTGATAAGGAGAAAGCAGAGGTGCTGAGGAAATACTTTGGGGGGGTACTAACAGTGGAGTCGGATGATGCAGTGCCTACTATTCCCATCAAACAGGCACCGGCACTAGAACTAATAGAGTTTTCCCATGCTAGAATAAGAAGGGCTGTAGAAAAAATGAACAGAAGTAAGTCCTCGGGACCGGATGGGATACACCCAAGAATCATAAAGGAAGGAGGTGAGATGTTAGTAGAGCCATTGAAAATGTTATTTGAGGTATCGTTTAATACAGGACAAATCCCGATGGACTGGAGAGAGGCGAACATAACAGCTATATTTAAGAAGGGAAAGAGAAATGACCCAGGAAATTATAGACCAGTCAGTTTGACAAGTGTTGTGTGTAAACTAATGGAAACGGTAATTAGAGAAGGAATAATGGAGCATATGAAATCAAACCAACTTTTCAGTGGGAGACAGTTCGGATTCTTGCCGGGGAGGTCGACGGTACTACAGCTAATTAAGGTGGTAGATGATTGGATGCAAATTCTAGAGGATGGTGATGTAATAGACGTGGTATATTGCGATTTTATGAAGGCCTTCGATAAGGTCCCACATAAAAGGTTAATAGAGAAAGTTAGAAGCTATAATATAGGGTGAAATGTGTGAAATGGATAGAAGCCTTCCTGAAAGATCGGAGACAGAGGGTACTGGTGAATGGAATAGGCTCGGGGTGGAGGGAAATTACAAGGGGGGTACCTCAGGGATCTGTGTTGGGACCACTACTGTTCGTTATATTTACCAACGACTTACCTGAAGTTATAACTAATGGAAGTGAGGTATACCTGTATGCGGATGACACTAAGCTGTATAGAAGAGTGAGGAGTAAGGAAGATGTGGGTTTGCTTCAAGATGTGGAGGGCATGAAGGGATGGTCTGAGCATTGGTTAATGCCTTTTCATCCAAAAAAATGCCAGTACATGTGGATTGGGACAAGCAAGATAGACAAGGTAGGATACAGTATGTATGAAGCGATGGAGGAAGTGAATGCAGAAAAGGATATAGGAGTAGTGATAGACTCAAGACTCTCATTCTTCATATGTTTCTGCCCGGAATCAAGCCAAATCTGTTCTTCGACTTGCCAAACACTCTTTCATCAATAATAAATGCACTGAACTATCCAACTCTAGCTCTTCCCAAGCTTTCTGGCATCTAGCCAAAAACCTCTCCAACAATTTCTCTTCCTCGTCTTTCCCTCCCCTTTCCCACTCTGATGGCACAACCATCACTTCTTCCTCTGACAAAGCTAAACTCTTCGCTCAAACTTTTGCTAGAAACTCCACCTTGGATGATTCCGGTGCTATTCCTCCCTCTCCGCCCTCCTCTCTCTTACTTATGCCTAATATCCTAATCTCTTCTAAAGATGTACTTTCTACCCTCTCTGGGCTTAACACTAATAAGGCGTACGGTCCGGACGGTGTTCCTCCTGTTGTTCTCAAAAACTGTGCTTCCGTGCTGACTCCCTGCCTAGGCAAACTCTTTCGTCTCTGTCTATCCTCTAACGTCTTCCCTTCATGCTGGAAGATTGCTCACATTCAACCTGTCCCAAAGAAGGGTGACCGCTCTCAACCCTCCAACTATCGTCCAATTGCTCTTATCTCTTGTCTTTCTAAAGTTTTTGAAACTATTCTTGCTTCCAAATTTCTTAAGCATTTCTCTTCTCATAATCTGCTCTCAGTTCGCCAGTATGGCTTCCTTAAGGGTCGCTCTACTGGTGATCTTCTTTCATATCTTACTAACTCTTGGTCATCGTCCTTTCGGGACTTCGGTGAGACTTTTTCTATTGCACTAGACATATCGAAAGCCTTCGATAGAGTCTGGCATAAATCTTTAATTTCTAAACTACCCTCCTTCGGTTTCTATCCCTCCATCTGTGCCTTTGTCTCTAATTTCCTTTCCGGCCGTTCCATAGCTGCGGTTGTGGACGGCCATTGTTCACTTCCTCACCCTATAAACTCCGGTGTTCCTCAGGGCTCTGTCCTATCTCCTATTCTCTTTCTAATTTTTATAAATGATCTCCTTAACTGTACCTTAATTCCCATCCATTCATACGCAGACGACTCAACCTTACACTACTCCATTAGTTTTTCAGAACGCCCCAGCCAGCAATCCCTCAACGACAAACGTAATGAAGCCATAGAACTCTTAAATTCTGATCTAAATAGTATTTCCAATTGGGGCTGAGAAAACCTTGTTAACTTTAATGCTTCCAAAACCCAATTCTCCATCTATCTACCCGTCAGGATCTCCCAGCGGACTATCCCTTATTCTTCAACAATACAAAAATTAACCCTTCATCTTCTCTCAATATTCTTGGTGTCTCTTTTTCTTCTGCACTCATTTGGAAGGACCATATTACCAGTCTTGCTAAGGCAGCCTCCCAGAAGCTGGGTGTGCTCAACCGCCTTAGGGGGTTCTTTTCCCCTGCACAGCTTCTTGCTCTGTACAGGGGCATAGTGCGCCCTTGTATTGAGTATTGTTCACATGTGTGGGGAGGTTCCTCTCACACCGCTCTCCTAGACAAAGTTGAAAGGAAGGCCTTTCGTATCATTAACTCCCGTCCACTCACCAACTCTCTGCAATCTCTCTCTCTCCGCCGCAATGTTGCACATCTCTCGCTATTCTATCGCTACTATAATAATCAGTGTTCCTCAGAGCTATCCCAGTGCATACCACCTCCTTTACGTAGGGCACGTGGTACCCGTCTTGCAACTCAATCCCACCCCTACTCTGTGCAACTCTCCAACCCAAGAGTGAAACGTTACTCTCAAACTTTCTTCTACTCAACATCTGAGCTCTGGAACTCTCTCCCAGAATCAGTCTTTCCCTCTTCCTATGACTTAAATTGCTTCAAACTCCGTGTGTCCAGGCATTTTGGCTCGAACGTCCCTTGATTTTGGCCCTGTCACTCTTTCAACTATGGGAGAGGCACTCGCTATAGGCAGTTATGCCTTTTGCCTCCCTCAATCACATAGAAAAAAAAAAAAAAAAAAAGAAGACAATAAGTTAAATTTTTCAGAACATTTAGCGGAAAAGATAAACAAAGCCAATAGAATTGTAGGGTTAATAAGGAGGACATTTGTGTCACTTGACGAAGAAATCTTCAGGAATCTCTATACAGCGCTGGTTAGGCCGCACCTGGAATATGCGAACCAGGTGTGGGCTCTATATATGGTAAAGGATATACTGTAGAAGCAGTGGAGAAAGAGCAGAGGAGAGCTAGCAAGCTAGTACCAACATTGAAGAACGCGGGCTATGAGCAGAGGTTGAGGACACTGGGGCTTCCGACACTGGCATATAGGAGAAAGAGAGGGGATATGATAGAGACATTTAAGATAGTGTCAGGAAAGTATGATGAGGATGTGTGTGAAGGTATCTTCTTGATGCGGGAGGGAACAAGAACGAGAGGACACTCTAAGAAAATTTACAAAGAAAGAAATAGGCTTGAGAAGAGATGAAAGAGAGAAAGAAGAAAAAATGGATAAAAGGATTAATAGAGGATAGAAAAATGGTAGGGATAAGAGGAGGGAAAGTGACAAATGAAGAAATAAAGATGAAGGTGAGAGAGTGGGATACTAAAGTATGGAAGCAAGAAAAGGAAGAAAAACCAAGTCTGAAAATGTATAAAGAATGGAGAAGAGAGATAGGTGGCCAAGAGAATGTTTATGATAGTAGGGAGGCTTCGGTGATCCTGTTTAAATGCAGGAGTAACAACATGAACCTGGGGAACAGACGGAGATTTAGTAACGAGACGACAGAGTGCATCATGTGTGGCTATGAGTATGAAGACCTGAACCACTTTGTGCTGCACTGCCCGGCGTACAGCGAAGAGAGGAGGAACAACCCAGCACTGCAGCAGCCCTACCAGGAGGATGAGGAGTTGACTATTGGCCGCCTACTATTCAACAGAAATACAACAGAAGAGGCAAAAACAACGGTGTATAGACTTTGGCAAATAAGAAATAAGAAAATAAAGGAATTATTAAGATAAAGTAGACCCGGACCCAGACCGCAAGAAGAACCCTACATCAGGGAGTGCCGCTTTAGAGGCATTACTCCCGCCAATCAACTGAACTGAAGGCAAAGAACTCATTTTGTGATAGAGTGGTAAATGAGTGGAACGCACTGCCCCAGTATGTAGTCGATCCCGAATCAATAAGGGAGTTTGAAAGTAATCTTGATAAAGCATGGGGAAGACAAGATTTGAAGTTTTATTATAAAGCAAAAATACAGAATAGTAAAAATGTTGCGTCTGCTACCGCCGCCGCCAACACCGTGAACGACCGCAGCAGTGCAAGTACTGGTACTGAGCTGGATACACAGGCCTAGTTTGCCTTTTTCCAGAGGATCTACTGTAAGAAACTGTAAGTAAGAATTAGTTGACTTATTTTTAAATCCTAAGAATTTATCGCATAGTTGCAACTATGTCTGTTTGTACAATGATATGTGTACAATGTACAATGATACAATGATATGAACAATGTACAATGATATGAATGTACAATTAAGTTAAGAATGGGAGGTTTGACGACCTCCCTTATAACCAAATAAGGAAAACCTCTTATTTGGTAGCAGTCTCGGAGTATCCAACGTAGGGCTTATGATCTCAGCCGCTACCACAGCGGGCCGATTTATCGGTACTCACGCGAAGTACCAAATAATCTCTAGAGTTGCACCTCAATTCACTACTAGGCACGTTGTACACACTCCGAGACGACTAAAGAAGGAAGAGAAAGCGAAGGAGAGAAAGAATTGTTATAGTTACACATTTAATCTAGCTGCTCTCCTCTAAGCCATGCTCCATTTTCTATGAGCCTGTGCCAGGACCTGCCAAAGTATCGAGGTATCAAGTAATCAGTGTAGATTGGATGGGCAGGGGATCGGCATGAGGGCGGGATACTCTGTCGTTGGATACTCCGAGACTGCTACCAAATAAGAGGTTTTCCTTATTTGGTTATAAGGGAGGTCGTCAAACCTCCCAATTTAGTAGCAGTCTCTACGTTTCCAACGTAGGGCTTGAATCCCAAATTGGAGGCGGACATCCAAGAAACCTTAAAAACCCCAAGCCTTAGCAAGAGTAGATGACCAAGAAAAGACACAAATAAACAAATCAGTTTATTGGAAAAAGAGCGTAACAGTACGGTGCATATTAAGAAAGTACATATTACAAGCATATCAGTCTAGGGTCTAAAATGCACAGGCAGGTAAAGGAAGAGGTCATGTCGACCTTGGAATGGCACACCAACATGGGAAAGGTGAAGTCAATTGTAAAGTAGTACAATAACAAACAGCACGGCACAGCATGTGGATGACCTCCGAAGACACTCTTATGTACAAGACAGGGGTATGAGGCATAGGCATACCAATACAAAAACCCGTAGACAGTATAGTCCAAATGTAATAAACATAAGTTACATCCGTAACACTAAACAGACAGTACTGTTCAGACAAGTATTGAAAGAGAAAGTCTTTGTACAAGCATACAAAAAGACCCCCCCCCTGTTTTAGGGAAAGGAAGAAAATACAGTATGGGAGGAAGAGACACAGGAGACGGTGGACGTCACCACATGACAATCTGTAGTTACACGACATGGGTAGGAGGCAGAAGCATACCAACACAAAACCCGGAGACAGTCGAGTCAGAAAGTAAAAACTGTAAGAGCGAAATCCTAAAGTGAAGCCAAGTGGAAAGTATTCACAAAAACACAAGGCACGGCATAGCCGACGGACGCCATCATATGACACTCTGGTGGTACATGACATGGGTAGGAGGCATAAGTATACCAACACAGAACCCGGAGACAGTGGAGTCAGAATGTAAAAATTGTAAGAGCAAAAACCTTAAGTGAAGGCAGGTGTTAAGTGTTTACAAAACAAAATGGCACGGTATAGCCGGCTGACGACATCATATGACATTCGTCATGTACATGACATGGGTATGCGGCATAAGCATACCAAAGCAAAATCCGTAGACAGTGTAATCATAATGTAAAAACCGTAAGAGCGACATCCTCCATACCAAACAGACATGTATTGAAAGAAAGGCTTTGTACAAACATACAAAAAAGACCTCCCCCCTCCCTTTGTCAGGGAAAGGAAGAAAATACAGTACGGGACGAAGACAGCATGAAGAGAATCAGGATGGATGACGAAGCAGGGGACACGTTGATTGAACGCGACCCAAGGCATATGAAGCATGGCCGTGGGCATGGAGAGGTATGAAGAGACAGATGCACTGCGGGGGGACCATAACCCTGTGTCGGTCATGTCAGTGAGATAGCAAGACTGTAAAAGCGGAAGGCATAGGAGCAGAGCCCTCTGTAAGAGGGTTACCGCCTCGAAGAACATGACGGAAATGTAGGCCCACAGCATGCACACCGAAGCCCGTCCCGGCACAGTGGCACACACAGAAGCAAACAGGGCGTGAATCCGGCATAGCAGAAGTTCCATACGAGTCTACAAAACGAACAGAAGGGGTCAAAGTGACGAACCCGAGGGAAGGGGCCCTGGCTATGGTTTGGGGCCGGATGGAGCCTAAAGCAGGTCTTCAGAAAGATGACACCCCTTGTGAGGGAGCACCAGCCCCGTCAAGGCCTCTAAGGGTACCCCAAGAGCGGGCAGGCGGCCTCGAAAGATGTAGGACCGTACATGCCGGCGAGTGTCCCAAACCAGTGATGAAGGGAATGGAACACAAACGCAACCGAGGGAGCTGTGTGCTCATTACCCAGCGTCATTGAGCCAGTTAGGGAACCCAATCCAAGATGACTGAAGCCCTCCACGGAGACATCAGCCAGCGCCGATGAAGCATATCAGCCAAGCCGAGGTCAAAAGGCGGCAACCACCCAGCCACACAAACATTTATGACACAAATGCCAACAAGGTCCCGAGGGCCCCAATCCGGCCGAAGAGGAAGCCGGAGACAGGGAGGGGAACGGAAAACGGACACCATTGTTTCAGCCGTTTGGCAACACACTTGCGGCGGCAACAGTGTTTACATGTTGGAGCAGCGGTGGGGCAGGACTTTAGTGTTCCATAGGCCAATTGTCTAACCGACAGGAGAGTCTTGTGAAGGTGCTGTCTCTTTGGAACACTGTTAAGGCTGGTGTGGTAACCGAGACTGCAGGAGCAAGTGCAGCGGGGGGACTCCGGCGATTCGTGCTTAGGCACGGTTAGCACCACACCAACATCATCCACAGTGACGAATGGGCGGGGCAGTGGTGAGGTGGGACTGTATCGTCCTACAGTACACTCCAACTACCGAAAAGCAACCCGTCTGAGCCGTGACAATGCATGTGAACGGAAAAATGACGGGAACCCAGTACACGTATGTATAGCGGAGCGTACCAAGCACGGGCCGGCCACATGGGCGCGATCAACCAAACCCCGCGCCAGAAAAATCCCAGCCCGTGGAGGACGTAGCACATGAGGAGTGCGACGGGCGGAGGCAATGTGGACACCGACTGTCACCCACTCCAGTCCGTGCCGAAGGCATCAGCGGATAAGAAGACCAACCGAAAGGCCACCGACAAGCCCGCCAGGGCAAGACAGCGATCCCGCAGGAAGAAGAACGGTAGCGATGACCCATGTTAGATCGGGAGCCCCACCCCCCTCACACGACGCATCTGTGGCTATCCAGATGGCCGCCGGGGGAGCAGGCCAGGGCACCGCTGCCGCGAGCGAGCCCCGAGCGACCCAGTGTGATAGTCTCATATGTAGCAAGCGCGGTACCGGCCACAGCCAGTAAGGGGGGGGGGGGGGGGGGGGCGATACGGGGAAGTGTTAGGGGACCAGTAGAACAAGGTAGTCAAGTCCGAGCTGGCCTAAAGGCACGGTCAGTGCCGCCCAAGGTAAAGATCCCAGCCGGGAAAACACCCAGAACACGTTCGTGAACGAGAACGGGCAGAACACGACAAGTGTTGACGCGGACACCCGACCCCGGGGAACAGGAGCACAGTGGAGGTTCCATGGCCCCCAGTGTGAAGGTGGGAGGACCGCCATGTGAAATAGCGATGGTGAACCCCAGGCTTGTGACACGGACGACTACAGCGAGTGTGTCCAGGACACAATGTGTGGAGATGTTATCGCGACGGCACCTCCCCCATACATGGACCGGAGTACCTGGGCCACCTCCTGAGACACTGCGTCGATGACGGGGAGGACACCCGAGAGGAGGTTGAGACCTCCACCTCCAGGCCAGACCCTTCTATACCACCGTCGTGCCCACGACCAGCGTGGCTAGTGCAGGAAGCCGGTGCGGGCGCTTTGCGTCAGGCCCACCACCAAGTCAATGAGACGGCCGGTTGAGGGGAGAGGGTATGGGCCAGGAGGAGCTATGCGTTGTGCGGAGCATAGCCTCCCTTAAGTTGTCATGGAGAAAGGAACTACCATGGCCAAACCCCCGTCCACCTGGCCGTCCCGACGAAAACGGAGAGCGGGCCTCACGCTCCGGCCTGTCCCCCTCCCGTCCGAGCAAGGCAGCGGAGGACGAGGGTCCCGGAACTTGCCAGCATAGTCCACCCACAGGACGGAACGGCAAACCGGGTACGAACGGCCACGGGAGGAGCGTATACAACGCCCCTCGCGGCCCGTTCCATAGCCCAAGCCCCAGGGCTCCTTGCCGGCGACGGACCACCACTCGCATGGTTGGAGAAGGACGACGAGGGCTTCGCCACGACCTCCCATTGTTTGGAGCATGTGTCACTTAGCACAAGCAAGAAAGCCTCCTGCCAAGCCACCCCCAGGAACGTCAGTCCCGGACTTAAAAGGGCCGGCAGGAGGAGGTGGCTGCGGACATCGGCAGGGGCTGACGAGCAGAGAAACCACCCGAACCAGTCGACGGCAATGGGTGGCGAACGTCCTGGACCGGGCAGGAAAAGCGAATGCAACGTAGGGCTGAAGAACCCAGTGAAGTCCGAGGAGCGGAGCAGCAGACCAGACACAAAAGTGGAGGCCACGGTGGGGATGGACGGTAAAAGGTCAATGAAGAAAGGGGGGAATCCAATACACACAGGACCAACGCCACGTGAGCGGAGGCCTGGGACCTGTCAGCGAGGCTCTGTGGCGATCTAGGAGCAAGAGGCCGCCTGTGGAGCGGATTCGAGGCACAGAAGGAAATTAACAGAGGACACATCAAGGGGGGGAAACCCAGCTAAGCAGCCGTTCCCTGGGTGCATATGAATGCAAAGGGCATAAAGAACCAGAGGAAAAAGACACGTGGCCGATTCCTGGTGACAGATACAGGGCACAGGGTACATCCAAGACTAGAAAACCCACCTGTGGAGCGAGGTTCTATAGAAAGAGGAAGAGGCAGAGGACACCCTGCCTGTTTGGCAGAAAACGTGTGTAAACACAACGCAGAGTCAAGGCCGAACCCCCCTGGCAGTAAAAAGTCAAGTGTGAGCTACCCGACACCTAATTGGTACAAATAGGAGGGGGAATCCAAGACACACAGGACAATCGCCACGCGAGCAGAGTCCTGGGACTAGGCAACAGGTCCCTGACTCCACCTAGTACACTAGAAGGCCGCCTGTAGGGCGGAAACGAAGCACAGGAGGACACAGAGGATAGGAAATCAGCCAAGTAGCCATATCCAGGACCCCATGTACATTCAAACGTAGACAGGGCACCAACTCCATCAATAACCGAGAAAAAAGGCGATGTGGCCGATTCCCAGATACAGATATACAGGGTACATCAAAAAGTAGAAAATTTGCTTGTAGAGCAGAATTCAGTCAAGGAAATAGGTGCAAGAATTGCTCACAAGGTGATACAAGCATGAAACTTCCCGGAAATGTTCACAAGGACCTACTTTACAATTTCAGAGCAGGAGCCACCGAGATTTCTGTATTGCATAGCAACGGTTGCTAGGCAAAGCATTTTCCTTAGCAACCAGCAGCAACGATGCAGTTTCTGAACTACTATGAAGTGTTATGACTTTGTACTTTTATTTATTTTCCTATATTCACTCCTAAAATGGTTCAAAAGATGTATAAAAGCATATATCTATATAATAGAGTGAATGTCAGCACACAACCAGGGCACACTGGTGACATCACTGCTGTGTAACTCAGCATGGGGTTCAGTGCCAGCTGATCTAGATATACTAGTACTTTAATAAGTACTAGTATATCTAGATCAGTGTCCCAAATGCTATCTAACAGCCCCAAATCCACTAGCTACTAAACTGTAGTTTGTAGTTGGTAGATGTAGTTAGATAGCCACGCCTGAATTGACAGGATGTGCCAGCGCGGGAGAGCCGAGCCAAGGGTAACGGGGCTTAAGAATTACCCGGAAGGTGTACAGATCGCACGGGACTTAAATGGCACTGGATGAACGATCGGGCTAGGTGTAGGGAAACTGAACCTAGTTGTATCCCATAAAGGAATGTGTGCAACAGATGTATTTGATAAAGGTGGTAAAAGGATAAACCCTCGGCCTTAATCATATTTTGTTTCCAGTTTCAGCAAGTTTGATATATTTGATCTGCGCACAGTGATAGTCAAGACGTACTGAATATTCACAGAAATGGCCAGTGCCTCATCTTCATCTGTTCAAGCAACTGATTGGACTATCTGTGTTTTTTGTCAACTGGACACCAAAGAGTCTCTCATATCACCAACTGACAGAGGCTATGAATCCATAGTAGACAACATCACACAGTTTAGTAACCTTGACTCAATGCCAATCAAAATCAATCTGGCACGACTTGACCATGGGAATGGTATTCAATTAACATTGAAAGAACAGAATGCAAAGTGGCACAAATCTTGTTATCAGAAGTTTTCACATACCAAACTGGAACGCGCAAAACGAAAGCACAAGTCTGAGGAAGATGGGACTGCTTCAAAACGAATTTTCACACGTAGCACTAGCAGTGGTGGTGATACTGCCTCAAGTGGAATAGTTGGCAGCAATTGTCCCAAATGCTTCTTTTGTTCCCAGCAGCAAACAAAGGAGAACCTCCGCGAAGTCTGTACATTTCAACTAGATTTTCGTGTGAGGAAATGCGCACATGATCTACAAGATGAAAATCTTCTTGCAAAATTAAGTGCAGGAGACCTTATTGCCCAGGAGGCAAAGTATCATGCAAACTGCCTTACAAACCTGTACAATAGAGCACGTGCAAAGGTATCACAGGATCAGGATGCCTCAGATGACCAGACATGTAAAGGAATTGCTTTGGCTCAGCTGATTTCCTACATTGAGGAGAAGAGGCAAGATGAGGATGTGAAGGTGTTCAGACTTGCAGATCTTGTGAAGCTCTACACTGACAGGCTAAATCAACTTGGAGTGGATGTTACTGCACGAGTAAACAGTAAGCATCTGAAAGACCGCATTCTCATGCATCTCCCAAGGATGAAAGCTTACAAAGAAGGACAGAGATGTGTTCATGGCTTGTGAAGAAGATGTTGGCTCTATTCTCCGAGAAGGATACCAGACTGATCGAGACGAGCAGAGTGTCATGATGACCCAAATTGCTGAAATGATCCGACAGGACATCTTCGCACACAAAATAACATTCTCTGGATCGTTTGGCCATAACAGCCAAGTGGAGTCTGTTCCACGGTCCCTTTTGTCACTGGTCAGCATGCTTATCAATGGTTCAAACATCACAGATCAAACATCCAACACAACTATCAGCCAACCAGTACTATCCATTGCTCAGCTGTTGGTGTACAACAGCATCAAGAGACGCAGGGATTCTGTGAGAAATCCACAAGTATATCACAGCAAAGATCGTGAAACGCCACTACCCGTCTATGTAGGTCTTAAGGCTCATGCACTAACCAGAGATAGAAAGTTGATTGATAGTCTATATACTCTTGGTATGTCGGCATCATACAACCGCACAATGGACTTGATCACATCATTGGGTAATAACGTCTGTGACTATTACCATCAGATTGGCACAGTCTGTCCTCCTCAACTTCGCAAAGGGCATTTCATCACCAGTGCTGCAGACAACATCGACCACAACCCTAGCTCTGCGACATCTACAAGTTCATTCCATGGCACCAGCTTGTCCTTGTTCCAGAATCTCACTCCGCGAGATGTCTGTGAAGATGAAGACAATGGCCAAGGATTCACTAATTCAATAACTCAAGAGAGGGGGTTGAGGAAAATGAGCGAACTGCCCCTTTCGTACACTGAACTGAAACCAACACGGTTGCCAAAAAATGACGTCTTTGTCCCACCCATCCCTGCAGACCTGGCTTCTTCCAACACCCCTTTGACCAAGGACATGGACAAGGAATATGACTGGCTGAGTCATGTTGAGAAACATCATGCAGATGACATATCAGCAGAGGCGACTTTGTCTTGGGCAGCATACCATGCCAGCAGAGTGCCAGACCCAGACATTCTGCCATCTGTGAATGCCATGATACCTCTCTTTGTTGAGGAAGCCAGCTCACCATCTATGCTTCGGCATTGCATGGAAGTGGTGAAGTCAGCAGTTCATCACCTCAACCCTGGCCAGACTCCAGTGATTAGTGGGGACCAACCTCTGTATGCTACACTGAAGAAGCTGCAATGGAATATGTCCGAACTGTATGGTGAGGACAAGTTTGTAATGCTTATAGGGGGTCTACACACTGAAATGACAGGCTTGAAAGCTTTGGGTCATTGGCTTGATGGAAGTGGTTGGGTGGAAGTTCTCCAGTAAGCTGATGTTGCCACACCAGGCATTGCTGAGTCCTTCCTGAAGGCATCACATGTGACTCGAACCCGTCATGCTCACCAAGTCACTGCATGTGCATTGTACATCCTTCTCAAGAAGGCTTATGATGGATATGTTGCAAACAATTCCGAAGAATCCACAGACACTTTCAGCACATGGTGTGAACGGCGAAAAGCTGAAAGTCCTCAGTTCATGTACTGGCATACGAGTCTAGAGCTGGAACTTCTCTTGTTCACATTTGGGCGATCACTACGTACTGGTGACTTTGATTTGTATGTGGATACATTGAAGAAATTGACACCTTGGTTCTTCAGTCTCAACCACACCCACTACGCACGTTGGATGTCCGTACATGTGCGTGACATGAGCAGTCTATCTCATACTCATCCAGATGTTGCCAAAGAATTTCAGCAAGGCAAGTTTGTTGTGGCAAAATCCCAGAGAAAATTCTCCCTCATTGCTGTCGATCAATGCCATGAACAAAACAATGGAGTAATGAAGGATGAAGGCGGAATCATCGGGCTTACCCAGGATGCAAACTCCCTCTTGAGATGGGCAGTGGCAGGACCAGAACTTGTCAGAGTAATTTCTGAGTTTGAAGCGACCATGGTAGGGAAACAACAAAGTTCTGGGCAAAGAAACCATCATGAACAAACCCGGTCAACCCAGAAGTTGTTTGCTGGACAGGTTCAGGCGGTAGTTAGTGTAATGGAGGACATGGGGAGCCCATTTGAGGAGGAAGGGCAGGACCTTCTCAGACTCCATACAAAGGACATCATGGATGAGCAGTCAGTCGAGTGTCTAACCACTCTCGCATCAAAGGGTCAGGAGCAGTATGCAACATTTGTGGAAGAGCGGCTCAGAACAAATACTAAGCCAATCACAGCAACAATTACCAGGAACAAGGTGGTACTGTTCAATGTCCAAGGCAAACGATCAAACAAATCAGGGGACAAAGTCAGTCTCCTCAAAAGTGAATCTTCGCTGTTTGCAAGTCTGTATTTATTAGTGGCCCCTCCATCATTGACGAACATGCCTATTACATAAGGCATCCTCTTCAAACACTAATCCGCCGTAGTTTGAATCTACCGCGCAGAGCATTTAAAAACTGAGGAGCCTTCATCATGAGCGCACGCGACCTCACTCATGGCTTCAGTCATTATGAATTGGGTTCTCACTACGAAAAAACTTCGTAAAAAATAAAAACAAAAAGAAAATAAGAATAACTATCCAATAAGCTTTCCATCATATCGTGGATGTACTTGTGTGGATTTCTGACCAGACGCTGATTCAGGCGTCATTCCTCCTTCTCTGCTCTGCGCTCAGCCTGCCCGGACCTGTCTCCCCACGCTCCGCGGGTTCCGCATTTGTTGCGTCCCTAGTGAGTTTTTTCTCATTGGTTTACTCCGGGATGTATCGAGTAAGGTTAGGATATGCGTAGCAGGAGTGTCCTGGGCTGGTTGCCCGCAGTGCAGTGTATTTTGGGTCGTATGTTTGGGGCATCTATTTCGGATGTACCCTCGTGGTCCTGTTGTGGACAGGTGAATTTTTTCACAGTTAAGCTAGCTTTGTGATGCAGGCGGCTTTCATTACGCGTTATTGCTTCCTTTTATCTTTCTGATGAGGTAGCGTATTTTTGCTGTCGTTCCCAGCGTATTTTTCTTCACTTAGTGAAGTTTTTTCTGGGTCCCGAGTCAGTTCTTCCCTTTGCCGGAAGTGTTTGCTACAGTGGTGTGTTGGCGGTGGTTCCTGTTGTGATATAATTCAGTGCTTTTTGTTTATATTCCGACATGTTACTGTTATCCGTCTGCCTAGGCCTAGCCAGCCTCTCGTAGCTTTATCACATATACAAGTGTTATTGATTTATTTTCTAAATATGTACTACTGTGTCATGTGTATCCTGGTTTAGTTGTGTATTGGCTAATTCCACGGACTATTTATGTGTCCTGGGTTAGTTGTGTTTTGGCTAATTCCACGGACTATGTTGGGCCCGGCGTTAGTTGTGTTTTAGCTACGCCTCGGTCCGGTGTTGCGTTCAGATGGTATCTGGACGGGGTTTTTTCCGGCGGGTTTTTCTCGGTTTCACCTTGATAACCCCGGCTGGTTGCCTAGTTTTGGCCACGCGTGGTTTAAAACAGGCTTGTTTCCCCGGCGAGTGGGTGTCTGTGGCTCCCCAGGTCTGCGTCTCTGGGGTGCCTGTTTCATCCCGGCGGGTTGGCTGTACCCATCTAACAGTGTTCATACGGACACGTGTTGTTTGTAGTTTTTTCGGTTTTGCAAAGCCAATATAAAACTATGCTGTAGTTGTATTTCCTCCCCGGCGATCTGTTTCAAAGAAGTGGGGATAGGAACAATTGGGGTTAACTTTTAAACTTTAATTCACCCGGTGGGTGCAACCTGGAAGGTTGGGATGACCGAATTTGCAAAATTCAGTTTAGTTGACCAGTCAATTGAGGGATGCTTTGTGTATCGCCTCCTTCAACATACGGCGCTTTAGGGCACATTTGGGGTTAACGTTTTTTAAACTATTATTCACACCCGGCGGGTGTTTCTTGCACGGATGAGAATAACGAATTTACAATTCAGTTAGTTAACCAGACATTTGAGGGATACGTTTTGTATCGCCGCCTTCAACATACGGCGATCTAACAGATACTTCGGCAGAAGTTAGATCTCGTATATTTGTCAGGCTTCCCAGTTTTTTATCTACGAGATAATTCGGGGGCCGGCGTCTTTTTTAGGGTTTTTTTCCAATATTTAATATGGAAACAAACACCACCGGAAAGACTTAATCACTTATAAACGCCATGATGGTCTTTATATATTATGTCAGAGGGTATTCATAAATCTTTTGGACAAATTAAGATATTCTGAAATCTTTTACTTAGGAAACCCCACCGCGTGGCGAGCTGTGGTCGTTGAGTATTACGTCTCGTTACCCGGCGGGTTATTTAACACCTGTGTGCGAACATGAGTGGGTTAACCTTATGAGCATTAATTCCTGGAAATTTTAAATTTTCCAGAGCTGGGTCCCGGCGGGTCTATGCAGAACCTGGAGTAGTTTCCCTCCAGTCTCTGTCATGGCTACCTTTGCCCCGGTTTTTGCTGTATGCATTACGCCCTCCTGTTCAGGTATCCCTATTTTTGCGCACACACTTTGTATAAAATGTGTTAAAATGTCTCGTTTGGTGGGGGTTACCTTTCCGGCGTTTTTCTCGTTGCTCCGAGAACACCGTTTTGGTTTACCGAGTTTTAGTCAGGATGGCTAAAATAGGTAAGTTACCCCGACGAGTTTGGTCGCTTGAGGGCTCATCAGAAACTGCGTTTTTCTGTGGTCGAGCCTGGGATCAGGCTTCCTGTGTTATTCATTGCTTTATGCATTACGCCCTCCTGTTATGTCTCGTTTGGTGTGGGTTACCTTTCCGGCGTTTTTTCTCGTTGCTCCGAGAACACCGTTTTTGGTTACCGAGTTTTAGTCAGGATGGCTAAAATAGGTAAGTTACCCCGACGAGTTTGGTCGCTTGAGGGCTCATCAGAAACTGCGTTTTCTGTGGTCAAGCCTGGGATCAGGCTTCCTGTGTTATTCCCGGTGAGGGGGGCTCCACACAGTTATTTTGTTTGGTCTTTCCCTCCCGGCGACCTTTTTTACAAAGAGGTCTGGGGCAGGTATAAGTGGTTTGACATTGCATATAAAACCCGGCGGTTGTACCTTCGGGTGGTTATATTAACGAATTTGCGATTCGCGATAATTTGCCAAACAATTGATTGATACAATAGGGTATCACGGCCGTCAAGACGGCGATCTATGAGGGCTTCTGGCAGAAGCCGGATTAGAGATTAAGATAGGCTTAGACTTTTTATGGGATAAAAAGATGCCTGAATCTTACTAGTGTTTCAAGTGTAAAGGGATACTTGAAGGACTTCATCTTTAATAAAGATATGTTTCATCTTTATGAGGATTCAGAAGTTATGCTTAATTCTTTCGAACAGGTAAAAGATATGCTGAAATCCTTAATAAACAATTGGAACAATGTTGTTTGTTTGTTTAGTCTTTCTCTCCCGGCGACCTTTTTACAAAAAAGGTCTGGGGCAGGTACAATTGGTTTGACATTGCATATAAAACCCGGCGGTTATACCTTCGGGTGGTTATATTAACTGATTAGCAATTCGCGATCATTTGCCAAACAATTGATTGATACAATAGGGTATCACGGCCTTCAAGACGGCGATCTATGAGGGCTTCTGGGAGAAGCCGGATTAGAGATTAGGATAGGCTTAGACTTTTTATGGGATAAAAAGATGCCGGAATCTTACTAATGTTTCAAGTGTAAAGGATACTTGAAAGACTTCATCTTTAATAAAGATATACTTCATCTTTATGAGGATTCAAAAGATATGCTTAAAAATCTTCTGGACAGGTAAATATATCCTGAAATCTTTAATATGAAACTAAAGGAAAACGAAAAGTAGTGGTGGAGTGCTACGGTTCGTTGACCGCCGGTCTTGTGACACATATTTTGTACCATTTTTTGGGTGTAACCCTATGAGCATTAATCCCCGGAAAATTCTCTTTCCAGGGCGGAGTACCGGTGTTGCACCAGGTGACCAGGTAGTTCCCGGGGGCGGGGTAGTTTTCCCCCAGTCTCTGCCATGTCGGCACTTGAACCTCTCATTGCTGTATGTTCAACGCCGTTAAGATCAGGTATCCCTATATATTATTTTCATTTGTTAATGAAATAATTTAATCACTGAATAATAATAACCATATATATTTTCTATGATTATATTAGGATAATATTGTGTTTATTTATAGTAATTTATTTTAATACAATTAAATATAAATTAAATTAATTAGTATACTTTATGATTTTGCTCACCAGCTCTGCTTTCAATGTGTTAATGAGCTATGGGAGCTTTTAATTATCATAAACCTTTACAGGGCTCTCTTTTAGAGAGTATACCGAGCTCTCAAGCGAGGGACAGCCACAGCCAAGGTGTATGGCGATACTCACAGTCCTGGCAGGACAGAACACATCCCTTTGTGACTCAACTAGTGCTGACGTCCACGGGATGCCGATGTACCATCTTCTACCCCAGTTTTAACATGGCAACATGTGGAGGTCCCGGCTTCGGCGGGATCTTCCCATGATAAGCCAGACTTAACGGATGAAGAACAACGATCTCTGGTCTCAGAGATGGAGGTTGAAGAGTCCAGTCACCTTTTAGGCGACTCTCAGGGTACTGTCGAATCTCCACGGAGTTCGTCATCGGCTAGGTATGTACCGGCGGAAGAGATTGATGGACTACTATTGAATGCACTTAATAGGTTCTTGGGCCCTACGCCGGAAACTCCTCCTGATACGGGAGATCCCGCGATGTCGACGAATGTGCGACCTCTGGCTACATCCTTTGCTTTAGCGAAAATACCTAGCCATCCGCTTGTGTCAGGCCCAATTTCCAATGTGCCAGGCACAACAGCTCTCACTACTTCCACTGAATGCAGTTCACTGTATTCAGAAACAAGGGTCAACGAGGTCAAGGAAGTTGCTACTCGTGTCGGAAGAGATTTTTGTTCTAGCCAGCAGTCTAGATATTTATCTTCACGCATCTTATCTCCCAGGCGTAGCGAACGTCTGGGCAGACGCTCTGTCCCGGAGACAGAGCACGACAGTAGAATGGGAGCTCAAGCAACCCATTTTCGACCTAATGATTGCGGAGCTCTCCCATCCACAAGTGGATCTTTTTGCGTCCGAGGAGACTCACAAGCTCCCTCTATACCTCACCCGCCGGGCGATAACGCCGGCAGGGGGGCCAGACGCCCTAGTGACAGACTGGAACAGATGGAGCTCCATCTATCTGTTTCCGCCGCCAGATGCGTCACTAATGTGCCACGTAGTGAACAAACTACGAGTTTATCGAGGCTTAGTCTCGCTAATCGCGCCCCTGTGGCCGGCGCAGGTGTGGTACCAGCAATTAATAATGTGGTGCCCGGACCCGGTATCGCTCCCGGTCGGGTACTTCCACTTAGACACGATTGGCAACCTAGCGACCTCGCTGACTTTTGCATTATGGACATTCAGGAGGCCAAGTGGCTAGCACCATACGGTAGGGATGTGACCAATAAATTGCTCAATCAATATACTCAGTCTACTAAGCGACAATATCAATCACATTGGAAAGCTTTTACTTCTTGGATTGTTAGAACGGAACAAACTGTACCCTCAGTGGCATTGGTTTTTAATTACTTGAACTATCTGTTTGAGCAGAAACGTTTATCTGTGGTAACTTTGAAGAATCACTTAACTGCGATTAGAGTGCCCTTTTTCGACCTTACAGGTCTATCCATACCGGTGGCGGAGGAAACAGGATTTATGAGAGCGTGTTTTAAACTCCGCCCACCTCCCCGTCAGCTCATGCCTACTTGGTCTCTGGACAAAGCTTTGTCTTTACTTCATTCTCGTCTGTATCAAAATACTGCAGACTTTGCTTTAATCTTAAAGAAGGCAGTTTTCCTTTTGGCTTTGGCCACCGGAAACAGAGTGTCTGAGCTGGCGGCGATGAGCAACACACCTAATTGTCTTAGGTTTGGTAGACTTAATGATTCAATTTCCATTGCACCCTCCCCAGCGTTTGTAGCCAAGAATGAGCATAGTGCACACGTGTTTTCTGAGTTCACGGTGCCGGCGTTAAAAAGGGGAAAGGTGCATCATAATTTATGTCCAGTGCAAGCTCTAACCAAATATTTGAGAATAGCTCCTCAAAACCCCCAAGGTGCTTTATGGGTAGCGAGTACGGGTAAACGCTTACTTAAACGGCGATTAGCCTCTCTTCTGGTAGAAGTCATTAAAGAGAGTAATCCCGGCGTTGTGGGTAGGGCCCACGATTTACGCAAGTGGGCGGCCTCTTTACGTTTCCTGAAAAACTTTTCAGTTGAAGATATTGCGTCCACACAGTTGTGGGCGTCTAATCATACGTTTCTCTCTAGATACTTGTCAGTTGCTCTAGACAAACCTTCCTTACCATGTATAGCTTTAAGGCAGAGGGTCTAGGTGGCCCTGCAGTCACTTATGTTTACTTTCACGGAAGGGGGGGGGGGGGGGTGCAGTCAGTTGACATAGGACACCCTAGACCCCGCCGGAGTATGAGAGCTGTGATACAATTTAAGGTTAAAATGTGATATGAAAATTTCTCTGCGAGAAATTGTGCTAGTACAAGGTTTAGTACAAAACAACGGTGTTGTTATAGTAGTTTTAGCCGCGAAAGCGATGTAATATTAGTTCAATGGAGTTCATTTGCAATTGATCTCCACATGTATTTTGGGGTTTATGATGTGCACATATAAACTTATAACTTATTATTTTTGTCACCACTCGTTGAGTGGGGTGCCTTTTGTAACTACAGATCTGTGTTCAGAATCTTCAGGGTTACCCATTTTTGTCGGGCAGGCTTCTTTGAAGCACGCACCTGCCTGAACCCCTTTTTCTTGTATATTTCCGGCCTACGCCGTATTAAATACATTTTTCAAAAGTAAGAATACTATGTGGTTGTTTTTATTATCTGCTTTTCTAGAGTTATGATATGATTACGAATGTCCCCCTCCAGTCTTAGATATCAGGCATGTTCGTCAATGATGGAGGGGCCACTAATAAATTATAGGTTTGACTCCTGTAAGGAGATAAAGAAAACCTAATATTTAGTAGTGGCCCCGTAATCATTGACGACTGGGGCCCTCCCGACCGTCCCCTTCCCATTCGTTGATGTATTAAGGATTTTAGTTTACTTGATATGTCAGTGAAGGAGGAATGACGCCTGAATCAGCGTCTGGTCAGAAATCCACACAAGTACATCCACGATATGATGGAAAGCTTATTGGATAGTTATTCTTATTTTCTTTTTGTTTTTATTTTTTACGAAGTTTTTTCGTAGTGAGAACCCAATTCATAATGACTGAAGCCATGAGTGAGGTCGCGTGCGCTCATGATGAAGGCTCCTCAGTTTTTAAATGCTCTGCGCGGTAGATTCAAACTACGGCGGATTAGTGTTTGAAGAGGATGCCTTATGTAATAGGCATGTTCGTCAATGATTACGGGGCCACTACTAAATATTAGGTTTTCTTTATCTCCTTACAGGAGTCAAACCTATAATGTTGCATGTCAGACAAGGAAAGGTGACTTGAACAATTTCTTCAATCATGAAAACCTCCCATTTCCTCCATCTCTGTCTGCCTATGGGCAGCTACGTCCAGGGAAGAAGTCTGATCTCATAGAATGTCTTGAAAAGAAAGTAAGGTAATCAAATGATGTGACACCAGAGACTGAAGTGCGAATCATGGATGGTGCGGCACTTGTTCACTTTCTTAGACCTGAGGGCTGCAAGACATTTGGAGACTATGCTGCCAAGGTCTTTCTTCCATACATAAACAATGCTCAAAGTCAGGCTCTGAGAGTGGATGTTGTCTGGGACCAGTACTTCGATAACAGCCTCAAGTCACAGACAAGAGAACAACGTGTCACTGGTCCTATTCAGCGCAGACGAGTTGGGGCGTCTAGCCCAACACCAAAGAACTGGCAGCAGTTCCTTCGCTTGGCCAACAACAAGACAGACCTGTTTACATTCCTGAACAAGGAACTGCTGGAAAATGCATCAGGAGACCAGACTCTCATTGTTACTGATGGTGCCAATGTGCTATGCTTACCTACACGAGACACCAGCAACATTGCTCCCTGCAACCATGAGGAGGCAGACTCGAGGATCATGGTGCATGTCAGTGATGCTGTTATGCAGGGCTTCCACAAGATCCTTGTTCGAACTGTGGACACTGACGTGGTAGTATTGGCAGTGGCAGTCGTACAGCAGCTGGCTCAGAGACAGCAGATAAAACTCTGGATTGCCTTTGGTTGTGGAAAGGACTTTAGGTACATCCCAGCTCATGAAATATGTGCTTCACTTGGCACAGAAAGATCCTTGGCACTGCCTGTGTTCCATGCTTATACAGGTTGTGATACCGTGTCCCATCTGGTCCAGGTGGGAAAGAAGACTGCATGGAAAGTGTGGGAGGCACATGATGAATTTACTGCGATATTCTATGAGCTGCACAATGCACCTGAACAAATTGGTGAAGCGACTGAGGCTTCTCTGGAGTACTTCACCATTCGACTCTATGACAGGACAGCAACTTCTCGTTCCATCAATGAAGTCAGAAAGAATCTGTTCATCCACAAAGGACGTCAGATATCATGTCTACCTCCAACCAAGGCTGCTCTACAGCAACACATGAAGAGGGCAGTACTACAAGGTGGGCACCACTGGGGCTGCACCACGGTGCCAGAACGACAGTTGCCCTCTCCAAGTGAGTGGGGATGGACTTGCCCAGAAAAGTGGAGGCCTCTGTGGTCTAACTTGCCCGAAGCCAGTGCAACCTGCCCAGAACTACTGAAGTGTTCTTGCCGAGGAGGATGCACAGACTGCAAATGTGTTGATGCGCATCTAAAATGCACAGCCTACTGCAAATGCAAAAGTGACTGTGACAACAGTGTCTGAAGCTTTAGGAGTGGCATTTTTATAGCCTGACTTGCCCTAAATTGGATTTTATGCCACATAATTATTGTATATGATCTCCAAATGCAATGCTACATGTTTTTTAGAACAAGGAGTTGAGAAAAAACCATAGCACCTCACAGTTTTCCAGAAACTGCATTGTTGCTGCCGGTTGCTAAGGAAAATTATTTGCCTAGCAACCGTTGCTATGCAACACTGAAATCTCGGTGGCTCCTGCCCTGAAATTGTAAAATAGGTCTTTGTGAACTATTGTGGAAAGTTTTATGCTTGTATCACCTTGTGAGCAATTCTTGTCCTATTTAGTACCGATTGCCCTCACTCCAGGAGGTGAAGGGCGGAGAGACAAACTTCACATCGGCGGGGGTCGTAGACATCCTTGTCGTAGCAGGCCGTGCGGAGGCAGCACCCCCGATGGTCCAGCATGGCCGACCGAATGCATGTCAGGCGGAAGCAGGGAGGAGCCGGCAGTACGGCACCGAAAAATGGGGGGGGGGGGAGCGTCACACACCAGTGGAGGTGAGACAGGGTAAAAGTATGAGGCAGTAGAGCCAAAATAGCATTTGAAACCCAAGTAAAACAATATCCAGGAAGACGCCAAGTAGCAAGGAAAGTCAATTAAAAAACACCCACACAGTAGTCCACAAACACCAGGGCTGGGACAAGCCCATTAGGCAAGACCCAACTCTGGTAAACAGGTCCAATTCCTTTGGGGAAAAAAGACCCCACCCAAAATACCTGAGAACCCTCCGGGAGAGCGGAGGGAGGAGGGGGCGAAGCGGTGTAGGTTTTGCCGGCAGTAGAGCGGGCACCAGCTGGAAGGAAAAAGGGCAAGTGTGAGCAACCCAACAGTACCCTATTAGTGGAAATAGGGGAGGGGAGGGAATCCAATACACACAGGACAATCGCCACTTTGGGTCGAGTCCTAGGACTTTTCAGGAGGTCCTTGGGGCCACCTAGTATACTAGGAGGCCACCTGTAGGGCGGAAACTAGGTACCGAAGGAGGACACAAGGGAGAGGAAACAGCCAAGCAGCTGTTGTCCAAGGAGCCCTGTCCAGGACCAATTAAAAAGGGGTATAACAGGGCGCCAACACAAAAATCAAGGCAAAAAGGCTATGTGGCCGAGTTCTTGACAAGGCACAGGGCACATCAAAAGTAGAATGTCGCTTGTATAGCGGAAAACTAAAAAGATGAAGGAGCTGAGGACACCTGAAGACCCTCGCCTGTCTGGCGAAAAAACGTGTGGAAACACGAAAGACGAGTCAACTTGTCCAAGCTTAACCTCCCTGTGAGCGGGGCCCGTACACAGTATTTAGTAGCAGTCTCTACGTTTCCAACGTATGGCTTATGATCTCAGCCGCTACCACAGCGGGCCGATTTATCGGTACTCACGCGAAGTACCAAATAATCTCTAGAGTTGCACCTCAATTCACTACTAGGCACGTTGTACACACTCCGAGACGACTAAAGAAGGAAGAGAAAGCGAAGGAGAGAAAGAATTGTTATACAGTAGTTACCCATTTAATCTAGCTGCTCTCCTCATAGCCATGCTCCATTTTCTATGAGCCTACCCCAGTATATGAAACAGTATCAGTCACTTCTTGCCCACCGTCGATGTCACACGCCTTTTCAGGCTGTTGAGGTTTTAGAAGGATGTTCAGTGATGTAGGCAGCACTTTACTACGGATTTATGGCATGTTTATGGGTGTGCGCTTAGTGCTGGAGACGTGTTTATTTATTTGTTTTCTTCGGGGGTGGTTGGTCCTCAACGCCGCGTAGCGGTCGTTGTGTGTCTATTCTACCCTCGCTTTTAGGGTTCATGTTCACTTTAACTACCCCTTAACGTAACTTGGGGGGGATATGCTTCCCGCGGGATGCATTGTGTTTCTTTCCCTTTTTAACGTGCTTTTTGTTTTATTGTTTTTTCATGACTACGTGTCGATGTTTTACAAGACTTGAGCATGAAGTTTCTCTGGATTCTGCTTTTGTGTGAGCATAGGGCACACAGCCTTTATTCTATCACAAACATGCTGCTTTGGTCTCAACTGACCTATAGCCCTTCTGACTTGTTTATTCAACATGTCCATAGTTGGTGGTCTTGTATTTCGTTCGCCTGGTTCACGCTTTTGTCAGTTCCTTTTCGTTTCCCCGGGCCTACTTGGCTCGTGGATACGTGGTTCTGGTGAAAATGTCGGTCAATCCCTGGGCTTCCTAACTTTTATTTTATTAATTTAACATAATTGTGGGGATTCTCGGGCAGTGATTAGCTTTGTTACTAGGTTCTTTCACTCAGGGATTGACGCTGCCCTAGTGTTTTCTCTTTTCTGTGATTTGTGTAACTAGGCTAGGCCTGTTTTTTACCTTGAGCTGACCACCGTCGGAATGGGCCACACAGGTCCTTTCCTTCTGTTTTCCTCTTGTCTCTACTGACTTGCTGGTTATGGTCTTCTACGCTCTTGTTAAAATTCTCACCTTTGTTTTGTGTTTAAGCTAATCGGTTTTTTGCTTTGAGCTGCCCGCCATTGGAATGGTCCACACAGGTCCTTTCCTTCTGACTTCCTTTTGTCTCAACTGACTGGGAGATCTCGGTCTCGTAGCTCTCGGTATAATTCTCTTTTTCTTACATTTTACCTGTTTCTGTTCTTCCCCTGCCTGTGGTTACTTGATCATAAGGGGGGGGGGGGGATGTCTGGAAACTGTACGCGGTAATAAAGGCCCCGCTCACAGGGAGGATATGCTTGGACAAGTTGACTCGACTTTCGTATTTACTCACGTTTTTTCGCCACACAGGCGGGGGTCTTCAGGTCTCCTCAGCTCCTTCATCTTTTTTAAATCCACCCTACAAGAGCCTTTATCTTTTTGATGTGCCCTGTGCCTTGTCAAGGCTTAGGCCACATAGCTTTTTCAATTGACTTGGTTTTAAGCGCCCTGATTTAGTAGCAGTCTCTACATTTCCAACGTAGGGCTTATGATCTCAGCCGCTACCACAGCGGGTGTATTTATCGGTACTCACGCGAAGTACCAAATAATCTCTAAGAGTTGCACCTCAATTCACTACTAGGTACGTTGTACACACTCCGAGACGACTAAAGAAGGAAGAAAAAGCGAAGGAGACAAAGAATTGTTATAGCTACTCATTTAATCTAGCTGCTCTCCTCATAGCCATGCTCCATTTTCTATGAGCCTACCCCAGTACATGAAACAGTATCAGTCACTTCCCGCCCACCGTCGGTGTCACACGCCTTTTTTGTCTGTGCTTCGCGAGTGCCTGCTTTGCATCCCCTTCGCTTTGACTTAGTGAGTGTGAGCCTTTTCAGGCTGTTGAGGTTTTAGAAGGATATTCAGTGATGTAGGCAGCACTTTACTACGGATTTATGGCATGTTTATGGGTGTGCGAGTAGTGCTGGAGACGTGTTTATTTATTTGTTTTCTTCGGGGGTGGTTGGTCCTCAACGCCGCGTAGCGGTTGTTGTGTGTCTATTCTACCCTCACTTTTCGGGTTCATGTTCACTTTAACTACCCCTTAACGTAACTTGAGGGGGAGATGCTTCCCGCGGGATGCATTGTGTTTCTTTCCCTTTTTGACGTGCTTTTTGTTTTATTGTTTTTTCATATGACTACGTGTCGATGTTTTACAAGACTTGAGCATGAGGTTTCTCTGGATTCTGCTTTTGTGTGGGCATAGGGCACACAGCCTTTATTCTCTCACAAACATGCTGCTTTGGTCTCAACTGACCTATAGCCCTTCTGACTTGTTTATTCAACATGTCCATAGTTGGTGGTCTTGTATTTCGTTCGCCTGGTTCACGCTTTTGTCAGATCCTTTTCGTTTCCCCGGGCCTACTTGGCTCGTGGATACGTGGTTCTGGTGAAAATGTCGGTCAACACCTAGGCTATCCTAACTTTTATTTTATTCCTTTAACGTACTTGTGGGGATTCTCGGGCAGTGTTTAGCTTTGTTACTAGGTTCTTTCACTCAGGGATTGACGCTGCCCTAGTGTTTTCTCTTTTCTGTGATTTGTGTAACTAGGCTAAGCCTGTTTTTTACCTTGAGCTGACCACCGTCGGATTGGGTCACACAGGTCCTTTCCTTCTGTTTTCCTCTTGTCTCTACTGACTTGCTGGTTATGGTCTACGCTCTTGTTAAAATTCTCACCTTTGTTTTTGTGTGTTTAAGCTAATCGGTTTTTTGCCTTGAGCTGCCCGCCGTTGGAATGGTCCACACAGGTCCTTTCCTTCTGACTTCCTTTTGTCTCAACTGACTGGGAGGTCTCGGTTTCGTCGCTCTCGTTAACATTCTCGTTTTTCTTAAATTTTACCTGTTCTGTTCTTCCCCTGCCTGTGTTTACTTGAGCATAAGGGGGGGGGGGGGGAATGTCTGGAAACTGTAAGGGCCCCGCTCACAAGGAGGATAAGCTTTGACAAGTTGACTCGACTTTCGTGTTTACACACGTTTTTTCTCCACACAGGCGGGGGTCTTCAGCTCCTTCATCTTTTTAGTTTTCCGCTATACAAGCGAATTTCTACTTTTGATGTGCCCTGTGCCTTGTCAAGGAATCGGCCACATAGCCTTTTGCCTTGATTTTTGTGTTGGAAGCTAATCGGTTTTTTGCCTTGAGCAGACCGCCGTCGGAATGGTCCACACAGGTCCTTTCCTTCTATATTCCTCTTGTCTCAACTGACTTGGAGGTCTCGGTCTCGTCGCTCTTGTTAAAATTCTCGCTTTTCTTAAGTTTTACCTGTTTCCGTTCTTCCCATGCTTGTTTCCTTGTTCATAGGGGGGGGGGGGGGGGGGGGGGGGCGATGTCTGGAAACTGTGTACGGGCCCCGCTCACAGGGAGGGTAAGCTTGGACAAGTTGACTCGACTTTCGTGTTTTCGACACGACACACGTTTTTTTGCCACACAGGCGGGGGTCTTCCGGTGTCCTCGGCTCCTTCATCTTTTTAGTGTTCCGCTATACAAGCGAAATTCTACTTTTGATGTGCCCTGTGCCTTGTCAAGGACTCGGCCACATAGCCTTTTGCTTTGATTTTTGTATTGGCGCCCTGTTATACCCCTTTTTAATTGTACCTGGACAGGGCTCCTTGGACAACAGCTGCTTGGCTGTGTCCTCTCCCTTGTGTCCTCCTTCTGTACCTAGTTTCTGCCCTACAGGCGGCCTCCTAGTATACTAGGTGGACCCAAGGACCTCCTGACAAGTCCTAGGACTCAACCCTAAGTGGCGATTGTCCTGTGTGTATTGGATTCCCTCCCCTCCCCTATTTCCACTAATAGGGTACTGTTGGGTTGCTCACACTTGCTCTTTTTCCTTCCAGCTGGTGCCCGCTCTACTGCCGGCCAAACCTACGCCGCCGCCGCTTCGCCCCCTCCTCCCTCCGCTCTCCCAGAAGGTTCTCAGGTATTTTGGATGGGGTCTTTTTTCCCCAGAGGAATTGGACCTGTTTCCCAGGGTTGGGTCTTGCCGCATGGGCTTGTCCCAGCTCTGGTGTTTATGGTCTACTGTGTGGGTGTTTGTTAATTGACTTTCCTTGTTCTTTGCTACTTGGCGTCTTCCTGGATATTGTCGTACTTGGGTTTCCAATGCTCTTTTGGCTATACTGCGCCTCCTACTTTTACCCTGTCTCACTTCCACTGGTGTGTAACGCTCCCCCCCCCCATTTTCGGTGCCGTGATGCAGGCTCCTCTCTGCTTCCGCCTGACATGCAATCGGTCGACCATGCTGGACCGTCGGGGGTGCTGCCTCCAAACGGCCTGCTAGGGCGAGGATATCTACGACCCCCGCCGATGTGAAGTTTGCCTTTCCGCCCTTCAACTCCTGGAATCGCTCCCTGCTTCGGTGGAAGGCCGACGGGCCAAGGGGTCTCTCCGTCTATCATGGGATCTCATCTCCAATTACGCATGCCTTGCCTCTGCCCTGTGTCCAGCCCTCTCCTCTCCATTCCCCGTTCGGGCTCACTGATGTCCTCGAGATGGTTCGGGAAGGGGGGGGGGGGGGGGGAATGGTCGCGTCATGGACGACCTGTGTCGGCACACATTCCCTTGACAAGTTGACTCGACATTCGTGTTTACACACGTTTTTTCGCCACACAGGCGAGGGTCTCCTAGTGTCCTCTGGCTCTTCATATTTTTCTAGAATTCCGCTCTACAAGCACATTTTTTACTTTTTGATGTACCTTGGATCTGTTTCTGGGAATCGGCCACCCCACCGAGGCCTCCGCTTTTGTGTCTGGCCTGCTGCTCCGCTCCTCGGACTTCACTGGGTTCTTAACCCGGGAACTGCGGGAAGACTCTTAAGAGTTCCCCCGGCGGACTGCGGGAAGACTCTTAACCCGGCAAGCGCGATAGGCCTCACGGAAGGCTTCCTATAGGGAACGCGATAGGCCTCACGGAAGCAGGATTTTTAAAGGCGTACCAAAACGGCGCCAAGCTGTCTAGGGAGTCACAAATTGCGCCACGTTTAGTGCGACATGGTACCTCTCGATGGCACCCACAACCACCCGCCGCACGCACCCCACACAGTCTACACATGCAGTACGCTCTCAGTCACTATGGAGCCTACACGCTCCCCTGACTCGCTCCCTGTTGACTCGCCCAACCCTGTTGCTGGCGGTGTTAGTGCTCGTGGCAGGACACGAACACGTGCCAGGAACCCCTCCTTCGTATATACTTCTGAGGATGATGAGCCAGTGCAGCCAAGAAGACCTACATGTGCTGGGAGAGGCACGACACGTGGTGGGAGAGGCACGACACGTGCAACAAGCACGACGAGTGTGAAGAGGTCATTGTCCTCAGCATTTGCTCTGACAACTGCTACCACAACAACTACTGCCTCTACTGTTGTGGCAACGACGCCCACGGCGCCCACCACCACAGGAAGTACAATTGGCCGTCCTGGGGATGCAGGAGCATCGGGGGTAGTTGGCAAGAAGGGTAAGGGTAAAGGACAGCCTTATCAGTTCAAGAGGAGTAAGGTGACACCTCCCGCCTCTACCACCCCCGCGTTGCCACCACCACCACCCACCACGGCCGCCCCTGCCTCACTACCCACCACGGCCGCCCCTGCACCACTGCCCACCACGGCCGCCCCTGCACCACCGCCCACGCACGCCCCTGCTCCACCACCCACGCCCACCCATGCCCCTGCTGCTGTTGGAGGGCCTCGTAGAGTTTTGGCAGCCGGTCTAACGCCATCCAAGTTTGACGCCCTCCTCTTCCCTCCTGACTCCTCTGACGACGACGCTGCAGAAGGGGAAGCCTTCGATCCCAGGAACTATGGCTGGGGTGGTGATAGTGGGAGCGAGTCTGAGGAGGATCAAGACCAATATGAGGGAGGTGCAGAGGATTCGGAAGACGACGATGTACTTCTGCACCGTGACCATGACCAAGACCTGTCTGACGACGAAGGCTCAGACGACGTGGCTGACGGAGGGGCTGATCCTTAACCCCTCACGGGCGTATAATTTTGCCTGGTCTGAAGGGTCCCATTTCCAACCAGATTTGCACCAGTTCAATGCCAATCTGGCTGGTTCAACAGCAGACTGGCCCTGCAATGACCAGTCCACGGAATCTGATTTCTTCTGTGCATTTTTTGACCAGGAGGTATTATCTCATCTCGTTTCCCAAACCAATGGATATTTTACCTGGGTGAGGGAAAGAATTGATATGATATCTCCGAGAGCAAGAATTCGTGCATGGGTTGATACGACTGTCCCTGAGCTCCTTGTGTTCTTTGCGTTGTTGCTAATCATGCCTCTCTGCAGGAAGCATGTAATGGAGCATTATTGGAAGCACGACCCAATCATCAACACCCCAATTTTCCGGAAATATATGGCTCGTGATAGATTTTTCTTGCTTCTGCGATTTTTGCACTTCGCAGACAATAATAATCCAAACCGAACTGTTAGAATATGGAAAGTTCGGGATGTGTTGACCATGTTGTTGCAAAGGTACAGGAAATTCTTCTACCCCTTTGCTAACCTGGTGATTGATGAGTCGCTCGTGCTTTTCAAAGGACGCCTGGTGTTCAAGCAGTACATTCCCTTGAAGAGACACAGGTTCGGGATCAAGATCTTTGTGTTGTGCGATTGTGAAAGTGGAATAGTGCTCGACATGATCGTATACACCGGCACTGATGTAGACATTCCAAAAGTCGGTGGCAACGACCCATTGGGCATGTCAGGGCACATTGTGAAAAAGATGCTGGAGCCCTACCTGAACAAGGGGCACACGTTGTACACCGACAATTGGTATACAAGTCCTGCACTCTGCCAGTTCCTCCATGACCACAAAACGGGGGCATGTGGGACTGTCAGAACTAACAGGAAGTTCATGCCTAAGTTCCAAGGCAATCGCATAGAACTGGACAACCCCTCCCACAGTGAAACCGCTTCTGATGACGACTTGGCAGAGGAACAAAGGCGCCGCAGACAGGACAGACCAAGAAGAAAGAAGAAAGAGCACTACAAGCAGCTGGAGAAGTCTGGGAAAGTTCTGGCGGTAAAGTGGCTCGATAAGCGACCAGTCCACCTGCTTTCGACTGTCCATACAGGTGCCCAAGTGGACTCTGGTAAATTCCACTACCGTACCAAGAAGTCTATCCAGAAACCTGATATGGTGGTGGATTATACCAAGTACATGCGCCTTGTGGACAAGTCTGATTGCCAGCTTGCAGGCGTTGAGTGCCTACGAAAAACAGTGAAGTGGTATCACAAGCTTTTCCTTCACTTTGTTGACATCACGATGCTCAACGCTTACAACATGTGGCTGGTAAAAAAAGACATGGCCCCGAACAAAAAACTCAAGTTCCGGGAGTTCATATACAACGTCGCCTACCAACTCCTACAGAAACACCAACCAGTCTCCGGTCACAGGGGTCGCCGTGCAGTCAACCTCCCAGACAGAGTCATTGATGGATATGACAAACACTACCCTATCCACACCGAGCTATCTGGCACCCGGAGGCTGCAAGTACAGTGCCAGGTCTGTGCCCACTCCACCAGAAAGCCACCAAAAAGAAACCGAGTCACATCAATGTGCAAGGAATGCAACGTTGGGTTGTGTTTGGGCGAGTGCTTCAGGGACTACCACTCACTCAAGTACTACTAGGAGTGGTACCTGTGTCGCCCTATCTCAGCCAAACTCCTGCCCCGCCCACCTACCTCACTACCTACCTCACTACCTACCTGCCCGTACCTGACCTGCCCGTACCTGACCAACGTGATCTCAAAACACCTGCCTGCCTACCTACTTGCCCGTACCTGACCAACGTGATAATATTATCATAACATGTACAAATTATAGTTGTAGGATAAGTTCATATGTTTTGGTATATATTGTATATATATATATATATATATATATATATATATATATATATATATATATATATATATATATATATATATATATATATATATATATATATATATATATATATATATATTTATATATATATATATATATATACACAGTATATTATTGTATACAGTATACTGTATATATAAGCAATATTTTCATTTATTATTTCAGTTTAATTCATTAGCCAGGCAATATTTTGTTTTATTTATATATATATATACCTATGTAATATTATACTTATGTACTAACCTTTTGTAACAACCTTTTGTAATAATAAAACAAACAAAAAAACAAACAAAAAACAAATAAATAAACACAAAAAAACATACTTACGCTCTGCTATTCATCAAAGTTTTCGACTTTATGAATAGCAGGGCGTAAGTATGTAAAAAAAAAAAAATTTCAAGTGATATAAACACTCCAAAAACATCCCCATAACCTCTCTGGTTTCGAACCCACGTCTCTAGGCCTACGTCTCTAGGCCTACATCTCACTCAGTCCATCACTCTAACCACTAGACCATGACTGTTCACACTATACTGGCAGCGATTAGTGCGTACGTATTTTCGGGCAGACGAATGCTTGACAAAAAAAATATATATATACCCTCGATACACTTGTGTATATCGAAGTATTTAGTATGTATAATACTTTTACATAACCTAACATATTCTATCATTACGAACAAACAGTAAAGAAATTTACAAGTAAATAAATAACCTTTCATCCATGAGTTGCAAGCAAATAGTGCGTAAAAATTGTGTAATGAGATATCGGGTTACTCTAACATACTGCGCCATCCAAGAAGCCTTATCGTTGTTTACAATATAGCAACGACAACACAAAGTGTCTATAAGGTCTAAATTTGTGCATACACCCACGCTAATCTCATCTACTTACTGTAATCTGACCCCTTTTCTCTCCCGCGCCACCCACCTTTCTCAATACACCACTCTTATTTCGCCTATTATTCGTCCGTATGCATCTCTGCGCTTCATTTATCAGTGTATATTATTCACATGGGCTGCCTTACTCATGAATATGAACAGGTGAAACCATAAAGGTGCTTTTTAGGCGAGATATAGAGCGTTGCTTCTCATCAATCGCACGTTCTTGCCTCCACCCTCTCTCTCTCTCTCTCTCCTCCCGCCTGACTCACTCACACACACTCGCTCGCTCGGGGATGTCGTGCCTATCAGCCCATTTTTTTCAACTTGCAGCCACCGTAACTCCACACCCACATTTTTTTAGGGTGGATATATATATATTGGCGGATGTGGCTGCTTATTTCCAAGACATTGAGGTACTTTTTTTTAAATTCTGTGAGATCGAATTTTTTTGCAGAAATGCACAAATAACTACCCTAGCTCCTAGGGCTATTTAGAGCTTAACAGGTTAAGAGTCAGAGAACAAAAATATCAACTTTAAACATCGAAATTTAATTTTGTTTTTTTATTTTTTTATTTTTTTATTTATTTTTTGCCCCTGGGCCATGCAAAATATCACTCCTCTACCTCCCCTCCTTCCCCACTTTCCTCCCCTCCTTCAGTTATCACCTATTTTCCCTGTTATTACCTTATTCTGAGGTATATTTTCGTGCTAACATTAGCGAGTTGCAAGCAGGGCATTGTCAACACTGTTAGCAAGCGAGTGCAAGAGAGAGAGAGAGTATCGATCGACTGTGTCTCAGTGGCCTTGGGGGAAATTGGCGGGAAAGCAGGTTGCCTCACCCATACATTATATAATTCGCAGCCTGTATCTCCGATTTTGACCATCCAAACGCTGTTTTCACTCGTTTTATTGTTGTTTCAGGTTAATACCTTTATAATCAACCCATAATAGGCGCGTATGGATAAGTATTAATGCTATATATGGTAAAATTAATATTTTAGTGATGGAAACAGCTTAAATATGTCAGCACAGGCAGAGGTGTCTAATTACCCCCATGCGCACTTCTTAGGTTAAGCCCTACGTTGACTTCGCTTTTCCTGCCCAGTCCAGGACGTTCGCCACCCATTGCCATCGGCAGGTTCGGGTGGTTTTTTCTGCTCGTCAGCCCCTGCCGACGTCCGCAGCCACCTCCTCCTGCCGGACCTTTTTCGTCCGGGACTGACGTTCCTGGGGGTGGCTTGGCAGGTGGCTTTCTTGCTTGTGCTAAGCGACACATGCTCCGCACAATGGGAGGTCGTGGCGAAGCACTCGTCGTCCTCCTCCAACCATGTGAGTGGAGGTCCGTCGCCGGGGCCTGAGGGCTTGGGCTATGGGACGGGCCGCGGGGGGCGTTGTATACGCTCCTCCCGTGGCCGTTCGTACCCGGTTTGCCGTTCCATCCTGTGGGTGGCCTATGCTGGGACCCTCGTCCTACGCTCCCTTGCTCGGACAGGAGGGGGACGGGCCGGAGCGTGAGGCCCGCTCTCCGTTTTCGTCGGGACGGCCAGGTGGACGGGGGTTGGCCATGGTAGTTCCTTTCTCCGTGACAAGTTACGGGAGGCTATGCTCCGCACAACGCCTAGCTCCTGGCCAATACCCTCTCCACTCACCCGGCCGTATCATTGACTTGGTGGTGGGCCTGCCGCAAAGCGCCCGCACCGGCTTCTCCCGCCCCCACTTCCGGCACTAGCCACGCCGGTCGTGGGCACGACGGTGGTATATAAGGGTCTGGCCTGGAGGTGGAGGTATCAACCTCCTCTCGGGCGCCTTCCCCGTCATCGACGCAGTGTCTCAGGAGGTGGCCCAGGTAATCCGGTCCTTGTATGGGGGAGGTGCCATCGCGATAACATCTCCACATAGTGTGTTTTGGACACACTCGCTGTAGTCGTCCGTGTCGCGTGCCAGGGGTTCGCAATCGCTATTTATCATGGCGGGCCTCCCACCTTCACACTGAAGGCCATGGGACCTACACAGTGCTCCTGTTCCCCGGAGTCGGGTGTACGCGTCAACACTTCGTGTGTCGTGTTCTGCCCGTTTCTCGTTCACGAATGTGTTCTGGGATCATTACCTTGGGTGGCACTGACCGTGCCAGTAGGCCTGCTCGGACTCGACCACCTTGTTCTGCTGGTCCCCTACCACTTCCCTGTATCGCCCCCCCCCCCCCTTACTGGCTGTGGCCAGTACCGTGCTTGCTACATATGAGACTGTCACACTGGGTCTCTCGGGGCTCGCTCGCTGCGACGGTGCCCTGGACTGCTCCCCCGGCGGCCATCTGGATAGACACCGATGCGTCATGTGAGGTGGGGTGGGGCTCCCAATCTCATATGGGTCGTCGCCACCACGGCAAGTGGTCAGGGCTCTTCCGCTTCTACACTGGCATAACCGACACAGGGTTATGGTCCCCCCGCCGTGCATTTGTCTCTTCGTACCTCTCCATGTCCTCAGCTGGGCTGGGTATACCTTGGATTGCGTTCAGCCACCGTGTCACCTGCTTCGTCATCCATCCTGATTCTCTTCATGCTGTATTCGTCCCATACTGTAATTTCTTCCTTTCCCTGAAAAGGGGGGGGGGGGAGGGGAGGGAGGTATTTTTGTATGCTTGTACAAAGCCTTTCTTTCAATACATGTATGTCCTGTCTGTTTAGTATTGAGGATGTAGCTCCTACGGTTTTTACATTTTGACTCCACTGTCTCCGGGTCTTGTGTTGGTATGCTTATACCTCCTACCCATGTCATGTAACTACGGAGTGTCCTATGATGACGTCCGCCAGCTATGCCATGCCTTGTGTTTTTGTGAATACTTTACACTTGGCTTCACTTTAGGATTTCGCTATTACAGTTTTTACATTCTGACTCCACTGTCTCCGGGTTTTGTGTTGGTATGCTTCTGCCTCCTACCCATGTCGTGTAACTACGGAGTATCATATGGTGACGTCCACCGTCTTCTGTGTCTCTTCGTCCCATACTGTATTTTCTTCCTTTCCCTAAAACAGGGGGGGGGGGAGTTCTTTTTGTATGCTTGTACAAAGACTTTCCCTTTCAATACTTGTCTGAACAGTACTGTCTGTTTCGTGTTAAGGATGTAACTTAAGGTTTATTTCATTTGGACTATACTGTCTAGCGGTTTTTGTATTGGTATGCCTATGCCTCATACCCATGTCTTGTCCTTAAGAGAGTCTTCGGAGGTCATCCACATGCTGTGCCGTGCTGTTTGTTATTGTCTTACTTTACAATTGACTTCACCTTTCCCATGTTGGTGTGCCATTCCATGGTCGACATGACCTATTCCTTTACCTGCCTGTGCATTTTAGACCCTAGACTGATACACTAGTAACTGTATTTTCTTAATATGCACCGTACTGTTACGCTCTTTTTTCCCGATAAACTAAACTGTTTATTTGTGTCTTTTCTTGGTCCTCTACTTTGATAAGGTTTGGGTTTTTGTGGTTTATTGGATGTCCGCCTCCAATGTGGGATTCAAGCCCTAAGATGGAAACGTAGAGACTGCTACTAAATTGGGAGGTTTGACGACCTCCCTTATAACCAAATAAGGAAAACCTCTTATTTGGTAGCAGTCTCGGAGTATCCAACGTCACAGTATCCCGCCCTCATGCCGATCCCCTGCCCATCCAATCTAAACTGATTACTTGATACCTCGATACTGTTTCATGTACTGGGGTAGGCTCATAGAAAATGGAGCATGGCTATGAGGAGAGCAGCTAGATTAAATGGGTAACTATAACAATTCTTTCTCTCCTTCGCTTTCTCTTCCTTCTTTAGTCGTCTCGGAGTGTGTACAACGTGCCTAGTAGTGAATTGAGGTGCAACTCTAGAGATTATTTGGTATTATTCGCGTGAGTACCGATAAATCGGCCCGCTGTGGTAGCGGCTGAGATTATAATCCCTACGTTGGATACTCCGAGACTGCTACCAAATTATAGGTTTGACTCCTGTAAGGAGATAAAGAAAACCTAATATTTAGTAGTGGCCCCGTAATCATTGACGAACATGCCTATTACATAAGGCATCCTCTTCAAACAAAAAAGAAAATAAGAATAACTATCCAATAAGCTTTCCATCATATCGTAGATGTACTTGTGTGGATCTTTGACCAGACGCTGATTCAGGCGTCATTCTTCCTTCACTGACATATCAAGTAAACCAAAATCCTTAATACATCAACGAATGGGAAGGGGATGGTCGGGAGGGCCCCAGTCGTCAATGATTACGGGGCCACTACTAAATATTATGTTTTCTTTATCTCCTTACAGGAGTCAAACCTATAATTTATTAGTGGCCCCTCCATCATTGACGAACATGCCTGATTTCTAAGACTGGAGGGGGACATTCGTAATCATATCATAACTCTAGAAAAGCAGATAATCAAACAACCACATAGTATTCTTACTTTTGTAAAAAAGAGATATTCGAGTGCATAAACTTTATACAGCCTAAATCTTCAAAAAGGGGTACAAGCAGGAGCGTGCTTCAAAGAAGCCTGCTTGAAAAAGGGTTAACTCTGAGACTCTGTGCACAGATCTGCTAGTTAAGAAGGCACCCCACTTAAAGTAAGTGGTGAAAACTAAAAACTTATAAGTTTACATGTGCACATATAAACCCCATTAACTAGTGGATATATTCCTAAAATATAACCAAACATAAATTAATTCTTGTACATTCGTAGAAGTACTGAACTCGTGTACTTATGCAGAAGTAATTACTGCAAAAGTAAAAGTCGTAGTTGCCACTACCGAGATTTCTCAAAAATCTATTGCTTCACAGCCAAAGCTACTTACAACAAGAATTGTCGTAACACTACTATTGGCTTTTAGCACAATTTCCTGCAATGAATACTACAGAGAAATTTTATAATACAATGCCTACAACCAGTATCACAGCTCGTATGTTCCGAACACATACTCCGGAGGGGTCTAGGGTGTCCTATGTCACACTGACTGCACCCTCCCCCCCCCTTTTTCTTGAAATTAAACAAAACGTGACTAAAAGGGCCACCTAGATCCTCTGCCGTAAAGCTATACATGGCAAGGAAGGGTTGTCCAGAGCTACTGAAAGGTATCGAGGCAAAAACTCCTGATTAGAGGCCCACACCTGTGTGGACGTAATAACTTTCACCGAAAGATTATTAAGGAAACGTAAAGAGGCTGTCCCCTTGCGTAAATCGTGGGTCTTACCCACAACGCCGGGATGCTTCTCTTTAAAGTCCTCAACCAAGAGAGAAGCCAGTGTACGCTCCATCAATCGTTCACCCGGACTTGCGACCCATAAAGCACCCTGGTGATTTAGAGGTGCCACTCTTAAATATTTGGTTAGAGCTTGCACTGGGCAAAAAAGATGGTGCACCTTTCCCCTGTTTAACGCCGGCACCGTGAACTCTGAAAACACGTGTTCACTGTGCTCAATCTCGGCTATGAATCCTGGGGAAGGTGCAATGTGAATACACTCATGAAGCCTATCAAACCTGAGGCAATTAGGTGCGGTGCTCATCGTCGCCAGCTCAGATACTCTGTTCCCGGTAGCCAAAGCCATAAGGAATACTGCCCTTTTGTAAAATCTGCAGTCTTTGGTACATACGGGAACGAGAATAACGATGATGCTTTGTCCAGAGACCATGTAGGCCTGAGCTGACGGGGAGGTGGGCGGAGTTTAAAACCCGCCCACATAAATCACTGCCAGATAAATGTTTCTGCATGAACAGATAAATTAAATAATAAACAACCAACGCCACCGAGGGCATAGTTTGTTTTGTTCTAAGAATCCGAGACGTAAAAGCTTTCCAATGCGATTGAAACTGTCGCTTTGTAGACTGGGTATATTGATTCGTGAATATCTTGGTCACGTCGCTACCATAAGGTGCTAGCCACTTGGCCTCCTGAATGTCCAAAATGAACAAGTCCACGAGGTTTCTAGGTTGCCAATTGTGTTCTAAGTGGAACAACCCGACCAGGAGGGACACTGGGTGCGGGCACCACGTGTTCAAATGCTGGTACCACACTGCGCCGGCCACAGGGGCGCGATTAGCGAGACTACGCCTCGCTAATCCTGTAGTTTGTTGACTACGTGGCACATTAGAGACGCGTCTGGCGGCGGAAAAGAGATAAACGGAACTCAACCTGTTCTCGTCCGTGATCAGAGCGTCAGGTCCGCCCGCCGGCGTTATCGTCCGGCGGGTGAGGTACGACTGTGAGTATCGCCATACACCTTGGCTGTGGCTGTCCCTCGCTTGTGAGCTCGGTATACTCCCTGAACGGGGAGCCCTCGTCCGAGTCCCGTAAAGGTTTATGATAATTAAAAGCTCCCATAGCTCATTAACCTCTGAAGTGCGCATGGGGGTAATTGGAAACGTCCCCCTGTGCTGACGTATTTGAGGTGTTTCCGTCACTAAAATATTCATTGTGCCATTAATAGCATTAATATTTATCCATATGCGCCTATTATGGGTTGATTATAAAGGTATTAACCTGAAACAACAATAAAACGAGTGAAAACAGCGTTTGGATGGTCAAAATCGGAGATATAGCCCGCGAGTTGTATAATGTATGGGTGAGGCAATCTGCTTTCCCGCCAATTTCCCCCAAGGCCACTGAGACGCAGTCGATCGATACTCTCTCTCTCTCTCTTGCACTCGCTTGCTATCAGTGATGACCACACCCTCCAATCGGATTTCTAATGTTAGCACGAAAATATACCTCAGAATAAGGGAATAACAGGGAAAATAGGTGATAACTGAAGGAGAGGAGGAAAGTGGGGAAGGAGGGGAGGTAGAGGACTGAGATTTTGCATGGCCCAGGGGCCAAAAAAAAAAAAAAAAATAAAAAAAAAAAATATAAATTTTTTTTTTTTTTTCGATGTCAAAAGTTGATTTTTATTTTCTCTGACTCTTAAGAGTCTTCCCGCAGTGCGCCGGGGGAACTCTTAAGAGTCTCCCCGCAGCTCCCGGGTTAACACATTGAAAGCAGAGCTGGTGAGCAAAATAAAAAAGTATACTAATTAATTTAATTTATATTTAATTGTATTAAAATAAATTACTATAAATAAACACAATATTATCATAATATAATCATAGAAAATATATATGTTTATTATGATTCAGCTATTAAATTATTTCATTAACAAATAAAAATAAGATAGGGCTACCTGAGCTTAACGGCGTTGAACATACAGCAATGAGAGGTTCAAGTGCCGACACGACGGAGACTGGGGGAAAACTACCCCGCCCCCGGGAACTACCTGGTCACCTGGTGCAACACCGGTAATCCGCCCTGGAAAGAGAATTTTCCGGGGATTAAAGCTCATAGGGTTACACCCAAAAAACGGTACAAAATATGTGCCTCAAAACCGCCGGTCAACGAACCGTAGCACTCCACCACTACTTTTCGTTGTCCTTTAGTATCATATTAAAGATTTCAGCATATCTTTACCTGTCCAGAAGATTTAAGCATATCTTCTGAATCCTCATAAAGGTGAAGCATATCTTTATTAAAGATGAAGTCTTTCAAGTATCCCTTTACACTTGAAACACTAGTAAGATTCCGGCATCTTTTTATCCCATAAAAAGTCTAAGCCTATCTTAATCTCTAATCTGGCGTCACCCAGAAGCCCCCATAGATCGCCGTCTTGAAGGCCGTGATACCCTATTCTATCAATCAATTGTTTGGCAAATTATCGCGAATTGCAAATCAGGTAATATAACCACCCAAAGGTACAACCGCTGGGTTCTATATGCAATGTCAAACCAATTATACCTGCCCCAGACCTCTTTGTAAAAAGGTCGCCGGGAGGGAAAGACTAAACAAACAAACAACATTGTTTCAATGGCTTATTAAAGATTTCAGCATATCTTTTATCTGTCCAAAAGAATTAAGCATAACTTCTTAATCCTCATAAAGATGAAGCATATCTTTATTAAAGATGAAGTCTTTCAAGTAACCCTTTACACTTGAAACACTAGTAAGATTCAGGCATCTTTTTATCCCATAAAAAGTCTAAGCCTATCTTAATCTCTAATCCGGCTTCTCCCAGAAGCCCTCATAGATCGCCGTCTTGAAGGCCGTGATACCCTATTGTATCAATCAATTGTTTGGCAAATTATCTCGAATTGCAAATCCGTAAATATAACCACCCGAAGGTACAACCGCCGGGTTTTATATACAAGGACCCCAATGGAAATACGCCTAATGGCCTTATTGGGCTATCCTTAGTTGGAATTATGCAAGGCTGGTACATGTCATATTTATAACATACTATGTGGTACCAACTCTGTAAAATGCTAACTGAATAAATATTATTATTATTATTATTATTATTATTATTAATGTCAAACCAATTATACCTGCCCCAGACCTCTTTGTAACAAGGTCGCCGGAGGTAAAGACCAAACAAACAGACAGCATTGTTTCAACAGCTTTGAAAAGCAGAGAAAACCAAGGTCAATAGGTGTCCGCCTGATCACCTAGAAAACTGAGCGGAGCCCCCCTCGACGGGAATAACTCAGGAAGCCTGATCCCAGGCTCGACCATAGAAAACGCAGTTTCTGATGAGCCCTCAAGCGACCAAACTCGTCGGGGTAACTTACCTATTTTAGCCATCCTGACTAAAACTCGGTAAACAAAAACGGTGTTCTCGGAGCAACGAGAAAAACGCCGGAAAGGTAACCCACACTAAACTATACATTACAGGAGGGCGTAAAGCATAAAGCAATGAATAACACAGGAAGCTTGATCCCAGGCTCGACCATAGAAAACGCAGTTTCTGATGAGCCCTCAAGCGACCAAACTCGTCGGGGTAACTTACCTATTTTAGCCATCCTGACTAAAACTCGGTAAACAAAAACGGTGTTCTCGGAGCAACGAGAAAAAACGCCGGAAAGGTAACCTACACCAAACGAGACATTTTAACACATTTCATACAAAGGGTGTGCGCAAAAATAGGGATACCTGAACAGGAGGGCGTAATGCATAAAGCAAAAACCGGGGCAAAGGTAGCCATGACAGAGACTGGTGGGATACTTACTCCAGGTTCTGCATAGACCCGCCGGGACCCAGCTCTGGAAAAAATTAAAATTTCCAGGAATTAATGCTCATAAGGTTAACCCAAACATGTTCGCACACAAGTGTTAAATAACCCGCCGGGTAACGAGACGTAATACTCAACGACGACAGCTCGCTACGCGGTGGGGTTTCCTAAGTAAAAGATTTCAGAATATCTTAATTTGTCCAAAAGATTTATGAATACCCTCTGACATAATATATAAAGACCAGCATGGCGTTTATAACTGATGAAGTCTTTCCGGTGGTGTTTGTTGCAAGATTCAATTTTGGAAAACAAAAAACTAAAAAAGACGCCGGCCCCCGAATTATCTCATAGATAAAAAACTGGGAAGCCTGACAAATATACGAGATCTAACTTCTCCCGAAGTATCTTTTCAGATCGCCGTATGTTGAAGACGGCGATACAAAACGTATCCCTCAATTGTCTGGTTAACTAACTGAATCGTAAATTCGTTATTCCCATCCCTCCAAGGAGCACCCGCCGGGTGTGAATATTAGTTTTTTGAAAAAACGTTAACCCCAATTGTGCCCTAAAGCGCCGTATGTTGAAGGAGGCGATACACAATGCATCCCTCAATTGTCTGGTCAACTAAACTGAATTTTGCAAATTCGGGCAACCCACCCTTCCAGGTTGCACCCGCCGGTTGATTTAAAGTTTAAAGGTTAACCCCAAATGTTCCTAACCCCACTTCTTTGTAAAAGATCGCCGGGGAGGAAATACAAAGATCGCGGTTTGCAAATCAGTCAATAGAACCACCCAAAGGTACAACCGCCGGGTTTTATATGCAATGTCAAACCAATTGTACCTGCCCCAGACCTCTTTGTAAAAAGGTCGCCGGGAGGGAAAGACTAAACAAACAAACGGCATTGTTTCAATGGCTTATTAATGGAGTAACAAAGAAAATAATACCATCTTATCAGACAACCTTTAATTAGCATGAAGTAAAGCAATACCAAAATACCGGAAGTCAATAATATTACAAATTAAGTAATTAATGGAGTAACAAAGAAAATAATATCATCTTATCAGACAACCTTTAATTAGCATGAAGCAAAGCAATACCAAAATACCGGAACTGTTCTGTAAAGTTAAACATATATAGGCCTACATATGTATCTAGCTACTTAAAAAAATCTCGTTAATCTTTCAACAAACTGATCCAGAACATTGTTAAAATTTAATTTCCGGAGCACAGACGATTCTACATGCATTAATGCCAAATGATTGAGCTTTTCATCTTTCAGAGTGGATCGCAGGTAATTCTTAATACGTTTCAGAGCAGAAAAAGACCTCTCTCCAGAACAGTTTGTGACGAGAAGTGACAAGTAAATGCGTAAACAAATGTACATGTTTGGAAAAGTATCCTGCATTTCATTGTTAACAATGGTTTGAAGCATTCTCAATGTAATAAAGGTCCCCTTATTTTCACCTTTTCTACTTAGCCACACATCAGATTCAGGTTCATTCATGTACTCTTGGAAATGAACAATTTCCTCGGGGAAGCTGGTATTGAGGTCTTCTGGGTAGGTTTTCACCAGCCTCTTTGCCGCATCCCTCAGTTGGTCACCGTTTACCGAGGGCATTTTTGAAAGGAAGCCGAATTTGCCAGAAACCGCATCTTATATATGCTTCCAGCCTCTTCTGAAGTGCTGTTAACAAGTGATCAATCATGGGAAGAAACACTGTGACCCTAAAATTCTCCCTCCCTGAAAAAGCAGTATCTTCAGAATTGCCATAATTTCGCCTGAGCTTCACACTTCTTTGTTTCTTTCTTTGGGTTTCTTCTTTGTACACCGGCTAATTTTCAAATCCAATTTTGATCTTCCCTTTCTTCTCAAAGTCCTCAAAAGCATCTCTTAAACTGGCAACATAATTATTCAATGACCTTCAGAGCTTCACGGCTTCGTTCAGATCCATATTTGTGCTCTCCAGCTTTATGCTTGTCTGGTGAAACCTTTCCATGACAACAGACCAGAACACCAGTAAGATGCAATTTTCCAAGGTATTCAACTTGGATAAAATACACCTTGCCTCTTGTCGTGCTTTGGCTGTTTCGTCCAGGTTTTCTGTAAATTGCTCTAAAACCATCCTTATTTTTTCATATCCACAGTTGAGTGCCTTTAAAGCATCGGAGTGGGCAGCCCATCTAGTGTCACTCAGGCGTTTGACAACAGGCAGGCCACCAAGGGCATTGACTAAAAGTTCCCACCGATGAGTTGATGCACTGAAAAAGCAGTAGACATTCTCTACCAAATCAAAGAACTTTGAAGCAGCAGAAATGTTGTCCACAGCAGAATGGCCGACCAGGTTGAGGGAATGTGCGAAGCAAGGAATGTAGTCGGCAAGAGGATTCTTTTCCCGAATTCTTGCTTGCAATCCCGAGTATTTGCCACTCATGTTTGACGCATTATCATATGTGTTATGCCCTGATTTTATTCAGGATTAACTATTGGTACAGGTGAGTTCTACGAGACTGGGTTATTGGATTTCATGCAAATACATAAAGGGAATCAATAGAGGACATAATATAATCTCGGAAGATGGTTTGGAGTACAGCTTTATTCTTATTTAACACTTATGCAGAATAGAAATAAAATAATTCACACGAAATAGTATGGGCAATAGTGGGCATTAATGTTATTGGACTTTTTATAATCTTCAGCACTGTCGCGGGTTTGGATAGAGCGCACTTCCCACTTCTAACTATCAGGTATTCTCTTCTAATATGTGGCCTAGAATAGTCTGAAGACTTCGCTCGTAGATCAGGCTAATATTGCTATGTTATATTGATAAGGTTCTGTGTGACTCACTGGTGATGATGCAAAATTAAGTGATATATTTATCTCCAAGAATAATACGTAAAGGAGATATAAGTAGCTAGCTTCAACTCGTATTATATAATTACTTGTCTCCATAACACTTAAGACAGATATCAGTTATGGCGATTTAGGTTTTATTAACAATCACAAATACTCATTTAGAATTGATTACACTCGAGCCGTAGTCCCAATAGTTAAGACTTTATCACTTCGGCAATATTAAACTGTAGCGCGAATTATTGTATGAGTATGGTCGCCGGTATTAGCTTCACTGAATATACTTTAACCCTTGTCTGGCGGGGGTGGACTTAAGTCGGGCTAGAGAACCAAGGACTATGTGGCGGGGCCCGACTTAAGTCTGTGTGCAATTTTTGAGCAATAATGGCTCTGAGAGAGAGACGAGCGATGGGAGGAGCGTAGGTCGGTTCATGACCGCTCGGCATGGGTCCCGCGCGACTACTGACGTCTACTCCACACACACCCACACTCACTGCCTCGCTACACAGGGAATTATGTAAGGAAATTACCGTATTTTAGGGATTTTGCACTCGTCTTGCACGATCGTTGCAAGAGAACCCGTGGTCGTAGAAGGATGGTTCTGGTGTCATTGGAAAGCTCAATTATCGCCCTTTCAGGGATACATAATTGTATTATGCTCTGGCTCTTGTTTATGCATGAAAAAGAGCACGGAAACAAGGTCGTTTAGGGTAAAACCACCCGCTTGCCAGGTAGTAGAAGTTACCGACCTAGCCGCTCCGTGAGTGTTAACAACACATTAGCATAGCGATCACTTTGGTCATAGAATCGTATGGATTACGAGGCACAGGGAAAACATTTGATCATAGCATATAGTATCGAGGCACTTATACTATTAAGAATCAAGCACTGTAGAGGTATCTTCTGGTTATCTTGAGGCACGGTGTTAGGGGTTATCAGCTGCTCCGGGGGCTGTCCAATGTGTCCGGTAGTGTGAAGGTTCAATGGGTATGGGGTCTTAAATATGGTTCCGTAACTATATGGAGTACAGTTGGTCACCATATCGAATTAATGCAAGTATTCTGAGCCTGTAGCTGTAAGCAAATACTTGACTATTCTGACCTTTAATTAACCGGTGATGAAGCTCCGATATGTTACTCTTGGCTGGGATTTTAAATGTAATGTTTCAGGCAGAGGCCGGATTAACAAGACATCGGACAGACGCAAGATAAGTCTAGTGAAGTAACTTTTCTTGACAGTCGCTAATCTTTGAAAGAGGTTCAAGGAACTCGGGCGGTGTTTAAACCTTTAATTTAGGTACCAATCCTGGATGGGAGGCCACAGACAATTGATACCAAGGACTTATGTGTGCAAAGTGCTCAATTAAGAGTATCTCGCATAATCCCTTCTAACACAATAGACCTTTCTGTCCTAGATCGATGTGAGTCAAGTGGTCGGTGTAATCTAAATTAATTAAGATACCGGTAGGAAGGGAAGCCTGCTACTATCAATATTTTGACTATGATAGAAAACGTACTCGTATGGATAACTATTGGACTCTGGGATGCCAGAATTAATAGGTTACACATATGGAGCTACTGGCGCACTCTATAACTGGTTATAAACTAAAGTAGCAGAGGACATACCACTATTAGTTTGTAATACAGTTAATGTTTGTATGTTTGTTAATTTATGTATGGTCTTGGATATTGCTAATGGTAAGGGGGTATAGCGGAATTAGATCAGCAAGGGAGGTATGCATACAAAGATAAAAGTTCAACTGTTGGTTGGCAAGAATAGTGGTGGGGTCAAGGGTATTGCTACACTTGGTTGGCGTGTGTGCTTGGGGGTTTGTGGGTCCCTTGTGGTATGGGGGGGGGGAGGGGGGGAGGCCGCACCTTAGTAATATGGGGCATCTAGTTTTCTAGGTTAACTTGGTCTGGTAAAGGATTCTATTTTCGATCTATGGATACTCTTAGCTGGGGTTGATAGGATTTTATACTTAGTACTGCTGAGATTGACTATGGTTGGTGGTGGGGGTTGATTTTCTTCAGTGTCAAGGTCAAGGGGGTAGCAGTCTTTTTAGGGGGTCAAGAGGTTGTTGTCCTAGCCTCGCTCGGCCCGTCATTCTCGGGTCGGGGTTAGATGGTAGAGGGGTTGTTATTGCTAGTGGATAGCATGTGATGAACAACATAGTATGGCAAGGAAATATACTGGTTGGGGGGGGCCTTGATCAATCATTTATAATAGGAATATTTAAGGTAAAAAAAGGAATTCTTGGGTTGAGCTGAGAGAACCTCGAGCGAGGCTACCTGGGGCATGTCACTGGTGTTTTTGAGGGAAGGTCGATAGGGACCTTTATGAACGGTAAGGGTATATTTGTTATTGTGTAGATTTCTAAGCATGTTTATGGAGGGAATTGTCTCTCTTTACCTGTGCTCTCAGATTGAGTGATGTCGATTTCTCTGAAAGGTTATTTATTTCTGAGGGGTATATAAGTATACATGGTGGCAAGGTTATTGTTGTGGTTTGGTTTGGTTCTTAAGTCTAGACATAAGGGTGAGATTTCCCTATTTGTGGACAGGGACAGGCGTGTGGCTTGTATGGGTTTTTCTGGGAGAAGGGGATACAGGGTGATCAAAAGTAAGGCGTGTATATGGGTGAACGGGTAATAGTTTGATCAATCGATCAGATAATAACGTGCATGGTGGAGGTATTCCTCATCTCTGGGAGATGTGGTTATTGTAAAGTCTCGTAATTTACAAGCTCTTTACTTAGTTAGTTTTAGACTCTGTATTTGTTCTCTTGTTCTTTTTGGTGTTTAGTTTACATCTTCAAGACGGATATGGTTGCATAGGTTTTATTTAGGTTAGGTATCCTACATTTGAGACAGGTTATAATTGTATGGTTTTTATTTACATGAGGTATAGTTATTTGGTGTAGGTTATTGGTATATGTTTATTTAAAAAGGTTGAGAGAATAGGACTTTTGGACGATGGGTCTTCTGCTTTTTGTTCCCTGCCTGGTTGGTGGGACTTCCTAGGGTGATGGGCGCAAACCTTCGGTGTTCCTTTGAGGGGTGAGGTCTTGGCCTTGACCCGGTGACAGGCGCGGCTGGTTTGTTTGTACTGGGGTGTCTTGTTTCTTTCCTCTTTCTCTTCTTCTTGTCCTTTGGTCCTTCCGCCGCTGGTACTTTTCCTTCGTCTGTGGTGGTTGTGTTTTCTCTGTGTTTTTTTTTTTTTTTTTTTTTTTTTTTTCTATGTGATTGAGGGAGGCAAAAGGCATAACTGCCTATAGCGAGTGCCTCCCCCATAGTTGAAAGAGTGACAGGGCCAAAATCAAGGGACGTTCGAGCCAAAATGCCTGGACACACGGAGTTTGAAGCAATTTAAGTCATAGGAAGAGGGAAAGACTGATTCTGGGAGAGAGTTCCAGAGCTCAGCTGTTGAGTAGAAGAAAGTTTGAGAGTAACGTTTCACTCTTGGGTTGGAGAGTTGCACAGAGTAGGGGTGGGATTGAGTTGCAAGACGGGTACCACGTGCCCTACGTAAAGGAGGTGGTATGCACTGGGATAGCTCTGAGGAACACTGATTATTATAGTAGCGATAGAATAGCGAGAGAGATGCAACATTGCGGCGGAGAGAGAGAGATTGCAGAGAGTTGGTGAGTGGACGGGAGTTAATGATACGAAAGGCCTTCCTTTCAACTTTGTCTAGGAGAGCAGTGTGAGAGGAACCTCCCCACACATGTGAACAATACTCAATACAAGGGTGCACTATGCCCTGTACAGAGCAAGAAGCTGTGCAGGGGAAAAGAACCCCCTAAGGCGGTTGAGCACACCCAGCTTCTGGGAGGCTGCCTTAGCAAGACTGGTAATATGGTCCTTCCAAATGAGAGCAGAAGAAAAAGAGACACCAAGAATATTGAGAGAAGATGAAGGGTTGATTTTTGTATTGTTGAAGAATAAGGGATAGTCCGCTGGGAGATCCTGACGGGTAGATAGATGGAGAAATTGGGATTTGGAAGCATTAAAGTTAACAAGGTTTTCTCTGCCCCAATTGGAAATAGTATTTAGATCAGAATTTAAGAGTTCTATGGCTTCATTACGTTTGTCGTTGAAGGATTGTTGGCTGGGGCGTTCTGAAAAACTAATGGAGTAGTGCAAGGTTGAGTCGTCTGCGTATGAATGGATGGGAATTAAGGTACAGTTAAGGAGATCATTTATAAAAATTAGAAAGAGAATAGGAGATAGGACAGAGCCCTGAGGAACACCGGAGTTTATAGGGTGAGGAAGTGAACAATGGCCGTCCACAACCGCAGCTATGGAACGGCCGGAAAGGAAATTAGAGACAAAGGCACAGATGGAGTGATAGAAACCGAAGGAGGGTAGTTTAGAAATTAAAGATTTATGCCAGACTCTATCGAAGGCTTTCGATATGTCTAGTGCAATAGAAAAAGTCTCACCGAAGTCCCGAAAGGAGGATGACCAAGAGTTAGTAAGATATGAAAGAAGATCACCAGTAGAGCGACCCTTAAGGAAGCCATACTGGCGATCTGAGAGCAGATTATGAGAAGAGAAATGCTTAAGAAATTTGGAAGCAAGAATAGTTTCAAAAACTTTAGAAAGACAAGAGTAAGAGCAATTGGACGATAGTTGGAGGGTTGAGAGCGGTCACCCTTCTTTGGGACAGGTTGAATGTGAGCAAACTTCCAGCATGAAAGGAAGACGTTAGAGGATAGACAGAGACGAAAGAGTTTGCCTAGGCAGGGAGTCAGCACGGAAGCACAGTTTTTGAGAACAACAGGAGGAACACCGTCCGGACCGTACGCCTTATTAGTGTTAAGCCCAGAGAGGGTAGAAAGTACATCTTTAGAAGAGATTAGGATATTAGGCATAAGTAAGAGAGAGGAGGGCGGAGAGGGAGGAATAGCACCGGAATCATCCAAGGTGGAGTTTCTAGCAAAAGTTTGAGCGAAGAGTTTAGCTTTGTCAGAGGAAGAAGTGATGGTTGTGCCATCAGAGTGGGAAAGGGGAGGGAAAGACGAGGAAGAGAAATTGTTGGAGAGGTTTTTGGCTAGATGCCAGAAAGCTTGGGAAGAGCTAGAGTTGGATAGTTCAGTGCATTTATTATTGATGAAAGAGTGTTTGGCAAGTCGAAGAACAGATTTGGCTTGATTCCGGGCAGAAACATATGAAGAATGAGAGTCTTGAGTTTTAAGGCGTCGGTACCGTTTGAATGCTTCCTCCTTATTGCGGACAGCAGTAGAACAGGCGTGAGTAAACCAAGATTTTTTAGCATTAGTCTGAGAGAAAGAGAATGGAATGTATGCTTCCATGCCCGATAGGATTACCTCGGTAATGCGTTCAGCACTCTCCGAGGGTCCTCGGCCATGGAAGCAGAAATCATTCCATGGGAAATCAAATTAGTACTGGTGTCTCGGGTGTTGATATGTGTATATATATCGGGTTCATAATGAGACACACTGGATAGGAGTTCTACATAATATTGGGTGTGGTCGATTACATAACAACAAAAGCCTTGTTGTCAAGGGAGGTTTTAGGAAGCCCTGCCTTGATATCGGCTCGCCTGTAGATTATATATTTAGATAACAATATTGTTACCAATATTGTAACATCCTCTCTCTTTTGAGATGATAGCTACCAGTGAAGTTGGTATTAGAAGAATATTGATATGAAATAATTGTACTAATTTATTTTGAGACTTTTGATATTTGTGAAATGACTTTTGACATTTTGTAGTCTCCTAGGATTATTAAATAATATTTATTCTATTATGGCACATGAGCTAGAGTAATAATAGTACTAATATGATTTATAAAATTGTACAGTACTATGATTTGTTAGGTACTGGTACTGTACTGTATACAGTATGTTACCGGTACAGTAATTAGTATTTTAGTATAGTATAGAATGTGATTAATTTTGTTAGAATATTAATCTATTAGTATGTAAATATGATATATGAAGTAGATGAGGTATATCAGTCAAATCTATTGATATGGTATTACAAGACTAGGTAAGGTAGGTTAATTATTAGTTGATAATACTGTCCTACATGAGAATATCCAAAAATAGTGAATATATATGATACACAAATATATTGTATACCCTTGTGCCAACTTAAAATAAAAATATATTTTATGAGATTATATAATATGTGATTATATGGGATTAGTAATTGTTGGTATATTAGTAAAGTTAGAACATTAGAACATTAATATTCAATGTTCTGAATATGACAAAATGTTTCATGCAAAGTTATTGGTTATATCATGCAGGATTAGTAAATTAGTAATAAAGGTTATATGATTGACTTAAAATTATAGATCCTGATACCCAGTACCGTACTCAAAATCATCCAATCTCTTTCCTTTCGCATTACAATTTCTTTGCATTCCGATCTGCATTATAATATCCTTACACTCCCATTCACATTACAAAACCTTTATCATTCAGATTATTATGTTAGGTTACTCCTCATTCAGTGGCTTCAGTCGTATTCTCACTCACTTACTCCATTTAGATAATCTTTCTCATCCTGTAACATTCTCATCCAGCATTTCCATTTCTGCCAGTGCTTCATCTCATACCAGTATTGGACTGTTAGTCAGACATGCAATCAGTCATACCTGTACTGTACTCTTACCTGGTCATGTCAAGCTCTCTGTACCTGGTAGGTAATACGTTCCTATTCCGTCTCACGCTCGTCCTGTTCTCATGTGTAGTGACAGGTTCATCAAGTCTACTGTGTGTGTCTATCACGTTGTGTCTGTTGTTTGTGTCTGGAACACATATGTCTGTAGAATTCCTATCTGTATATCTAATGGTTGTGGTGTTGTCTGCATTAGTGACTTTTCCATTATTTCTTATGTCAGCATTTTCACTTGTCATCCGTAAATGACCTCGATTTCGTCTTATCGCTCCATTTTCTGCCTCCACTTCATACGATCGCTCGTCTAATCTCCTGGTTACAACTCCTCGTTCCCACTTCTTCTTGCTTAGTGATGTTGGCTTGATTTGCACCACGTCGCCTTCAACCAATGGTTCCAAAACTCTCGATCCTTTGTCGTAGTACTTCTTGCTTTTGAGATCTTTCAGCATCTTCTTCCGCTTCACTCGCTCCAACATAATTCCTTTCGGCTCCAACAACTTGCTAGTAGTCGGCAGTAACGTCCTCGTACGTCGACCAAAGTTGAGTTGCGCTGGACTCTCTTCCAAATCTTGCATAGGCGTATTTCTGTAGTCTAGAATCGCCAAAAACGGATCTTCTCCACTCTCGACAGCTTTCTTGATTAGTTTCTTCGCCGTCTTGACTGCTGATTCTGCTTTACCGTTAGACTGGGGATGATGTGGGCTGCTCGTTCAATGTTCGAAGTCATACTTCTCCGCGAATTCTTGAAATTCTTCACTGCTGAACTGCGGACCATTGTCACTAACTAGTACATTTGGCAGCCCATATCTTGCAAAGTGCGCCTTCAACTTCCTGATAACAGCGCTTGACTTGGTGCTTTCCAGGTAGTCAACTTCCCAGAAATTACTGAAATAGTCCACTGTAACAAGATAGTTGTGACTCTTGATTGTCATAAGGTCTACACCTACTTTCTCCCATGGTCGGCTGGTTTGCTCATGCGTCATCAGAGGTTCTTTTTGTTGAGCTGTAGAGTATGTGTTACAAATTTCACACTCTGAAATGAATTGCTTCATCTCTGCATTCATTCCTGGCCAAAACAAACATACTCTTGCGCGTCGTAGACAACCTTCAACTCCCATATGTGACGAATGTATAGCGGACTTCATCTTCTGACGTAGACTGGTAGGAATTACAACACGTTCTCCCTTGTAGATCAATCCATCTTGAAATGACAGTTCTGCTCGTACATTAAAGTATGGTTTCAGTATGGTCTCTACTTCACTCTTGTCTTCTGGCCATCCTTTGAGAAAATTACCTCCTTCAATAGTTGCAATGCTTCATCTTCCTCAGTTGCTCGACGGATTTCTTGCAATCGTTCACTTCGGATGGGTACGTAGTCTGTCATGTTGATCTGTTCAAACACCTCTTCCTGCATATCTCTTGTGTTTTGCAGATAAGCTCTTGATAGAGTGTTGGCTAGATACATTTCTTTGCCCTTGTGAACAATCTCGACATCATACTGTAGTATCCTCATCAACATCCCTTGCAGTCTTCTTGGTACACTTGACAACGGCTTATTTTGGATAGCTTCTAGAGGTTTATGGTCGCTCTGGATTGTCGTCTTCCTTCCAAAACAATATATAAAAAACAATGAAAATGTATTAAGAAGAGAAGCATTGGCCAAAAACTTTGCTAGCAAAGACACATTGGCCTTCTGGAAGGATATTAAAAAAATGCATAATAGCTGCACACCTCTACCCGTTAGTGTAGATGGGATCTCTGGTACTAATAACATAGCCAATCTTTGGAAAACACATTACCAAACTTTGTTTAACTCTGTTGGGCACCAAGGAAATACCATTGCTGCTACAACAGAGTGTAACAAAGAAGAAAAATATGACACAATTAAAGTTACAAGTGAAAAAATCAAGGCTGCAATAAGTAGGCTAGATGCTAACAAATCCTGTGGTTTTGATGGTATATATGCTGAACATTTGAAGTACTCCTCCACTCTCCTCTTGGAGAAACTCAGCAGTTGCTTTACCAGCTTTCTAATCCATGGTTTCCTACCAGAATCTATGATGTCCGTTACCTTGATACCAGTAATTAAAGACAAGGCTGGCAAAATTACATCAAAAGACAACTATAGACCTATTGCCCTTGCCAGTATTGTAAGTAAGATACTAGAGTTAATCATTTTAGACAGAATCTCAGTGTATATCTCAACTAATAGTAATCAATTTGGTTTTAAAAAGAATCATGGTACGGACCAGTGCATCTACACTCTGAAGGAGCTAGTGGATGGGTACATCAAAATGAACAGCTCTATTTTTGCATGCTTTCTTGATGCTAGTAAGGCATTTGACAGAGTCTGCCACAATATCCTGTTTGATAAATTAGCAACAAGGGGAGTGCCATCCTATATACTGAGAATCTTGAAGTACTGGTACGCCAATCAAACATTTAATGTAAGATGGGGTAACATTATTTCGGATTCCTTTACAGTAACCAATGGAGTGAGACAGGGTAGTATTCTCTCACCTTACTTATTCAATGTATATATGGATGAATAAAGAGCAGATTGGATGTTATGGTGGGAATAAAATCATCAACCATCTCATGTATGCTGATGATCTGGTCATTATTGCACCGTCTTCTGCGGGTCTGAGCAAACTTCTTGATATATGTGAATCTTTTGGTAGTAAACATTGTGTTAAATTCAACCCACTGAAAAGTGCTGTTCTTATATTTAGATCAAAATTACTGTATAAAAGTAAACTGCCAAATTTCTCACTCAATAATCAAATTATTCAAGAAGTAAACAAAATAAAATACCTGGGACACATTATCTCAAACGATTGCTCAGATGATGCAGATATCGGCCGTCAGCGCAGACAGCTATATTTACGTGGTAACACCATCTTGAGAAAATTCCACATGTGTAATTGGGAAACTAAAGTCACTTTGTTCCGGACATATTGTTCCTCTATGTACACGGCCCATTTGTGGTGGAAGTATAAGAGAGCCACCATAAATGGTCTGTGTACATCCTATCATAATATACTCAAGATGTTCATTGGTCTCTCTAAATATGAAAGCACTAGTATGGTGTGCACACTGTTGGATGTGCAGTGCTGTCGGGCTGTCATCAGGAGACTGGTGTACAGCTTTTCGCAGCGACTGCAATCCTCCAGTAACACGCTGATTGTAGCTCTTTGGTCTAGTGATCATATCTATGAATCCCGTATTATATCTCACTGGCAGAAGCTGCTGCACACATAGTATGTACTGTAATGTAATATATAGGTCTAATTGAACTATGAGCAATGATCTGTGCAATAGGTGTTAACCAACATTGAGCAATAGCCTTAGTTAGCCTATCTGTGTTATATTGTGACAAAATGTGATATGTGCTCTATTCTGTAAATAGGCCTACTGTATTTTTTATTTTATTGTGTCTTTATTAATATATCTTTGTGTATAATTATTATCTGTGCTCTGACGAGAAGTGTATGTGATATGGACCATTAGGTCGTACTGTATTTATACTGTATCTATCTTATGTGTCTGGAATAAAGAATTATTATTATTATTATTATTATAATACTGATGAAACTTGTTCAGTGCAAAGACGATTGCCAAAGTCTCCTTCTCTATCTGCGCATATCGTGTCTCCGTGTCAGTCAGTGCTCAACTTGCAAAAGCGATTGGTTTACCCTCTTGAAGTAACGCTGCTCCTAAACCTTTTTGAGATGCATCGCATTGAATCTCCAACTTTTGCTCTGGGTTGTAGTACTGTAAGATGGGTGTTTGGGTCATCATCTTCTTGATCCTCTTGAATGCCTCATCATGTTCTCTTGTCCACTTCCACTCGGTGTCCTTATGGGTCAGCTTCCTCATAGGCTCCATGACATCCGATAGACTGGGTACAAATTTACTCAAGTAGTTCACCATGCCAGACAGTCGTCGTACTGCAGTCACATCCTCTGGTGCTTGCATCTTCACGATTGCTTCAATCTTCTTTGGGTCAGCCATCAGACCATCCCGCGAGATCTTGTGACCTAGGAATGTGATCTCTGTACTACCAAGCTCAGTCTTTGCTCTGTTCAGCCTCAGACCCTTTGCTCGGCATCTGTCCAGTAGGTGTCTCAGCTTTGAGTCATGATCCCTTGTAGCATCTTCATCAGTGTCACCAACTCCAAAGACCAAAATGTAACCAGCCACACCCAATATATGTAGAACTCCTATCCAGTGTGTCTCATTATGAACCCGATATATATACCCATATCAACATGGGATATGTTGTTTTCGGGGTATTTTACTTCCCTCCCCTTCATGGTAGGCACGTCCCCGAGCCTCAAGGGTGAAGGAGGGAGAGGCTCCTTGGTGATGTGACATGGGCAGGGTGTGGAGGAAGGTCCACCAATCAATGGAGCGTTGATCCGGCGTTCTGTGGGGGTCAATGTTGACTTGGAGGGATGATGTTTTTGGAGTTTATTATGGTCGCCGTTAGTGCTTCATGGGGGTATCGTATCCGCAGCTGCTGTCCAGAATCCGTGGAAACTTTTAGTCTCCGGATAAATGGTGTAGAGGACATGACGATCGGCTTGGGAATTGGCTCGCGACAGGAGGTGGTTGTGAACGTGGTGGGAGCTGGATAGCAAGTAATTATCTTTGCTGTGTCTGCCGGCAGGTCATACCGTCCTGCTGACGTAGGTGTACCAGGATTAGGTCCACCTGGGTGGGGCATCGCTTGCAGTACTGGGTGGTATTTTGGGGTGTGTATGTTTGCTATTCTGAGGGTGTTTGTTCTGGTAGTGAGTGTTGGGTGGGTTGTTTGTTGGTTTAGATGGGTTTCCTCTATTATGGTTAAAATTGGGGAGAATCGCACAGGTCTTGTTACTAGCCGTCCTGATTTTGTCCGAATATTTCTTCTGATTGGCGGTTCAGGGCTAGATTCACTTGATGAGGTTTTGTATTGTGGGGGTTTTGGGTTAGGGGTGGGGGGAGGTGAGGATTTTTGACTGGTGGGGGATATGCTTAGTTTTGGAGAAGCGGATGGTTGAGAGCTATCTTTTTGTTGGGGGGATAGAGTGGATGGAAATGGAGATAGTGAAGGAGGTGCAAGTCGGGTAGGTAAAGTGAATGGTGTTAGGTTGGTGGTCATTGTTGAGGAGCTAGGCTTGGTTTACTGAGGGTTGAGCTGGGTTTTTCTTTTATAGTTGGGGCTCGTTATTGTGGAACTGTGGCATAATCGTGATTGATTTTTTGGGGGTTTCTTTCTGGTGCAGAGGAGAGGGGAGATGTGGAATTTTTTGAGGTATAACTGGGACTGGGGGTAGAGTTGGGAGGTGAGGTGGAACCTGAGGAGGGTTGAGATTTACGTTGTTGGGGTGTAGAGTGGTTGGAGGAGGGAGGTGAGGAGGGGGATAATGGTCTGGGCAGGGAGTGTTTACGGATTAGGGGGGAAGTATTGGGAGAGGACGACTTTTGGTGGGTTGGTGGGTTTGTTTGTAGGCGTTTTGGTTTGCGTGTGTTGGTTAATTTGAGTTTAGAAGAAAGTTTTGGTCGCAACATATATCGACTTGAAGGTTGTGGGCGGTGGAGATTTTTTTTTTTTTTTTTACTGAGGTGGTGTCTGACGTAGAAGAGGCTGGTAGGGTTGGGTGGGGTGTTACTCCGGGTGATAATGCGGAAGGTTGGTCCGTTCTTGGTGTGTGTTGGCGAAATGTGTTGGTGGGGGGGGTATGGAGTTTCAATTTTTGAATGCTGTTTTTTTTTGGTTGGTCACTGTGATGACTTTGACTCGGGTTGATCAGTTGGTAGGGGACATGGCGTGGTTAAAAGTGGATCGGTGGGTGAAGGCAGAAGCGAATTTTGTTTGTTAGGGGTTTGTAAATACGTACAAAACTATTTCTGTATGTTCGTGTTTCGCCATGATAGTTTATTGATGTTTGGTAGGGGTTAGGGATCTGGATGACGGTATAGGGACCTACGTATCTGGGGCCTAATTTGTTTATTACTAGCAATTTGGCTACCATAACGGTATCATGGATGGCAAATGGGTTTTTATCAGGGGTGGTCATGTTTGGTGTCTTGGCAAGTTTGGGCAGTGTGGAGGGTGTTCTTTAGTTGTTGCAAGGGGTCGATCTGGAACTGAGTGGTGGAGGGTGTTGCTTTATGATTAAACGGAAGTAAGAGTAGAGCTACTTCGTACACTCTTTTGTGAGGAGAAATACCATCTTCTTTCAGGCAGGTATTCATCCCCCATTGAATCATTTTCAATTGGGATGGCCAGTCAGAGGTGTTCAAAACTATCATTCTTGTGCGTAATTGGTTATTGATGGTATGATGGCTGCGTTCGCACACCGCATTTCCTTGAGGCCAGTAGGGGGAGGAGTGTTTGATCTTTACTCCGCATTGTTTGGAAAATGCTTCCCAAGCTTGTCCACGGAATTCTGGGGTGTTGTCGGATAACAGTGCAATTGGTAATCCGAAGATGGGAAATATTTCTGTGGCGAGTAAAGTAGCAACTGTAGTGGCACTATGATCTTTGGAGGGGCAGGCTATGAGAAATTTTGAATATACGTCGACAAACGTGACTGTATCGTTTGCCGGCGCTGATTGGGAAGGGTCCCATTACGTCAAGTGAGAGGATTTGAAACCGTTTCTGGGCGGAAATGGTGCCAGCTGGCCCTGCTGTGCGGCATCGATCTTTCCCTAACACACAAGGCTTGCAAGCCTCGGTTATCTGTTTGGCAATGCCGGAAGGGTTTGGTATCCAGTATTGGTCTTGGAAGATTTTCAACATCTTCCTTTGACCTAAATGTATGCCATTTCCTTCATGAATTGCAATCATATATTCCTGAGCTACTGCCGGTTCGATGACGATGTGTCCGGATTCTGTGGTGAGTTGGTCTCCCCAACGTGTTAGTGCAGAGAATACATGTTTGGGAATCCATTTCGGTCTGAGTCTTCTTTCCCATGACTGTAGGAGGGTAAGTGAGGGGTTGGGCGAATTCTTGATAATGGAAGTATTAATGAAATCAGTTTGCTGTAGTGCTGCTAGGTCGGTGGGGAGGTGTTTTGGTACAGGTAGACGTGAGAGTGCATCGGCGTTAGTGTGTAGTTTTCCTGGCCGGTAATGGATGACGAAGTCATACTCCTCTAGCGTTTCTCTCCATTGTACTAGTAAGGCGGAATTGGTTTCGCATTTCCGAAGCGATTGCAAAGACTGGTGGTCGGTAATGATGTCCAACTTAGCTCCTAGTACGAATGAACGGAAATGGTTGAGGGCCCAAATGACTCCGAGACATTCTCGTTTGGTGGCGGCATAGTTCTGTTGAGCCACATTTAAAGTAGAGCTAGCGTATGCAATCACGTGTTCCTTTCCTTCTTGGACTTGGGCGAGGACGGCTCCAATGGCGTACAGGGAGACGTCAGTGTAGAGACGGAACGGCTGCTTGTAGTCGGGGAAGGATACAGTGGGGGCTTGCACTAGTTTTTCTTTAAGCGTTTCGAAGGCTGCATGACGTTCTGGGGTCCAGGAAAACTCGGTTAGGTGTCTTTGTGAGTGAGTTGGTGTAAAGGTCTGGCTATTTCAGCAAAATGTGGGACGAAACGTCTGTAATATGTGGCTAGTCCTAAAAATGATCGTACTCCTTTGACTGTGGTGGGGGGTTGTTGGTTTTGGATGGCAGATAACTTCTTGGGGTCGGGAGAGATGCCTTTATCGGATATTACGTGTCCTAGAAATCCTACTGTATTTCTAGCCATCTCGCATTTGGAGGGTTTGAGTTTCAACCCTGCCTCTTGTATTCTCTGTAAAACTTGTCTTAGCCTACGAAGCTGCTCGGGCCATATTCCGGAATAGATGATGACGTCGGCCAGGTAGGCGAGACAGGTTTCCCAAGTTAAACCTTTCAACACAGATTCCATTAGGCGGGAAAACGTGGCAGGACCGTTGCATAAGCCAAACGGTAATACATTGAATTCATACAAATGTCCTCCGCTGGTTGAAAATGCTGTTTTTTGTTGGTCTTCAGGTTTAATAGGAACTTGCCAGTACCCTGCCTGGAGGTCCAAGGTGGTGAACCATTTGGATCCGTGGAGGGAATCTAGGGAGTCATCGATCCTGGGTAATGGGGTAGCGTCCTTAATCGTTGCGTCATTTAACCTGCGGTAGTCCACACAGAAACGAGTGGAACCATCCTTCTTCTTCACCAGTACCACTGGAGAGGACCAGGGACTGACGGAGGGGGTAGCAATTCCGGCATCTAACATATCTTGCACCTGCTGGTCTTCCTCTTGATGTTGGAGGGGGTTCTTCCTGCGTGAGGGTTGGCGCAGGGGAGGTCCAGTGGTGTTGATGGCGTGTTGCTCCATGGTGGTTTTACCTATTTCGGTGGGAGTCTGGGCAAATACGTCGCCAAACTCATGTAGTAACGTATACATTTGCTGTTGTTTCGTGCAGGATAATGAGTCAGGGATGTGTGGTAATATTAAACTATCTGGGGAGTTTATGGAGGGAATAGCAATGTCATCAAAAGTTTCAAGGTCGCCAATGATTAAGCCTTTTGGTAAAGTAAGGACTTCCTCCGTAATATTTGCGATCAAAATGTTATTATGCTGGGAGGATACAATTGCAGGTTGGATGATGCATCGGTCTTGGCTAACGGGAGTGTTAGTGGGGGTCAAAATCATGGATTTTTTGGGAATTTGCCGAATTGGTACCCACTTTTTAGTAGGGTCATTTGCTTGGAATCCGTGACCATTTTGTTCCTACCTTTTTCTCTCGATGGATTTGACAACCTGAACCATTTTAATGAAAAATTAGCTCCTATGCCCCCCTGAAAAATGACGGCTAACTCTGCTAGAGCCCAATATTCAAAATGGCCACCAACGCCATCTTGAAAAACATGAAATGTAATATCTCTGGCATCAGGTGAGCTACAAGGACGAATGAGGTGTCCCTTTTCACTAATTCTGGCATTACAAATCCACTGGAATGGTTATTGTATTGTATTGTATTGTATATTGTATTGTTATTGTATTGTATTATACTAATTGTACATACTAATCTGCCACTTCACTGTCACTACATGATTCACTGTATGAGCCACTATGAGAATCACTGTCCTCACTTTCGCTGCTATTATCACTGTTGTTCTCTGCCTGCGGTGTATATCTAATATTACTTTTTTACTGTTTCAGATGGATTGCATGCCCATCTAATGAAAATCGCCGACTTGTGAAGTGACCGAAATAATGGATAATAGAAGAGAGAGTGAAGAGTTACCAGACAAGACATTAAATGAATACGAGTGCATTTTACTCTGTGGTAAGCGATGTACCGCAGATGATCGTTTGGAAAACATTACACCTGAGAAGTGGGAATCCATCCGGGAAAAGTCTTTACAATGGAAAGAACTTGATAAGTTTCAACATATACATGAAAATGTGGATTGGGAGAAGGGACCAAAGGGTCACCACATGCATAGCACTTGTTACGCATCATTATCCAGCAAGCGCAAGCTCTCTCAAGCCGAAAAACGCAAACACAAATCCGAGGAACGTCTTGAAAGAGATGAAGCATTAGATCAACAAGACCCTTCCCCAGAGGCCAGTGCACCTAAAAGGCTCCACTCCAGTATGGGTGTCCTTCACGATAAGACTCTATGTGTGTGGTGCATGAAAGGGGCATACAAGAGTAGTGATCATGACAAGCAGATTTTACTCCTATCAACAGTAGATGCCTGGACTAAATTCAAGTTACATACTGTCCGTCTGGAAGATGAGGTCATGAGATTGAGACTTGACACTCTGATTGCATCCATCCCAGATAGTCAAACAGTATTTGGGTTGGAAATCCGCTACCATCGTGCGTGCTGGCGCAAATATGTAAGCGACCACAAGCCCCTTTCAGATGAAAGCACTCAACATCTGCAGCGTGTAAACCTCCGAGAGGCCCAAGCTCTCTTCTTTCATCATATTTGTCAAGTCATCTTCAAAGACCATGAAATTCGCACACTGCAAGGCCTGCTGCAGGACTATAAGCGCATTATCTCAAATCACGGACATAACTCAGTAGTAAAATCCAGCTACTTAAAGGAAATTCTCGTCAATGAATTTGGGGAAGACACCGGATTTCATGAACGCATTCAAAAGAATGTGAGTGAACTGGTATATGATAAAACAGCAGCAGGTACATACATCGAGGCGGCAATATCTTCATTGGGTGTCAGCAATGATCAGTTGGTGATGAATGTTGCGGCACGACTCAAAGAGCAAGTCATCAGGACAAATACTATTCCCTGGCTCCCATATATACACGAGTTGGAGAGAGAAGAAGACCTCAGTGAGCTCCTGCTGAAGCTGCTCACATGGCTGAAGCACCCAAATAAGTCTGCAATTGATGACAGTCCATCCGTCCGATCGATTGCATCTATCCTCACAAGCTACATCACTGGAAAACGCACTGCATTTGAGATAAATCTCTCTGTCTTGCTACATGGACTGACCAAGAGTAGGGAGATAGTCGACATAATGCACAAAGATGGACTGGGCATCAGTTACAATGACGTACTTATGCTGCGAGATTTTTGGGTGGTCAATGACCTCAAGTGCTCATCTGATTGCCCCTTCAACTAGCTGAGGGTAAGCCTGCTATCGCTATAGTCGACAATGATGACTTCAAGAGCGACACACTGACCGGTGCTGGCCAGTCACACTGCACTAATGTCATGTTTGTGCAGCCAGAATAATTTGATACAGAACTTCCTTCCGAGAATCACGAGGATAGACCAGTTCCCGGTGCCAACTTTGCATCAAACCTCTCGACAACTCTCAGAGAGCTCGGAAGTGAAATGCAAAAAGTCAACCCATACAAGACAGCGAAGCGTGGGGAACCACCTCTCAGGAAGCCACCAGCTGATCAAAGTACTCCTCCTCCTGACACATCGGTGCAAAGAATTCGTGGTGTGATCCATGCATTGGCCAGGGCGCAAGATGACCGAACGAGACCTAAGCCAGAAGAACAGACTGTGCCTGGGTTTTCAGGGTTTCACGCCAGCATGTCAAATGCAGATGAGAAGAGTCGAGCAATATACCACATGACCTATCCCAACCCACCCAGTAAGACAATTCTCAATGATGTGATGTGTAAGCTTGCAAAATCAATTGAAGAAAAAAAGATGCTTTTTGCAATAATTGTTGGTGATCATCCTGTCTACGTGCTCATGCTAGAGTTGAAAAGTGAGAATGCTGAGCTGTTTAGCAAAATCTTACCATTCATGGCACCCTTCCACATCCAAATGTCGTTCATCTACACTATATACAAGAGGTTTATAAGGGATCTGGCATCTCAGATGTGTTGGTGGAAGCTGGTGTTATAGCAGACGGGTCTGTTGATCAGGCCCTTCGTGGAAAACATGTTAAGCGTGGGGTTCGCTGCTTGCGACTATTCTACGAGACTCTGGTCCACCATGTCATAGACAAACGTTTGGAAGATTCCCCTCTATCTGAAGAAGTAAAGGCATCCCTTGCCAAGCTTCGACATCCGATTGATGCACAGGAACTTGCAGATGAACATGCAGAGCTAGAAAGAAATGCTGAGCTGAAGGACCTCGTTGATGCTCTCTTCAAGGACTTTGAGGGTGCCCCACAAGCAGAATACTGGATGTCATTCATGGAAATGGTTGAGGTTCTAACTCAAAATATCCATGCAATCAGAACAAGCAACTGGACTGAGTTCAAGTCCTCACTCAAGCTCATGCTTCCTTTGATGCAAATCTATGATAATGACAAGTATGGTCGGCATCTCCCCGATTTCACCGCAGTGCTTGATACCCTTCCTGTCGATCAGGCTGCATTCATGGAGAGTGGTATGTTTGCACAGTCAATGACAGGAAAACCATATTCGTGTGTCGCCCTCGACATATGGATAGAGTCAACAATGAATAAGGGCTCTAAGCTGAAGTCTGCTTGGTTGGCCATTCTGAACAATGAAAAGCAGCTCCTTTCAAACACTCGGAATGTGAATAACATCAATCGGGTGAGAACAAAGGTCCATCGCCATGCTAATCGCAAGAAACAAGGAAAAGGGAAGCATGCTGATTGCTCGTCGAGTAAAATGAAGAAGGATGAACAAGCTGTACAGGATATAAGCGCATGTCTCACTGAATTCAAGTGTGCTCCATTTGACCATACAAACAAGACACTTCGATCCCTACAGTCAAGAATCCCAGCCTCAGACGCTCTCGCTGCCGACTTGAAATCGGCAAAGGAGGATGGCACAAGCAACCTGAAGCAGTTCTTAAATGAGAGAGTGTATTCCAAGACCAAGTCTCTCAACGACAGAGTTCCCCGTAGCAAGCATTTGAACTTTTCAACTCAGGAATTGAAGAAAGCAGATGGTGAGAACCTGAAGTGAAAGACTGAGGAAATGGAGCGTAATGCCTTGGCCTCTGTTCTCGGACTGGTTGAAACGAGTGGTGCCCTCAAACTTCAAGAAGTCCTGCAGCATCGTGTTACAGCCGAGTGCCTTTCCATCTTCAACGTCAATGGAACCATCCGTAAGGCACAGAAAAGCAAGCTTCAACAAAAACTAACTATGACTGTCATTCCAGAGCCTGATGTATACACATCTATTATTGATATGGGCCTCATCTGGCGCCTAACATCTCTTACCATTGAAGACAGAGAGAAGGGAGACGGTACCAAGTATACCTGGGGAGATTATGCAGAGAAGTTGGTGCACTTCGTTCTAACGAGACACAAGCTTGCTGAGCGCATCATTTGCGTCAATGATTCATATGATCAGAATTACACGATCAAGGACAGTGAGAGAATACTGCGCCAAAAAAAACTGCCAATCAACAATGTCTTCATGAAGACAGAAGATAAATTTCCTTCTAGTAAAGTTTTTCATGCTCTCCTGGGTAAACCTGAGAACAAAATCCGCCTTCAGGCATTTCTTCAAACGGAATTCCAGAGAACAGCAGCAACAACTAGCACCGAGATCATCTACTGTGTAGTTGGCAGCACTGCAAAGAATCTCACCACAGGCAAGCTTGTGCCAGAGCTCACATGCTCCCATGCAGAGGCAGATACGGCAATGCTCACCATATATAGTGTGCTCCGATCAGACAGCTACACAGCAGCTGTCGTTCTTGACACAGAGGACACAGACAACTACGTGCAAGCGGCATATGTTGCTCAGAAGACAACAGGAATCCTGTGTGTGAAACGCAAACGTCAGCTTATCGATGCCCGATGTTTGTGCAGTGAGGCAATGGCTGCATCCATCATACCACTTCATGTCCTCACTGGGTGTGACCACAACTCTGGCTTCTATGGAGCAAGCAAGAAGCTCATCGCAGATCATCTGGAGAAGTCTAAAGAGGCACACAACCTGCTAGCAGCATGTGGTACACAGCTCCTAGTCACAGAACAGGTCATCAGTGATTTGGAGCGGTTTGTCATTCGATATGTCTATGGTGATACCAAAAGCAAGACCCTGGGAGATGCGAGGGCAGCGAAGTGGAGAGCTCAGAAGAAAAAAAGCACTATCCGACTTGTGCCTGACTTGGACAGTCTCCGTCCACGCTTGGAGCGTGCAAACTATCTTGCATATTTGCAAAAGCATTACCAGCTCCAAAGTCACCCCTCACCGATCGGCCATGGATGGCATCTTGTAAATGGCCTATGTCTGCCTGTCCGTTCAACCCAGCCCCCACTTCCCCCATCCATACCACTACCTACAAATCCGCAGGCAGAGAACAACAGTGATGATAGCAGCGAAAGTGAGGACAGTGATTCTGATAGTGGCTCATACAGTGAATCATGTAGTGACAGTGAAGTGGCAGATTAGTATGTACAATTAGTATAATACAATATAATAAAAATACAACATACAATACAATATACAATACAATACAATACAATACAATAACCATTCCAGTGGATTTGTAATGCCAGAATTAGTGAAAAAAGGACACCTCATTCGTCCTTGTAGCTCATCTGATGCCAGAGATATTACATTTCATGTTTTTCAAGATGGCGTTGGCGGCCATTTTGAATATTGGGCTCTAGCAGAGTTAGCCGTCATTTTTCAGAGGGGCATAGGAGCTAATTTTCCTTTAAAATGGTTCAGGTTGTCAAATCCATCGAGAGAAAAAGGTAGGAACAAAATGGTCACGGATTCCAAGCAAATGACCCTACTATTTGGTGGTGGGGAGGAATGATACACTTGAACTGTATGATGGCTGGACTTACAATAGTGGTTGTGGAAAAATGTGTTTTCTGTGAATCATGGGCATGCATAGAAAATGGAGGGGGTATGGGTAGCCGAGACATTTCTTCTGGATGGAATTCTGTTTTCTGTGGGGGCATGTCGGGCAAAGAAAATGGATTTTTATGGTGCAACAAAAACATTTGTGATGGTTCGGGTACACGTAAGTTATCCTCTGCTGGTAGTTGTAAAGGGGATGGGTCAGAGGTGGTCAGAGGGGATAGAGGCAAGGAAGAGTGCACTGGCTTTTGAATTTCCTTGGGATTTAATTTGGAAAGTATTTGAGAAGGGTGCACGGATTTTTGTTGATTTGTACAATGGAAAAGGTTTTTCTGGAAAATTTTAGGGGGAAGGGTACTTTTTGTTTCTTCGGAAGTAGTGGAAGGAGTGGCTAAGGCTTTAGGTTTTATGGAGGGTTGGCTTGGATTATTTCTAGAGTTGGTAGTTTTTGCTTTGGAGTTTGATGCAATGTGCGCGACATGACTGTTACTGGTGGGGTTTTGATGATTTCTTGAGGGGGGGTTTTGTTGGAGGGGATTTTGGGGGTGAGTTTGGATTTTTCTGAGGACTAGCTGACTTAGTCACTTGTTTGCGACTCAGGGAATTTATTTGTGACTGGGATTTGGGCTTCTTCGTAGGCGAGCTTACTGACTCTGGGGAGGATTTGAGTTTGATTTTTTTTTTTTTTTTTTTTTTTTTTGAAAGATATCAACCGTTGGCCACAGTCGACTAGGGCCTGAAGTTTGTGGAGGAGATCAAGTCCGAGATTAACCATCATAATGTTGGCAATCGGAGTGGAAAACAATGAAGGAATGGTAGCAATTGGCATGGGGAGAAGGGGTAGTCACGTGTAATGTGTTTGTTTCACCCTGGATTTGCAAGGGAGTGTCTCTGGCACTGATGAGTTTAGATTTGGTGGATTGTAAGGCACCGAATTTTCGGTGATGTCTATCATAGAATGAGTTGAATATGCACGATCTCGACGCGCCTGTGTCAATCAACAATCTGACGGGAATGTCTTTGATTTTGGCAAGGTGATAAATAGGGGGAGATCGATCATTTGTGGAGTCCCCCGCCGAAGCCATCGTAGGCGGGGGAGGTTCTAAAAATCCTGGAGGTCTATTTCAGATTCTTCCAGGACTTCTTCTGCATTATCAGTGCTCATGAGGTGAGTAATATCTTCATGCTCGAATTCTTCGACTTCCTCTTCCTCAACAAACTCCTCCTCATTTACAGAAATGCGAGGTTGGTTTGATCGGTATTTGGCGGAATCGCAAATGTAATAAAGGGCACTCTGGTTACATGCAGGAAAATCATAAGGATTTATAATCACTAATGTGGGGTTCTTAATTTTATTGACGTTGTAGGCCTTGTTTTTGTTGTAGATCCTGCGAAGGGGATTCGGGTTGAATCGAGGTCTGCTAGGCTGGTGTTTACCGGAGTGATAGGCTAGCTTGGAGGTGGTAGGTTGTTGATGGCGGTAGAGGTTGGTCTCTCTAGGGGTTGCAGCATTTTGAGGATGAGTGGTATACCTCTTGATGGCGGCAATCGCGTTCGGTTTCGTGGGGTGAACCGCGAGGATTCTCCTGATGGTTATTAAGTCACGTTGGAAACCAACAGGGTCATGTACTGCGAAGTACTCACGAACTGCTGAGGGCAACACCGAAACTAAATTCACAAGAATTAATGTGCTGATTGAAATACCCCAGGAACGAAATTCTCGGGAGCGAAACCCCCATCCCCAACGAGATCCCCAAGAACGAAGGGACCCGGCGCCACAGGGAAGGATAACTATAATTATCACCAACTTCATTTTTTTCTCTCTTCCACTTAACTCCACATGTTATCAATCACAGTCTTCTATTCGAGAATGGATAATAAGTCGTAGGCGTGTGCATAAACCTTTAACCGTCCTGGTGGTGTAATGGTTAAGGTGGTAAAAATCTGTGTGTGATAACCCGGGTTCGAATCCTGGCGGATCATATATATACTTGAATTAATTTCATTGGGAGTGTTTGGTGTTGTGGTGAAATTAATAAAATATAGATTATTAGTAGGTTCAGGGATATTTTGTCGCGAGGCCGGTCTATATGATCTGTGCCCCATGAATATTCTTTCCTCTCACTTAAACATTAGGCTACCATAGCGCGGTTGGGAGTATGAACATGATAGATTAATATCCAGTATTCGAGAATGGATAATAAGTCGTAGGCGTGTGCATAAACCTTTAACCGTCCTGGTGGTGTAATGGTTAAGGTGGCAAAAATCTGTGTGTGATAACCCGGGTTCGATTCCTGGCGGATCATATATAGGCCTACTTTAATTAATTTCATTGGGAGTGTTTGGTGTTGTGGTGAAATTAATAAAATATAGATTATTAGTAGGTTCAGGGATATTTCGTCGCGAGGCCGGTCTATATGATCTGTGCCCCATGAATATTCTTTCCTCTCACTTAAACATTAGGCTACCATAGCACGGTTGGGAGTATGAACATGATAGATTAATATCCAGTATTCGAGAATGGATAATAAGTTGTAGGTGTGTGCATAAACCTTTAACCGTCCTGGTGGTGTAATGGTTAAGGTGGCAAAAATCTGTGTGTGATAACCCGGGTTCGAATCCTGGCGGATCATATACAGTATACTTTAATTAATTTCATTGGGAGTGTTTGGTGTTGTGGTGAAATTAATAAAATATAGATTATGCAAACCACATTACTTTACTCCCTGACATTCTTGATGTACCGAATAAGTATGTATTTAATTAGGTAACAACCATGCAGGCAACATTGTTGTATTTATTTTGCGTGCGTTTGACTATGGCCCAAACTCAGTACAACCGCCTCAAATTGTTACCCCATGAAAATCCGTTTTTCTATGTATGCCACACTCCGCAGAAAACTAACATTTCCGCCCACACTATTCTAATATCAGATATCCTTATCTGTTAAGAATATGAGTAGGTCCCCAGCTATGAATAATAAGACCTCAAATAACCATACCGAGATCTGATCCCTTAGGACTATAATTCACCCTGTATCCCCCTCCCCCAGAAACCACCCTTCGTCCCCCTAACCTGACCTCTAAACGTAATACTAACCCTATGCCCAGTTATTGTCTTGATTTATATCTGTTGATTTATTATTATGTTCTCTCCACCAACCAATTTTACTCCTAAACTCGATTAATGAAATTAACAAATCTGCATACGATCATCTCAAGAGAGATACAGGAAAGATACCTAGTATCCCTCTCCATTACGAGTATAGATATAGGTACCCCCATGCTCAGTTGTTCCCTTTTCTAGTAACTAAGTGTATAATTATATAATATTAACCAAAGTTATGCCCGACTGATATTAATACAACATAGCGGCACTGTCCTTTTGTCGGATTGTGTCACGTGCATACCAACCAGGTTCCATCATCTTATTATGACGACGGTTATAATACCGTTATTCATGCATGTATTCAATTCTTGGGGTAGCTATCTGTTATCCCCGATGTTGTTTCTCTTTTCCATTTTTCCTTTCCACATCTGTTATACGTCTTCTCAAATCACCCCCTTCTAGTCCACAATCCACACTGCTCTGCTTCATGACCCCATGCCCAGTTGTAACCTTTTTGCATTACCCTGTCACTTTCTCCTTCAAAAAACCACCCTACCTGTTTTTATTGTAGGGCAATGCCAGCCATATGTCCCGTGCGTTAAGGGTCACTGTCCTAGTTCACGAGTGACGCGGCGACCTAGCCTCCCCCCACTACCCTTCCAATTCACAACCCTCCACCTTTAAAGATGCCATAAGAACGTTATAACATGCCGATTCAGTTCGTTCCCCAGCCCCAGTAAATAGAAGGTAAAGACCTATCCTTGTATACCATTTACTATCCTCTAACTGGCTAGCCCAACTCACAACCTGACCTAGGACGATGGACGGCGCGAGGCTAGAACAGCCGCCTCTCACCCCCCTAAAAAGTGTATCTTTCCTCCTGACTTGCACTTTCACGAAACCACTGTTCCTAACCCCCACGAGTGATCCTAGTAGGTTTTTTTTTTTTTTTTTTTTTTTTTCTATGTGATTGAGGGAGGCAAAAGGCATAACTGCCTATAGCGAGTGCCTCCCCCATAGTTGAAAGAGTGACAGGGCCAAAATCAAGGGACGTTCGAGCCAAAATGCCTGGACACACAGAGTTTGAAGCAATTTAAGTCATAGGAAGAGGGAAAGACTGATTCTGGGAGAGAGTTCCAGAGCTCAGATGTTGAGTAGAAGAAAGTTTGAGAGTAACGTTTCACTCTTGGGTTGGAGAGTTGCACAGAGTAGGGGTGGGATTGAGTTGCAAGACGGGTACCACGTGCCCTACGTAAAGGAGGTGGTATGCACTGGGATAGCTCTGAGGAACACTGATTATTATAGTAGCGATAGAATAGCGAGAGAGATGCAACATTGCGGCGGAGAGAGAGAGATTGCAGAGAGTTGGTGAGTGGACGGGAGTTAATGATACGAAAGGCCTTCCTTTCAACTTTGTCTAGGAGAGCGGTGTGAGAGGAACCTCCCCACACATGTGAACAATACTCAATACAAGGGCGCACTATGCCCCTGTACAGAGCAAGAAGCTGTGCAGGGGAAAAGAACCCCCTAAGGCGGTTGAGCACACCCAGCTTCTGGGAGGCTGCCTTAGCAAGACTGGTAATATGGTCCTTCCAAATGAGAGCAGAAGAAAAAGAGACACCAAGAATATTGAGAGAAGATGAAGGGTTGATTTTTGTATTGTTGAAGAATAAGGGATAGTCCGCTGGGAGATCCTGACGGGTAGATAGATGGAGAAATTGGGTTTTGGAAGCATTAAAGTTAACAAGGTTTTCTCTGCCCCAATTGGAAATAGTATTTAGATCAGAATTTAAGAGTTCTATGGCTTCATTACGTTTGTCGTTGAGGGATTGCTGGCTGGGGCGTTCTGAAAAACTAATGGAGTAGTGTAAGGTTGAGTCGTCTGCGTATGAATGGATGGGAATTAAGGTACAGTTAAGGAGATCATTTATAAAAATTAGAAAGAGAATAGGAGATAGGACAGAGCCCTGAGGAACACCGGAGTTTATAGGGTGAGGAAGTGAACAATGGCCGTCCACAACCGCAGCTATGGAACGGCCGGAAAGGAAATTAGAGACAAAGGCACAGATGGAGGGATAGAAACCGAAGGAGGGTAGTTTAGAAATTAAAGATTTATGCCAGACTCTATCGAAGGCTTTCGATATGTCTAGTGCAATAGAAAAAGTCTCACCGAAGTCCCGAAAGGAGGTGAAAACTAGATTCAGTGATCAACCATAACTAGGAGTATATCTCCTGACCACCTAAAATCATATATCAACCCAATCAGCGTAAAAGAACGCCATATACACGTATTTGGGGTGCGGCATGCCCCCCCTCCAACCCCACGGGGACCCCACCAACCCCCGCAGAGGTTTACCATGACCCGGGCAAGCCAACAAATTCTTGTCAGACACCAGGTGAGTTTCCAACAGGTTATGAACTAAAAGATAGATACCTATCCAAATACCATCCTACCCCATCCTTAACCAAAACCAAAATCCCCCTTAACCCATCCTAGATTCCGAATAGCATGTCAGCTAGACCAGAGAAGGATCCTTATGTGAATTGATGAATAATGCCTTCCAGCCTGGGCACGTTTGGCGCCAAGTAAAGTAGTGCACCCCCTTGACCAAATTCTGCCCTAAACAACTCTAATAGTACTTTATACTAGAGTAAAGATGTCCACAATAACCAATCATATTACAAGCTACTTACTGCCGAAATAAAGACCCCTCTCACTACCCCCCCTAAGTTAACCAGAATAAATTAACTACTTCATAGCCCAGACACCCAGTACTTCCAGAACATTCTTGACGTTCCCTTGACCAAGCCTATAAATATACCACAGAGGCAACATTCGGCCAGTTCAGTAGAGACCAGTTCAGTAGAGATCAAAGCAACGGCTGCGCCGCTCTGGTTGAAGTCTATTGTGCTACAGGACAAGGAAGAGGATAGGAGAGAGCAGGGAGTGTTGTGAGACGTGCTTGGGTAGGGTTGTGGAAGTTGCCAGCCACCCAAGCGAGTTGCCAACTGGGCAGTTAGTAGGTGCGTGTGGTGCACCGCTCAGTGAAGTTGACTCACCATTCCCGTTCATCTCTCTGACGGACTCTCGGTCGATTCGGCTCAAGCTTGTTCCTCTCTGTTCGTTCCTCTCTGTTCGGAGCTTTCACTTCCCGGAAGGTGAAGTAGTGTAAAGTCAGTGAAAATAGGCTAGCCTAAACAGACCTCGGATGCGGAAATACCCTGAGCCGAACAGGCCAAGTGGGATATCTCTATTGGTCTAACTGGTAAGGTGTCTGCCTCACACCCAAGGGTCGAGAGTTCGTGCCCCCACCAGGGCATGCTATTTTCGTGAGGCTATTTCCGCATTTAACGAAGTTTAGGTGTGTTGGTAAAATTGTTCAGATGGTTGAGAGTAAGATCGGAGCTCCACAAATCCTCTTTCGGGTATGGTGTAAAAACCGATCCCCACACTCCACCCCTCAAGATTCTCGATAATTCGGTGCCCGTAGTCTGTGTAAATCTGTGAGGAAGTGAATTAACCCTTTGTGAATATTTTATTGCAACCGGAACCCCGAGGGTAATATTATATCTGCAAACAACAAATTCACCAATTATTGATTGTCTTATAAACATCTTGTAGTGTGCCCTCTTCTACTTGAGTTTACAAGCAATCATAACTCATAACTGGTCTAGGACAGAAAGATCTTGTTATGTTAGAAGGGATTATGCGAGAAACTCTTAATTGAGGTCTCTGCAAGAATAAATCCTTGGCAACAATTGACTGTAGGCCCCATCAGCATTGTTGACAAAAAGGTGCAAAACCGCCCGTGCCCCTTGAACCTTTTATAAAGACCAGAGATAGATAAGAAAGGCTCCTCTCCCGACTGTCTTACGTTCATCCGATGCATTGTTAATCCGGTTGAATCTGAAACAGTGTATTTAAGGTCTCCAGCAAGAGTAACATATCGGGGTGTCATCACCGGTTAAGCAAGTAGCCCATCTGTAACCTTCTCTACACTCCCAGACAACTTGGACGGCCCCAGAGGAACTGTTAGCCCCCAACATCACCAACTCAAGATAACCAGGAACTCTATTACAGTGCTAATTCTCGAAATACCAGTGTTACGGTACCATTAACTCAATCATCCAGTGTATTCAGTTGTGGTTCAATTTTCTCTGATGCTAAGAGTACTGTGCTAGTGTGCGCCAAAATATATCAGTGAAGTTAAACTAGGCGAACTGACTCCCGTAATTATTCTTGCTATCAGGTTTAATCTCGCCGAAGAAATAAGTCTTAATAAATTGGACTACGGCTCGAGTGAAAGCAATTCTGAAATAAGTGATTGTGATTATTAACCAGAAATCTGAATCGCCCCCACTGATATTTTGTCTTAAGTATTACCTAACCAAGTGAACATACTAGACCAGTGAACCTAGCTACGGTTATTCCCTTTATGTTAATTCTTGGGAAATAACCATATTACTTATAATTGCATCTTTGATTTCGAGTCATATTACCAGAGAGTTAATTAACGAGATACCTAGCCTATGAGATTCGTGTAACCTACGTATCGTTGAAGTAATGTGATCAGAAGAATAATACCTGAACGTTGGAAGTGGGAAGTGTGTCTATCCAAATCCGCGAGAAGTGCTAGGAGATTGTAATAAGTCCAATATCCTATCCGAGTGCTCCAACATCTATTGTTCGTGTGAATTCTATTACGTACCTTATACCCGAGTGTTATTTAGAATAAAGTTGTATTACAAACCATTTCTCCGAGATGATCTATGTCCTCTGTTGATTCCCTTTATGTATTTTGCATGAAATCCAATAACCCAATCTTGCAGAACTCACCTATACCAAGTTAATCCTGTATAAAATCAGGGCATAACACTGATCTTGTTGAACTCTGGGCAAAGTTGGGAAAGCTGATTTTATTTGTTGTGAAATAGTGGCTAACGTTGCATCTAAATTACCTTCATACTTAGTGTCCTGAATACGGGCGTGGGCGACGAAGATGCCCAAAGAAAGCTTTATAGCCTCAATAACTAATTAACTATGGGCCTAAACTGGTCCCAAGTAAGTGCATGGGTTACTTGCGATGCAACCAGGGAAACGGCTTTTCCCAGGTGCGTAAGTAGTACAGCGATTTTTTTCTCGATCCGTATTGTACGCCAAATCTAACACTGGCTTCACGATGTCCATATACGTTTCGATTTCATAAGTCTCCCCATCATATTTAGGAATGGGAATGTGAGAGCGAGCTGCGATTTTCGCGATGTTATAATGCTTCTATTGTTTGACAATGTGTAATGCAATGAAATCTTCTATCCGAATCAAGAACCACCGCTATGCCACCAATGTTATGCCCTGATATTATTCAGGATTAGCTATCGGTACAGGTGAGTTCTACGAGACTGGGTAATTGGATTTCATGCAAATACATAAAGGGAATCAATAGAGGACATAATATAATCTCGGAAGATGGTTTGGAGTACAGTTTTATTCTTATTTAACACATATGCAGAATAGAAATAAAATAATTCACACGAAATAGTATGGGCAATAGTGGGCCTTAATGTTGTTGGACTTTTTATAATCTTCAGCACTGTCGCGGGTTTGGATAGAGCGCACTTCCCACTTCTAACTATCAGGTATTCTCTTCTGATATGTGGCCTAGAATAGTCTGAAGACTTCGCTCGTAGATCAGGCTAATATTGCTATGTTATATTGATAAGGTTCTGTGTGACTCACTGGTGATGATACAAAATTAAGTGATATATTTATCTCCAAGAATAATACGTAAAGGAGATATAAGTAGCTAGCTTCAACTCGTATTATATAATTACTTGTCTCCATAACACTTAAGACAGATATCAGTTATGGCGATTTAGGTTTTATTAACAATCACAAATACTCATTTAGAATTGATTATACTCGAGCCGTAGTCCCAATAGTTAAGACTTTATCACTTCGGCAATATTAAACTGTAGCGAGAATTATTGTATGAGTATGGTCGCCGGTATTAGCTTCACTGATATACTTTAACAACACATTAACATAGCGATCACTTTGATCATAGAATCGTATGGATTACGAGGCACAGGGAAAACACTTGATCATAGCATATAGTATCGAGGCACTTATACTATTAAGAAGTAAGCACTGTAGAGGTATCTTCTGGTTATCTTGAGGCACGGTGTTAGGGGTTATCACCTGCTCCGGGGGCCGTCCAATGTGTCCGGTAATGTGAAGAAGGTTACAGATGGGTTAATGGGTATGGGGTCTTAAATATGGTTCCGTAACTATGTGGAGTACAGTTGGTTACCATATCGAACTAACGCAAGTATTCTGAGCCTGTAGCTGTAAGCAAATACTTGACTATTCTGACCTTTAATTAACCGGTGATGAAGCTCCGATATGTTACTCTTGGCTGGGATTATAAATGTAATGTTTCAGGCAGAGGCCGGATTAACAAGACATCGGACAAACGCAAGATAAGTTTAGTGAAGTAACTTTTCTTGACAGTCGCTAATCTTTGAAATAGGTTCAAGGAACTCGGGCGGTGTTTAAACCTTTTAGTTATCAATCCTGGTTGGGTGGCCACAGGCAATTGGTACCAAGGACTTATGTGTGCAAAGTGCTCAATTAAGAGTATCTCGCATAATCCCTTCTAACACAAAAGATCTTTCTGTCCTAGATCGATGTGAATCAAGTGGTCGGTGTAATCTAAATTAGTTAAGATACCGGTAGGAAGGGAAGTCTGTTACTACCAATATTTTGACTATGATAGAAAACGTACTCGTATGGATAACTATTGGATTCTGGGATGCCAGAATTAATGGGTTACACATATGGAGCTACTGGCGCACTCTATAACTGGTTATAAACTAAAGTAGCAGAGGACATACCACTATTAGTTTGTAATACAGTTAATGTTTGTATATAACTAGGTTGTCTATGTTTCCAATATTACCGAACAGGATGCCGTAAGTAATATTGAATTCATGTGAGCTATAGCTCACAGATATATTAAAGACTACGGGATGCCGTTTATCAGTAACTATTCTTGAGGTGGGGAGTATAACTAGACTTTCTACAGAGCGGGAGGCCGGTGATTTAAAGCTAATTTATAACTGCCGATATTGGTCCTCGCGGAAGCATTTATAGGGTTGGTCAGGGAGGTGGTGGCAGATTTTGGTACTAGTGGATGTCAGAGTTATGAAGGGTTTATTTATTCTAGTGAACTTACTGGGGACATTAGGGGGTCTTAGTACTTTTCTACATATGAGCCTTTATCATAGGTGTGGTTCATAGTTGTTTAGTTTTCAACAAGAGTTAGTAGTATCATCTTGAAGAGTTGTATATATTCAAGGGGGTACTACTTTGTGTGGCGCGGGGCAGGCCAGTGCTGTACGGTATTGTCGGCGTTACACAATGGTTTTATTTCACTCTTTTTAGCTGGTAAGCTATTAGGAGTGTAGGTGGTGAGTTTATGTATGGTCTTGGACATTGCTAATGGTAAGGGAGTATAGTGGAATTAGATCAGCAAGGGAGGTATGCATACAAAGATAAAAGTTCAACTGTTGGCTGGCAAGAATAGTGGCGGGGTCGCCGTGGGGGTCAAGGGTATTGCTACACTTGGTTGGCGTGTGTGCTTGGGGGTTTGTGGGTCCCTTGTGGTATGGGGAGGGCCGCACCTTAGTAATATGGGGCATCTAGTTTTCTAGGTTAACTTGGTCTGGTAAAGGATTCTATTTTCGATCTATGGATACTCTTAGCTGGGGTTGATAGGATTGTATACTTAGTACTGCTGAGATTGACTATGGTTGGTGGTGGGGGTTGATTTTCTTCAGTGTCAAGGTCAAGGGGGTAGCAGTCTTTTTAGGGGTTCAAGAGGTTGTTGTCCTAGCCTCGCTCGGCCCGTCATTCTCGGGTCGGGGTTAGATGGTAGAGGGGTTGTTATTGCTAGTGGATAGCATGTGATAGACAACATAGTATGGCAAGGAAATATACTGGTTGGGGGGGGGGGCCTTGATCAATCATTTATAATAGGAATATTTAAGATAAAAACAGTAATTCTTGGGTTGAGCTGAGGAAACCTCGAGCGAGGCTACCTGGGGCATGTCACTGGTGTTTTTGAGGGAAGGTCGATAGGGACCTTTATGAACGGTAAGGGTATATTTGTTATTGTGTAGATTTCTAAGCATGTTTATGGAGGGAATTGTCTCTCTTTACCTGTGCTCTCAGATTGAGTGATGTCGATTTCTCTGAAAGGTTATTTATTTCTGAGGGGGTATATAAGTATACCTGGTGGCAAGGTTATTGTTGTGGTTTGGTTTGGTTCTTAAGTCTAGACATAAGGGTGAGATTTCCCTATTTGTGGACAGGGACAGGCGTGTGGTTTGTATGGGTTTTTCTGGGAGAAGGGGATACAGGGTGATCAAAAGTAAGGTGTGTATATGGGTGTACGGGTAATAGTTTGATCAATCGATCAGATAATAACGTGCATGGTGGAGGTATTCCTCATCTCTGGGAGATGTGGTTATTGTAAAGTCTCGTAATTTACAAGCTCTTTACTTAGTTAGTTTTAGACTCTGTATTTGTTCTCTTGTTCTTTTTGGTGTTTAGTTTACATCTTCAAGACGGATATGGTTGCATAGGTTTTACTTAGGTTAGGTATCCTACATTTGAGACAGGTTATAATTGTATGGTTTTTATTTACATGAGGTATAGTTATTTGGTGTAGGTTATTGGTATATGTTTATTTAAAAAGGTTGAGAGAATAGGACTTTTGGACGATGGGTCTTCTGCTTTTTGTTCCCTGCCTGGTTGGTGGGACTTCCTAGGGTGATGGGCGCAAACCTTAGGTGTTCCTTTGAGGGGTGAGGTCTTGGCCTTGACCCGGTGACAGGCGCGGCTGGTTTGTTTGTACTGGGGTGTCTTGTTTCTTTCCTCTTTCTCTTCTTCTTGTCCTTTGGTCCTTCCGCCGCTGGTACTTTTCCTTCGTCTGTGGTGGTTGTGTTTTCTCTGGGTGTTGGTTTCTCGGGTGTAGGGATATGTTGTTTTCGGGGTATTTTAATATGATTGGCCTCTACAGTCACTTAACTTAATCTGATGTTTTTCTAAAAAAGTGAAAATGCTGTGTTCTAGCTCTGCAGCGCCGTGACCCTTCATCTCAATAAACTGCACAAACATTTCAACAGGCTGACTGTTAAGGACATACCGGAAAATGCAACACTGCTTGTCAGAGTGACATATCAGGGGTGGAGTTGACAGAAATTGAATAATATTTAGCTGTCTTGATTTCCTCAATAATAGTGCTCAATACTTCTTTCCCTATAATAGCTATGAGTTGGTCACATGTAGTGGAAGACAGGTAAGAAACTGACCCCTTCCCCTTGTTGCCGTACTTTTCCAAGTGAGCAGCTAAAAAGGGATCAAACTGGGAAGGCAATTCCAGTGTGCCCAAGAAGTTGCCATTGCTTGGTGACCCAATCACCTGGTCATTACCTCGAAAGGCTAGACCTCTTTCAGCTAAGAATTTAATTGTAGCAACTACTCTTTCCAGCACAGCTTTAGCATAAACGCGCTCGGCTTGGCACTGCTCTATCAACAGTGAATTCACACGGTCAGGTGCTTTTGCTCTTCGGCACAAGGTCATGGTAGCATCCCTGTGGGCTTTACTGCTCTCATGAGCCACCATTCGCTGTGTGGCATTTTTCCAGTCGCAGAAGCCACTTCTGGAGAGAGCACTATCTTCTGGTGATAACAGTTTGCATAGGAAGCAAAATGCTTTGCCTGTACTTGGGGAATAACAGAGCCAGTTTCTCTTCTTCTTCCCTCCATTTGGCAGAAAACAGTAAAACGTGGACTTGCATTTTTTTTTTCTTTTCCATCTATTTGAACGGAGTTAACAATGCTTGCAGTTTCATTGAGGCGGTCACCGCTTCCCTTCCTGCACCAGTAATCACGCATCTCCTCTGTTAAGTCTTGTCACAAACCAATATCACACTCATAAGTAAGGTCCGCAACTGCGTTTGCCATATCCATAGTGTTAACATTTAACACTAAAAGAAAAAAAAGGTTGCATGGGCCCCTGTTTTTGGTGGCCCCCTAGGCTTCAGCCTAGTCAGCCTTATGGATAATGCAGCACTGGCCGCACGCTCGCAGTTAGATACGTTTCTAATTTGACTGCTTTTGTATTGCTGTTATTTGCCCCTGATGATAATATATATGATGATGACAATAAGTCATGGGGGTTGAGGGGGCAAAGCCCCCCTCAACTCATTATTGTAGAATTTGTATCCCTCGACCGTCGGCCGGTAACAAAACAATTTACCCATCACCTGGCTGTGGGATATAATAAACACAACCCATTGATTTATCCTTGATTCTGTAGTTTAAATTAAAAAAAATTAAAACCGGTTTGCGTTTGCTGATTTGCATTTGGGAACCAGAAATTTGACGAGGTTTGCTGATTTGTGTTTGTGGAAGTTATGTTCTGGGTTTGCAAATTTGAGTTTGTGGACTAGATTTTTTGTTTGTGGTGCCCAGCTCTGGTGACACCCCCAATTTGACCTGGGATCAATTTGAAAAGGATACCAAGAGTGCCATTAGCCCTTCTCTCGGGAAAATTATTGCAAATCAACAATTCCACAGTGTGCAATTTTCAGGGAATCTCGATGCTACCATTAGCCAGTTGAACCAGCTCGTAGTTTCAGCTTTCCCTAATGAATCTGCGGTCACAAGAAAAGAGAACGTGTTTAGTGCGCTATTACGTGTTTTGCCAGCGTCAGTAAGGGATCATTTTGCCATCACAAAATCAAAGGGATACGACGAGGACTTACCAATTAACCAGCGAATCCTGGCACTTCAGAAAAGCCATGAGAAAGACAAAATTGCTGCGATAAGTCGAGCCACCACCCAACCTCAACACTCTTCTGCCACTTCTGCACCAGCTTCCTTTCATCGTTCCGCTGACAAGATGGAAGACTGGGCCCGGGTTAGGCACTTAGATTTGAAACCCTGTAGCCTCAAGTGCCCTCTGTCCTCCCTCAAGAAGTCATTTGCCTAGCTAGTGAACCGTCGTCCCAAACTTCCTCAGTTTTGGGGCCAGATCCTCTGGATCAAACCATGACGTGTTGCTACCATCACCGAAGACGGATCTGCAGGGATCGACACCACCGCAGAAGGACTACCAGAAGACACCTTGGTACTGGAGGAGTCATCTAACATGCATGATAATCCGGGTTTTTAATCCGCCCCCGCCCACCTGTTGTCAAACTGGCGGGGGCTCGTGATGGGACAATCTCAAATGCAGGAAAACCCCCCATTTATAATCATCTTACTATTCAAGGTGTTAACCCTTTCCACCCGAGCAGCATTTTAAAATGACACCGCGGCAGATGGGCCGGAGCCCGGGTGTCATTTTAAAATCCCTATGCTTGAAAGCATGCTTTGAAAGCCGCGCGGTTAGAATTTCCTTTGCAGGGGCGATCGCAGCGCCACCAAGCCTGAACTACTACTGTTATCAGTCCGTACGTGCCCGCCATAGCGAGATAAAGCGAAAATATGTCTTCCGACGAGTCCGATTCCCTGCAACCTTCTGCCCGCCCCGCTGCTACCCTGCTAGCAACATCGACGCCTACTGCGACCCAGAAAAAGCCTGATCGTAAGAAAGCGAAGCGTTTATTGAGTGATAGTGCAATCCAAAGACAACTTTTGTCCATTGAAAGTGAAAGTGAAAGTTTGTTCGAAGAAAGCAGTGGCGAGAGCGAAGTCGATAAACAGCAAGATATAAGTGAAATTGAGGATTTTGAGGGCTTTCATGGTGACGATGCAGTAGATTTGTATCGCGTTCATTTTGTATCAAGTGTTCAATGAAGGTGATGTGGAAATTCCAAGTGTGCTAGAGCCTAGGCCTACCTCGCCGCCATTGCACCGTGGGCAGCCTAGGCCTACTCCTCAACCTTCCCCCTTGCCTGCTCGTACGCCCTTGAAAGTGGGCAAATATTTTTACAAGAAAACATTAGTGAAAAGTGCAGCCAAAAAAGCACGCAAGGTGGCAGAGGAAGCAAGGGAAGGCAAAAGTGATAGTGACAATGACGCTGACCCTGCTCTAGCGACCACCCGCATTCCTTTGTCTCGACGCCTTGACCTGGGACGCCGCGGGGGTCACCCACAGCCCTCAACTTTATCTCTCCCTCAGGATGAGCAAAGGGCCTCTGGAAGTGGTACTAGTGGTGCGGCATTGTCCTCCCGCAGTTTACCACAGGCCTCATCACATCGGCGAGCTTTATTTGTAGGGGAGAATCCCTCTGGTCGCCGCAAAAGGAGTCCAACTCCGGAGGCTGAGCATCCCATTGTTCCACCCCACGCAGCTTCCCGCCCCCCATGCCGCCGACGCCCGGTCACTTCTTCGCCAGAATTATCCCCCGAAGAAGATGTCGACGACCCTAACATTGCCCCAGATGATCTGACATCACCTGAGGAGGAGGAGGAGAAAGTGGAAGAAGAGGAGATACCGACACGGCGAGTTCGAGGGCGAGGCCATAGCGGTCGTGGGCGTGCGGCTCAGCCTGTCGATGCCGATGCCGATGCCGACGCCGCTGCCCGTGGGCGTGGGCGTGCCCTACAATCAGAGGTGTTTGTCTGGACTGATGGGGCAGATTTTGAGCCAGATTGTCCTGCTTTTGACGAGGAGCAGATTGGCTCAGGGGTGTCAGCAGCATATCCCTATGGCTCAGATGCAACCCCTAGTGAACTTTTTTGTGGGTTCTGTGATGATGAGGTCATGGAATACCTCGTCGAGGAAACGAACAATCACCACGAAATCTGTTCCAACTTTCGTGGCAGGAAGACAAGTGCCAAGATGGTGGCATGGCAAGCTGTCACTGTGCCAGAAATGCATGTTTTCTGGCACTGACTATGCTGATGACACACATCAGAAAGCATGCACTGGCAGACTACTGGATCACTGCCGATCTCTTCACAATACCAGCCTTCGGGAAATTCATGTCCAGGGACAGATATTTCGACATTCTGTCCTGTCTCCACCTTCAAAATCGGCTTTGGAAAATCAGGAAGCTGTATGACATGATACGCCATCGCTTTACCACCTACCTGATACCCTTCCAGAAGATGTGCCTCGACGAGTCTCTGGTCCTGTTCCGGGGGAGGCTGCATTTCCGGCAATATATCCCGTCGAAGAGACACCGTTTCAGCTTCAAGCTCTTCGTCCTCTGCGACTGCAAGACGGGATATGTTCTGGACTTTGTGGTCTACAGCGGCAGTGGTGGCGAGATCAAAACTGACCCCGACATTGGATTTGGCGGCGCTGTCATGCAGAAAATGATGGAGAAACACTTCCATAAGAACCACATTCTCTACACTGACAATTATTACACGTCGCCCATCCTAACCAAGTACCTCCATGACCGCAAGACCAGAACTGTCGGCACAGTCAAGGCCAAGAGGAAGGGCATTGTCGTGAATCCTGATATAGATACCGTAGCTTGAATTTCCCGGGTTCACGACAGCTGGTTCCTTTTTGTTTATACGCATTACTTTATTTATCTTTGTGGATAAATATTACTGTGGTTGCACCAATTATATCTTAGTTTATTTTCCCTTATTAATTAATCACAGGGGACGATATAAAACCCTTAAATATATTTTATATTGTCACGACAAAAGGGAATCTCAGACACTTCACACAGACTTGTTCCCGCCAAGACAGACCGCCAGCTGCTGTCACATAACACCAAAACTTACCTGATATTCGCCTCCCAACATGTCCATCACCTAACCTACACTCTTTGCATCACAGCTAAGTTCCTTTAATACTAGAAGTACTTCATAGATATTACTGGGACTACCACAGATAGCCTACATATACATTTTAACACGTAAGTCAACCGCCGACCGGTATCATTTTATAGCCTAGGCCAATTCATCTTCCCAGGTTTAGTTATTTAATTTATATCCGTTTCTCCTCTACCCCCTAGGAATAATAAGCAGGATATAATTGGTGCCGTGTGACCAGGATTCTGGGCCATCTGTTATATATTGATAAGAATTGGGGGGGGGGGGTGTTAGGCCTGACTTGTCTGCCTTTGTGTAGAACTGGGCGATCCAGTGGACAAATGTTGAGGGGCGTATGTCAGGGAATTTCCGCTGGACCGTCCAGTGCAGTGCCCTGCTTTTTTTTTGTTAAGCAGATATATAGACCAGGGGCAAGGGTGGACACTGTCAGGCAGACCTCAGCCTGTGTTAGATGCACCAGGGAGCCGGAAGGTGTTAGATAGGCTACTGGACAGAGCGCGTGCCTTCTTTGAGAAGAAGGACAGGGCCGAGGAGGAGCAGTCGACGCAATAGGCTAGATCTCAAGACTATGACGACGGCTGCGGCTGTTCCTCCTTTAGAGGAGTCTTGGTCCTTCTTTCTCTTTCCTTTCCTTTCTTTTTCAGGCATTAACTTTATAATTTGTTAAAATTTAATATAGCCTAGTAAAGTAAAATATTGTAAAGTAGAGTAATATGATATATGTAAATTTCCTTTTCTTTGATCATTTGTAAACTCACAGGGGGCACGCGATCTGCATGCTTCAATTTGCTTGGTTACAGTCGTCATCAATGTAAGTAGGTTAGCCTAGGCTTTGAATAGATTAGAATAGGTTAGCCTACAGTGACGATTAGTATTGTTGTTCCTTAAGCTTTAGTTACCGTAAATTTTTTAAGAATGGAGGAGAAAATAAAGTCATTGCGGCGGTTCAGGACCACCAAGAAGGGAGGGATTACTAAGCTTACCTCTAATCTGTCTGATTTTATTGAACATGCTGCTACACTCCATGATGTAAGGAGTGTGAAAATCACTGTAGAAAAGGCCCTAGCTGATATCGAGTCGTATAACGTAGAGTTGTATAGCTTATATTCAGATGATCAGTTAGAGGAGGAGATGGTGAAAGATATGCAGTATGTGAATCAAGTAAACAGTCCATTAGCTGAGTTGGATAGTGCTCTCCAGACTACCACTACTGGTAGATCTCTTGATAGCGCAGCAAGTAGGAAACAGAAGGGTATTAAGCTATCCTCCCTTAAGTTGCCAGTTTTTGACGGGGATCCAACACAGTGGGTGGGTTTCTGGGAGCTCTTTGATTGTAGTGTTCACTCCCAAACAGACTTAACTGACATTCAGAAATTTACGTATCTAAAGGAAACAACTTAGTGGTGAGGCTCTACAAATTGTTGGTGGGTTTAGTTTGGTCGCTGCAAGTTATGAACCAGCGGTCAATATTCTAAAAAACAGTTATGGTCAAAAGGATCGCATCAAAGCAGCTCACATAGCGAAACTGTGTAATCTCCCGCATCCTAGCCAGGAGGTCAGTGCTCTGAAAGATTTGTCCGCGTCATTTGAGTGTGCATTAGAGTCATTACGCTCTATGGATGTAACAGTAAGTGAAATGTGTGCAGTACTGTTGCATAATAAACTTCCTAGTGCACTCTCTGAGGTGATTAAGCGTGAATTAAAAGACAACTGGCTGGATGTGGATGAATATATGCGTGAATATATGAAGTGTGCAATCTAGAAAGTAGACATAATCCACTAGAACAGTTTGGGGCGACCGCCACAGCAGCATATGCGGTGTATCAGAAACCCGATACCAAGCAGAAGTATGGATGTAAGTTGTGCTTAAAGACAGGACATTTTTGGGCAAAGTGTGCTAAATACAAGAACAGTCCCGCCAAGGCCAATAGAGCAAGGCAGTTGAAATTGTGCGTCGGGTGCCTGTCGTCAGAACATGGCAGCCAGGGGTGTACTAACCCTAAAATTAGGCCGTGCCGATTCTGCCAACAGAAACATTTTAATTATTTGTGTCCGACACCACGCCTTGAACAAACTGGACGACCAGTGGCCCCTGAACCAACAGTGACCATGGCTGTGGCTTCGGGCCATAATGCAGTGTTGTTACCTACCATTCAGATTCCCTTGACCGACAGAATCGGTCATACCAGTAAAGTAAGAGCTTTGTTGGACCAATGTTCGCAACGTACCTTCATCTTGCGCTCTGCTTTATCGCAGCTTGATTACATTAGGTTCAGTAAGGAACAGCTAAGGCTCCAGGGATTTACTGGCTCACTTGGTAGTACTGAGTATGAAATAGTAGAGTTAACCTATTATCACAGAAGAAGGGTGCGTAAATTGAGGGCCGTTGTGGTGGAGGAGTTACCAGTATACAAACCAGGGAGAGGATTAGGGATGGAGGTAAATACTATCAAGGCTCGGGGTTACAATTTAGCCGATCCAGGTATCACTGATGGATATGATAGGGTTAGATTGGGGCGGACTTTTATTACCACTTTGTACATTCAGGCTATGTCAGGGAAGGAAGTATAGTTATGTTACCCACAATTTATGGTTATGCACTGAGTGGCACTTATCAGTCAGATATAGAAGAGACCCATGTAGAGTTAGTCACTGCTCTTAAGTTAGCAGTAGACCCTTTTAGTGGAGATACAGGGAGATATTGGCAGGAAATCTCCAGAATTAAAGGATCTGACAGCTCTATGGGACTTGGACCATATTGGTATAAGTCCTAATGAGACTGGTAAGGGTGGGGAGAGAGTCTTAAATAGATTTTCTGAAACGGTACAGTATTCCGAAGCACAGGGACAGTATATAGTGGAACTGCCGTGGAGAGATAACATAGATAAATTACCTGATAACTTTAAGTTAGCCCTGGGCAGAATGAGAGGAATGCAGCGTAAATTTATAAAAGATCCCAACTACTGTCAACAGTATACAAAGGTTCTGGATGATCAGGTAGAAAGGGGGTTTATTGAAAGGGTAGAAAACAGGAATCAAGCTGGTCATCCTATTCACTACTTAGCTCACCATGGAATTACTAAAGATAGTGTTACTACGCCTGTACGGATAGTGTTTGACTGTTCGGCTAGGATGGACGATAGGGCGTTCAGTCTGAATGACTGTCTCCATACAGGTCCATCGCTAGTGGCTGACCTCACCCAGGTACTTCTACGCTTTAGATGCCATCAATTTGCCTGGGTGAGTGATATTGAGAAAGCATTTCTCATGGTGGGATTGAGTGAGAAGGATAGGGATGCTACTAGGTTTCTGTGGCCCGTTGATCCCTTGGATGTTGCAAGTCCTTACATTGTCTACCGGTTCCGTGCAGTTCTGTTCGGGGCCACCTGTTCCCAGTTCCTCCTTAATGCTACCATTCAAAAACACCTGTCTATGATACAGGAGAACAGTGAGGTAGTTAATTAAGCTAAAAAGGGGGTTGTATATTGATAACTTGCAGGGGACTGGTGATGATGTAAGTGATTTGCAACAACAATGTTGGGATGCCCGTAGAATATTTGCCAGCGCTAACCTGTCTTTACGTGAGTGGGTCACAAATAATGAGAGCTTGCGGGAACTATTGCACCTGAAGGGTATAGCTTCCGCCAAACAAGACGGGGTTAAGGTACTTGGCGTTGCATGGCTAACTGATAATAATAATAATAATAATTCTTAAAGCTAGCGCATGCGCCAGCTAAGGATAACCCAATAAGGCCGATTAGGCGTATTTCCATTGGGGTCCTGTACTATTACCCCATCCCCTTGCTCATGAGGGATGGTAACGACTTAGTGCTTGTGAAAAACCTTTAATGCACCGAGCGTGGGCGCGATCCTGGGCCTTCTGGGTGGAAGTCCAAGACGCTAGTCACTACACCAGCGAACCGCTAAAAGGATAAGGATATGTTACAGGTTAATTGCCGCAGAAGTAGCCCTGCATTGGTTACAAAACGCGAGGCTCTAAGTCTAACCGCGAGTGTGTTCGATCCTCTAGGAGTGTTGCTACCGGGAACCATCCGGGCGCGGAGGTTCGTACAGGACTTGTGGAGATTAAAGTGTGGGTGGGATGTACCCATTCCAGATGACATGAGAGCTAACTGGCAGGGTATTTATGACGATATGATAGATAGTACAGGTATCATGTTTCCCCGTCAGGTCACTAATTCTAAGAGGGTTACGCTGCACCTATTTAGTGACGCTAGCTCAGTAGCAAATAGTGTAGCGGCCTATGTGGTTGGTGATGAGGTGAGTAGGTTAGTAATGGCCAAAGCTAAGGTGGCGCCTATTAAGTCCCTCACCATACCTAAGATGGAATTGACTGCTGTTCTTCTCGCAGCTCGTCTCGCATGTTATATATGTGAGGCCTACGCGGACGAGCTGATTATAGAGAATATATACCTCTGGTCGGACAGCCAGATAACCCTATGCTGGTTGTCTAGTAAGAAAATTTTGCCTATCTATGTTCAGAATAGAGTTGATGGATAAAGGCATTAGTCCCCGGCGCTCATTTTCAATATGTGTCCACAGAGGACAATCCCAGTGACTTAGTCACCAGAGGGATTTCATATGTTGTGTACTTAGTTGCTTCTTCGCTTTGGTGGGGAGGGCCCACATGGCTACCTCACCAAATGCTATGGCCCTATAGGGGGCTCAATAGGAGGGGACACCACTGTGGGTTGTAACATGAGTCAAGAAGGAACCCTGTCATTGCCGGTACCGGTTGCCCCTACTGCCATATTGAATTGGGACCGGTATGGCTCATATATGAACTCATGGCATGTGATGGTATGGGTCCTTAGGTTTATTAGGACTCTTAGAGAGAAGACACAAGGGAACTATCAGGCAAAACCGGCATACTTGACGGTGCCGGAATTAAGAGCAGCAGAGTCAGCCATGATTAAGGTAGCTCAGAGAGAAGCTTACTCTGAGGAACACCACTATTTGTCAAAAGGACAGGGCACACCAAGCAATATAGTGAAGCAGTTAGGCCTCTATATGGAGGGAGGCATGATACGCTGTAGAGGTAGGCTACACTTGTCAGCTTTACATGATAGCGCCAAGTACCCTATCCTTATCCCTAATAAACATCGTATAGCCACTCTCCTTAGTAATTACTGCCACAAAGTGTGTAACCATAGTGGTGTTAGTTATGTTGTAAATTACATAAGGCAAAGATGGTGCATCCCCAAGATTAGACAGGTAGTAAAGAAAGCCTTAAGGGGATGTATCATCTGCAAGAGATTGCAAGGTACATCATACCGTGCTGTACAGGCCGGAGTTTAGAGTTCAGGAAGTGAGTCCTTTCCAGGTAATGGGGGTTGACTACACAGGTGCCTTGCCAGTAAAAGAGAAGGGTGGTACTGTAAGTAAATTATATGTAGTCTTATTCACCTGTGCAGTTACTAGAGCGGTCCATGTAGAGACGGTGTCTAAACTCTCCTGCGAATAATTTGTGCATGCATTCCGTAGGTTTAGTAGCAGGAGGGGTTACCCTGAGATTATGATGAGTGATAATGCCACCACATTTGTTAGCAGAGGCAGTACATTACGGGAGTTGATAGATGATGCAAGGTTAAAAGGTACTCTAGCGGAATTCAAGTGCGAGTGGCGGTTTATACCGGCCAGGGCGCCATGGTTCGGTGCCATATGGGAACGGGTCATTGGCATCATAAAGGCTGGCTTGAAGAAGGTACTGGGTCGAGCATTGGTTACCTCAGAGGAACTGAATACGGTATTACTGGAGCTCGAGGCCACAGTCAATGATCGCCCGCTTGGCTACACGTACAGTGATCTTGAAGACCCTCTACCCATCACTCCTTCACAACTGGTTCATGGGAGGTGGATCAGAAGCTTTCCAAGGCGAGAAGTCACGGATATATTTTGCAAAATATTTCCACGAGTATTATGGGGTTATATGTGCACATGTAAACTTATAAGTTTTTATTTTTCACCACTTATGTTGAGTGGGGCGCCTTTTTAACTTACAGATTTGTTCGCAGAGTCTCAAGAGTTAACCTTTTGTATCAAGCAGGCTTCTTTGAAGCACGCCCCTGCTTGACCCCCTTTTTGTATATATGTGCTGCGCCATTAAATATATATTTTTCAAAGTAAGAATACTATGTGGTTGTTTGATTATCTGCTTTTCTAGAGTTATGATATGATTACGAATGTTCCCCTCCAGTCTTAGAAATCAGGCATGTTCGTCAATGATGGAGGGGCCACTAATAAATTATAGGTTTGACTCCTGTAAGGAGATAAAGAAAACCTAATATTTAGTAGTGGCCCCGTAATCATTGACGACTGGGGCCCTCCCGACCATCCACTTCCCATTCGTTGATGTATTAAGGATTTTGGTTACTTGATATGTCAGTGAAGGAAGAATGACGCCTGAGTCAGCGTCTGGTCAAAGATCCACACAAGTACATCCACGATATTATGGAAAGCTTATTGAATAGTTATTCTTATTTTCTTTTTCTTTTTATATTTTACGAAGTTTTTTCGTAGTGAGAACCCAATTCATAATGACTGAAGCCATGAGTGAGGTCGCGTGCACTCATGATGAAGGCTCCTCATATTTTAAATGCTCTGCGCGGTAGATTCAAAACTACGGCGGATGAGTGTTTGAAGAGGGTGCCTTATGTAATAGGCATGTTCGTCAATGATTACGGGGCCACTACTAAATATTAGGTTTTCTTTATCTCCTTACAGGAGTCAAACCTATAATTTGGTTGCTCACATAATCCCTTCTAACATAACAAGATCTTTCTGCCTTAGATCAGTTATGAGTTATGATTATTCGTGAACTCAAGTAGTAGAGGGGGCACTACCAGAAGTTCAGGAAACAATCAATAATTGGTGAATTTGTTGTCTACCAATATAATGTTACTGCCGGCAGTCCCGAACGCAATAGTATATTCATAAAGAGTTTAATTCACTTCCTCACAGAGTTGCACAGATCACGGAACGCCGAAGTTATCGAGAATCTTGAGGGGGGGGGGGGGAGTACTAGACGACAACACAATGCGGTCAACTGTTGCTTTGAGCTCTAATATTCAACTGGCCGACTGTTGTCTCTGTGTCTTATTTATAGGCTGGTCAAGGAAGCCTCAGGAATATTCTAGAAGTATTGGATGTCAGTGCTATGAAGTAGTTAATTTATTCTGGTGAACTTAGGGGGTTAGGGAGGGGGGTCTTTAATGTGGCGGTAAGTAACTTGTCATCTGATTTATTATCGTGGATATCTTAACTCTAGTATGAGGTACTAGTAGAGTTGTTTATGCGGATTTGGTGAAGGTATTTAAGTACTACTTTGCTGGCGCCCTACGTGACTAGGCTGGAAGGTATTATTCATCAATTCACCTAAGTATCCTTCTCTGGTCTAGCTGACATGCTATTCGGAATCTTGGATGGGATAAGGAAGATTTTGGTTTTGGGTATGGATGGGATGGGATGGTATTTGGATAGGTATTTAGATGGTTAGTTCATCACCTGTTGGAAATTCACCTGGTGTCTGGCAAGAATTTGTTGCCTACGTGTGGGTCATGGTGAACGTCCGCGGGGGCTGGGGGGGGTCCCTTTGGGGTGGGAGGGTATGCCGCTCCCTAAATATGTATATATGGGATTCTCTACGCTAATGGGGTTTTCCTATGATGTGGTGGGGTCAAGAGTGATACTCCTAGGGATGGTTGATCATGGGCTCTAGTTTTTACCTACTAGGATTACTCGTGGGGCTCATGAATGGTGGTTTTCGTGAAAATGCAAGTCAGGCGGAATCGTCGACTTCTTAGGGGGCGAGAGGTTGGCTTATGTAGCCTCGCGCCGTCCGCCGTCCTGGTTCAGGTTGCGAGTTGGGCTAGCAAGTTAGAGGGTAGTAAATGGGGTTACAAGAATGGGTCTTTATCTGTTATTTATTGGGGTGAGGAAATGAACGGGATCGGCATGTTAGAACGTTCGTCTGGGCGTCTTTACAGGTGGGGGTTGGATATTGGAAAGGGGTGGTTTGAGGCTAGGGCGCCGCGCCGCTCGTGACCTAGGATAGTGACCCTTAATGCGCTGAACATAGGGGTGGCATTGCCCTACGATCGAACAGGTAGTGTGGTGTGTGCAGCGGGGCATGAAGGAGAAAAGGACAGGGTGACCCAAAAAGGTTACAACTGGGCATGGGGTCACGAAGCAAAACAGAGTAGTGTGGATTGTGGATTAGGAGGTGGTGATTGGAATAATAATAGTTCTTAAAGCTAGCGCATGCTAAGCCAGCTAAGGATAGCCCAATAAGGCCGATTAGGCGTATTTCCATTGGGGTCCTGTACTACTATCCCATCCCCTTGCTCATGAGGGATGGTAACGACTCAGTGCTTGTGAAAAATCTTTAATGCGCCGAGCGTGGGCGCGATCCCGGTCCTTCTGGATGGAAGTCCGAGACGCTAGTCACTACACCAGCGAGGTCGCACGTGTAACAATTGTGGAAAAGTAAATGGAAGAGAGGAATAACATGGCAGATAAAAGATAATTACCCTAAGGATTGAAATACATGCATGAATGACTGTATTAGTTGTCGTCAAATTAAGGTGAATGGGACTTGGTTGGAATGCACGGAATACGATTCGACATGGGCAGTGCCTCTGTGTCGTAGCAATATCGATCGGGCAAATTCCGGTTAATATTATATATACACTTGGTTACTAGAAGAACAAGACAAGGGCAACTGAGCATGGGTGTACATATCTATATACTTAGTTACTACAAAAGAAAGGAACAGCTGAGCATGGGGTTGGTATGTGGGTGTTGTGAATGTTAAAAAGTTTTTTTTTTGGCCGACGTGCCTTTGGGGCCTTTTTCTTTCCGGCCGTGTTGGGGTCGGTCCCCTGGTCCAGTCGTGCGCTCCTCTGTTGACTGACAGGGTTGGCGGCTTCCTTTGATCTTGCGGGTGCGTCCCACTTTCCCTTCTTGCTGTTGGGTCCATTCGTCCCGGTTGGTTTTCGCTCTGGTTCTTGCGGAATTACCACTGGGTTGTTGGTCGGGAGGTTGGTGGGGGATTCCATTTTTGGGGTATTTTATAAATAATAAATGGTTGTGAATAATTTTGTTAGCCTAGCCTAGGCCTAGGGCCCTAGGCTATAACCTATAGGGTTATTTTGAAAAAGTTAGGGCTATTTAGGCTAGAAAAGTTAGGGTAAATTTCTATAATTGCACCTATACAAGCTAAAACAAATATTATTGTATTTAACAGGAAGGTACGACGAAGTAAGTGATGTGGTATAGGTGGCAATATGCGGAAATGGATTATAAGGGCATTACGCCCCCTCTGACTAGCCTAAAGTCTATCAATCTAGATGTGACACAGATTTTACAATGTTTCAGAGAGACATTAGCCTAACCTAACAGCCTTACCTAACCTTACCACAACATTATTGTGGTAGGACAACTCGGCCAACGGCGAGACAGCTCGGCCCAGTAAAAACGAGACAGCTCGGCCCACGGCGAGACAGCTCGGCCCAGTAAAACCGAGACAGCTCGGCCCCGAGTTAATTGCGAGACAACTCGGCCTTTCACAACCGTTATTTGCTTCGACAACATAAAAACGGTATAGATGGCTATATTGATCATTTTGGAATCGCTATGTCCCTATCTATTTATGTATCTATCCTAAAGAAAACTGAGATTTTTGCAAAAAAAACAATTATATCCGGTGGCAATTCAACTCCCACCCTTTCAATATCTGAGGCAAGGGTATGAACACATTGTTTTCCTTCCCTCAAACCTTCGCCATGGACAGCTTTGAATATTTCTCTCATCACCGTTAATTTAGAAGAAAACTATCAGACGGCATGTACAGGTGACCTCAGACAGACGGTTATACTAGACAGTCTTCAGCATTTCAACACTTACAGATCCTTCCTAAGCTGTATGAGATCGTCTAATGACAGCCGGAATTAATAACAAAGGCGACATAAACCTCAAGGGGTACCGTAATGTCACGTTTTCATGATCACTCCATATTTCGCTACTCTATTTGCAAAGTAACTGATTTCTATAAAAATGGGAAATATGCTAATCACCATCGGCTGAAAATTAAAATGGTTGTGATTTTTCCTATTAATGGGCGTGTTTTAGTCTGATCGTCATTATATATATATATATATATACACACACACAAGGTTAGATACAATCACGAATTTCAAGGCTACAGGCTTTTTCACGGCTATATCACAAGGTTAGATACAATCACGAATTTCAAGGCTACAGGTTTTTTACGGCTATATTAAAAAAATTGCCCCATAGCATAACATGGGGCCGAGCTGTCTCAAATAATAGGCCGAGCTGTCTCAAATAATAGGCCGAGCTGTCTCGCCGTCATGGCCGAGCTGTCTCAAATAATAGGCCGAGCTGTCTCAAATAATGGGCCGAGCTGTCTCGCCGTCGTGGCCGAGTTGTCCAAAAGTGAGCCGAGCTGTCCGAGCCGAGTTGTCCCATGGGCCGAGTCGTCCAGTCCCCCCTAGAACTGCCTGTGTAGGCATAGGCCTAGACATAGTAAAGTCTGGCATGGTTTGGCTAGCCCTGTCTAGGTGTAGACATGGTAAAGTAGAACAATATACTGTGGTTAAGGTATAAATAATACACTAATTTTCCAACTAGCCTAACAGATGATTATCAATGATCAATCCGTCAGAAATCCTTTAACTTGGGCCACAATCTACAGGCTTCCCTGTAGGGAATCGGCCAGCGGGCCGATTTATCGGTACTCACGCGAAGTACCAAATAATCTCTAGAGTTGCACCTCAATTCACTAAGGCACGTTGCACACACTCCGAGACGACTAAAGAAGGAAGAGAAAGCGAAGGAGAGAAAGAATTCTTATAGTTACCCATTTAATCTAGCTGCTCTCCTCTAAGCCATGCTCCATTTTCTATGAGCCTGCGCCAGGACCAGCCAAAGTATCAGTCACTTCGCGCCCACCGTCAATGTCACACGCCTTTTTTGTCTGTGCTTCGCGAGTGCCTGCTTTGCATCCCCTTCGCTTCGACTTAGTGAGTGTGAGCCTTTTCAGGCTGTTGAGGTTTTAGAAAGATGTTTCAGTGATGTAGGCAGCACTTTACTACGGCTTTATGGCGTGTTTATGGGTGTGCGCGTAGTGCTGGAGACGTGTTTATTTATTTGTTTTCTTCGGGGGTGGTTGGTCCTCAACGCCGCGTAGCGGTCGTTGTGTGTCTATTCTACCCTCGCTTTTCGGGTTCATGTTCACTTTAACTAACCCATAACGTAACTTGGGGGGATATGCTTCCCGCGGGATGCATTGTGTTTCTTTCCCTTTTTGACGTGCTTTTTGTTTTATTGTTTTTTCATATGACTAGGCCTACGTGTTGATGTTTTACAAGACTTGAGCATGAGGTTTCTCTGGATTCTGCTTTTGTGTGAGCATAGGGCACACAGCCTTTATTCTCTCACAAACATGCTGCTTTGGTCTCAACTGACCTATAGCCCTTCTGACTTGTTTATTCAACATGTCCATAGATGGTGGTCTTGTATTTCATTCGCCTGGTTCACGCTTTTGTCAGTTCCTTTTCGTTTCCCCGGGCCTACTTGGCTCGTGGATCCGTGGTTCTGGTGAAAATGTCGGTCAACCCCTAGGCTATCCTAACTTATATTTTATTAATTTAACGTAATTGTGGGGATTCTCGGGCAGAGTTTAGCTTTGTTACTAGGTTCTTTCACTCAGGGATTGACGCTGCCCTAGTGTTTTCTCTTTTCTGTGATTTGTGTAACTAGGCTAGGCCTGTTTTTTACCTTGAGCTGACCACCGTCGGATTAGGCCACACAGGTCCTTTCCTTCTGTTTCCCTCTTGTCTCTACTGACTTGCTGGTTATGGTCTTCTACGCTCTTGTTAAAATTCTCACCTTTGTTTTTGTGTGTTTAAGCTAATCGGTTTTTTGCCTTGAGCTGCCCGCCGTTGGAATGGTCCTCACAGGTCCTTTCCTTCTGACTTCCTTTTGTCTCAACTGACTGGGAGGTCTCGGTCTCGTCGCTCTCGTTAAAATTCTTGTTTTTCTTACATTTGACCTGTGTCTGTTCTTCCCCTGCCTGTGTTTACTTCTTCTCTTCTTCTTGATATTTATATGTGCAGTTTGCTCGGAGTATTTCAGATCTCCAGATTACTGCACAGGCATAGAGTTGCTTGCTGAGGGGAAGTGAAGTTTGTTAGTAGAAAGGGATCTACAGATAGGATGTCTAAATAGTGAGTACAGGTGTTGTACCCTACATAGTTTTGACTATAGGTCAAGGTCATTAAGGACTGGAAAGTGTTTTGAGGGTAAGTAAATAGGTAAGTTGAGGATTGGTTATTAAGGTCTAATAGGAGGTAAGTCGTTATGTCTCGTCGGGTTGAGTCAGGTTCGGGTTTTGTAAGGTTGGCAGAGGTCTAGTACAGTACAGTACAGTACAGTACAGTACCGGTATGGGTGGTACTGTACTGTATTGGTTAGGGGTAGGTTTTCTGTGTGTTGGGAGTTGTTTTGTCGTTGATGTTATTAGATGTCTGAAGTTTTATTTGTGGCTCTTATGTATGTTACTAGAGCTGAGGCAATTGCATGTTTGCCTTGTTGGTCAATATCTCCTCCTCCTAGGATATGTTGTAGATTGAAGGTCCCTCCGTGTTGTGCCACTGTTCTTCTCAGGTGGGTGCGAGCGCTGTAATGTCTATGGCAATGAAGTAGATAGTGTTCCACTGTTTCTGGGGTGAGGCAGTAGGGGCAGTTCTCGTCTTCTTCTAGTCCCATTCTGTGCATGTGCTCCGTTAGTCTTGTGTGTCCTGTCCGTAGGCGGAGTGTAGCTGTATTTAGAGTTTTGTTCTTGTATTTTGTGTGTTTCCATATGGACCATTCGGGTTTGATATTTCCGTATCTTGTGCCGGTGATGGTGACTTTCCATTCACCCTTGAAGTCTTGGAGGATGTCTTCTTTTAGGATGTTGGCTCTGTCTATTGTAGTGTAGGGGAGGGGTGTAATTCTTCTGAGGGAGTGCATGCCCCTGGCGAGTTCATCGACTATTTCATTGTGGAGTATGTCTATATGGCCAGGTACCCACTGGAAGCTCATAGTATAACCTTGTAGGGGGAGGTTAGTGAGTAGTTGGAGCATGGGGTATACGAGTTCCTTACTTTGTTTTGTGTTGTATTTAATGGCCTGGATAGCGCTCTTGGAGTTGCAGCATATTGTGTATGGGCCTGGTGGAAGGGTACTGATGATTTCTAGTCCTTGATTGAGTCCGTACAGCTCTGCAGTGAACACTGATGTTTGTTTGGGGGAGCTTCCATCCCATGATTAGATGAAATTTTGGGATCCATAGTGCTGCTGACGTGGATGTGGTGTTTCCGTTTTTGATGAGTGATCCGTCTGTGTATATGTGAGTGGAATTTTTATGCTGGGTATTCAGGATTTCTAGGAATTCCTGTTTTAATTGGGATGGGTTGGCCTTCTTAGTTTTTAAGGTTATGAGATCTGTGTGAGTTTTAGGAGGGGTATATTCCCATGGTGGGACTGGAGGTACCATGGGTTGCGTTTGGCAGCCCAGAAAAATACGGGCCTTCCTGTGTATGATCTGGCCTATTCTTTCTTGGAAAGGTGATTTGCGGGTCCGGTTCTCCTGAGGTCGTATTGGTATGTTGCGGAGAGATGCTGAAAAAGGGTGGGAGGGGGGGGGGGTGCTATATGTTTTTGAAAAGTATGAAGAGCACTGTAAGTCTCTTCTGGTGGTTAGGGGGATTAGGTTAATTTCACACTGGAGGCTGGCTATTGGTGATGATTTGAGACCTTCTGTTATGATTCTCATAGCAGTATTTTGAATCACCTCCAGCTTGTGAAGGTGTACTGGTGCAGTTGAGGTGTAGGCCTGGGCACAATAGTCTAATTTGCTCCTTATGCATGCTATGTAGAAGGTTCATAAGGAGGTAGCATCGGCACCCCAGGTTGTTCCAGTAAGTGCTCTCATGATATTGAGTCTTTGATTGGTGCATTGTGTAAGGTATTCGATGTGGTTTTTCCATGTGAGGAGTGGGGCATCAAAAATTACTCCCAGATATTTATGAGCAAGTGTTTGTTGTAGATCTTCTCCATTGAGTGTGAGCCGTAGGGTCATAAGGGGGGGGGATGTCTGGAAACTGTAAGGGCCCCGCTCACAGGGAGGATAAGCTTAGACAAGTTGACTCTACTTTCGTGTTTACTCACGTTTTTTCGCCACACAGGCGGGGGTCTTCAGGTGTCCTCGGCTCCTTCATCTTTTTAGTTTTCCGCTATACAAGCGAATTTCTACTTTTGATGTGCCCTGTGCCTTGTCATGGACTCGGCCACATAGCCTTTTGCCTTGAATTTTGTGTTGGAAGCTAATCGGTTTTTTGCCTTGAGCAGACCGCCGTCGGAATGGTCCACACAGGTCCTTTCCTTCTATATTCCTCTTGTCTCAACTGACTTGGAGGTCTCGGTCTCGTCGCTCTTGTTAAAATTCTCGCTTTTCTTAAGCTTTACCTGTTTCCGTTCTTCCCCTGCCTGTGTTTACTTGTTCATAGGGGGGGGGGAGATGTCTGGAATGGGAGGTTTGACGACCTCCCTTATAACCAAATAAGGAAAACCTTTTATTTGGTAGCAGTCTCGGAGTATCCAACGTAGGGCTTATGATTTAGTAGCAGCCTCTACGTTTCCAACGTAGGGCTTACGATCTCAGCCACTACCACAGCGGGCCGATTTATCGGTACTCACGCGAAGTACCAAATAATCTCTAGACCTCAATTCACTACTAGGCCTAGGCACGTTGTACACACTCCGAGATGACTAAAGAAGGAAGAGAAAGCGAAGGAGAGAAAGAATTGTTATAGTTACCCATTTAATCTAGCTGCTCTCCTCATAGCCATGCTCCATTTTCTATGAGCCTACCCCAGTACATGAAACAGTATCAGTCACTTCGCGCCCACAGTCGATGTCACACGCCTATTTTGTCTGTGCTTCGCGAGTGCCTGCTTTGCATCCCTTTCGCTTCGACTTAGTGAGTGTGAGCCTTTTCAGGCTGTTGAGGTTTTAGAAGGATGTTCAGTGATGTAGGCAGCACTTTACTACGGTTTTATGGCGTGTTTATGGGTGTGCGCGTAGTGCTGGTGACGTGTTTATTTATTTGTTTTCTTCGGGGGTGGTTGGTCCTCAACGCCGCGTAGCGGTCGTTGTGTGTCTATTCTACCCTCGCTTTTCGGGTTCATGTTCACTTTAACTACCCCTTAACGTAACTTGGGGGAGATATGTTTCCCGTGGGATGCATTGTGTTTCTTTCCCTTTTTGACGTGCTTTTTGTTTTATTGTTTTTTCATATGACTACATGTCGATGTTTTACAAGACTTGAGCATGAGGTTTCTCTAGATTCTGCTTTTGTGTGAGCATATGGCACACAGCCTTTATTCTCTCACAAACATGCTGCTTTGGTCTCAACTGACCTATAGCCCTTCTGACTTGTTTATTCAACATGTCCATAGTTGGTGGTCTTGTATTTCGTTCGCCTGGTTCACGCTTTTGTCAGTTCCTTTTCGTTTCCCCGGGCCTACTTGGCTCGTGGATACGTGGTTCTGGTGAAAATGTCGGTCAACCCCTAGGCTATCCTAACTTTTATTTTATTCCTTTAACGTACTTGTGGGGATTCTCGGGCAGTATTTAGCTTTGTTACTAGGTTCTTTCACTCAGGGATTGATGCTGCCCTAGTGTTTTCTCTTTTCTGTGTTTTGTGTAACTAGGCTAGGCCTAGGCTAAGCCTGTTTTTTACCTTGAGCTGACCGCCGTTGGATTGGGCCACACAGGTCCTTTCCTTCTGTTTTCCTCTTGTCTCTACTGACTTGCTGGTTAAGGTCTTCTACGCTCTTGTTAAAATTCTCACCTTTGTTTTTGTGTGTTTAAGCTAATCGTTTTTTTGCTTTGCGCTGCCCGCCGTTGGAATGGTCCGCACAGGTCCTTACCTTCTGACTTCCTTTTGTCTCAACTGAATGGGAGGTCTCGGTCTCGTAGCTCTCGGTAAAATTCTTGTTTTTCTTACATTTTACCTGTTTCTGTTCTTCCCCTGCCTGTGTTTACTTGATCATAAGGGGGGGGAGGGAATGTATAGAAACTGTACGCGATAATAAGGGCCCCGCTCACAGGGAGGATATGCTTACTTACGGTTTTTCGACACAGGCGGGGGTCTTCAGGTGTCCTCAGCTCCTTCATCTTTTTAAATCCGCCCTACAAGCGCCTTTATCTTTTTGTTGTGCCCTGTGCCTTGTCTAGGCCTAGGCCACATAGCTTTTTCACTTGACTTGGTTTTAAGCACCCTGTTATGCCCCCTTTTTCATGTACCTGGACAGGGCTCCTTGGACAACGGCTGATTGGCTGTTTTCCTCTCCCTTATGTCCTGCTCCTTGTGTCCTTCTTCTGTACCTGGCTCCCGCCCTACAGGCAGCCTCCTAGTATACTGGGTGGACCCAAGGACCACCTGAAAAGTCCTAGGACTCGACCCAAAGTGGCGATTGTCCTGTGTGTTTTGGATTCCCTCCCCTCCCCTATTTAAACTTATAGGGTACTGTTGGGTTGCTCACACTTGACCTTTTTCCTTCCAGCTGGTGCCCGCTCTACTGCCGGCTGTCCCTACGCCGCCGCCACTTCGCCCCCTCCTCCCTCCGCTCTCCCAGAGGGTTCTCAGGTATTTCGGATGGGACCTTTTTTCCCCAAAATTGGTTTGGACCTGTTCCCAGGGTTGGGTCTCGCTAAGGGGCTTGTCCCAGCCCTGGTGTTTAAGGTCTCCGGGGTGTGTGGTTTTTACTTGACTTTCCTGTTATCCTTGCTACTTTGCGTCTTACTGGATGTTGTCTTACTTGAGTATTACATGCTGTTTTGGCTATACTGCCTCATATTGCCTGTCTCACCTCCACTGGTGTGTAATGCTTCCCCCATTTTTCAGTGCTGTGATGCCGGCTCCTCCCTGCTCTCGGCCGACTTGTCAGCGGTCGGCCTTGCGGGATCATCGGGAATGCTGCCTCCACACGGCCTGCTACGGGAAGGATGTGTACGATCCCCGCCGATGTGGGGTTTGTCTCTCCGCTCTTCAACTGCTGGAGACTCTGCCTACATCGGCGGAAGGACAACGGGCCAGGACGTCTCTCCGTCAATCGTGGGACGTCATCTCCCATTACGTCCAGGTTGTCCTGCACAGGGCTCCTTCCTTCCGTGAGGATGACGTCCGGGTGTTGTTGGGGATCCCACCTACCTCCGATGCTGCACGCCGTTCCCGCTCCCCTACTGTTCATCACTCCCGCTCTCCTCATACGGCTCGTGGCTCCCCTACCAGGAGTTCGGGTCCGGCGGACGGGAGGGCGCATCCCAGGGAGCGGGCCCCCCGGCGTCATGATCTTCGAGTGCCTGCCTCCGACCTGTCCGTGACTTCGGGAGCGTCTGGCAGGAGGAGACGGCGCCGATCACCCTCCCCTGCTGATCGACCCCGCCTTGCTTCTCCTCACCTCAGGATGAGCCCCCCTCCTTCGCTGGGTTCCACGATCTTCAGGGCCAAACGCCGTCCTGCCCCGCCTGCCGAGGAGGTCGTTCTCCATCCTGCACCATCTTCAGCCACTGGTGGGGTGGAGTTCGAGCCTCTGCCTACCTCCCAGCCTATGAGGGGTCCCGGCCTCTTCCCTATGGCGGACCCTGCTGTGGTGGTCCCGGCGGCGATGCCCTCCCCGCCTCCTCCTCAACCTGGATGTTCGGACGCCTCGATCCCTTGTGGCCAACCGTCTCCTACCCATCTCCCAGACCATTCAGACGATGTTCTCGAGATGGAGGTTGCGGACTTTGACAGGCTGGAGGACGAGGATGTGGGGGTCGACTCGTCTTCGGACGGTGCACCCGATTCTGGTCGGGATAACCCCGCCGTGGAGGCCCATTACCCCCCCCCCGTCCCCTGCGTTCTTCCCGCTCACGGACCGTGATGCCCGAGGGCCCAGTGAGGCTGGTTCCGTCTCTCCTCTACAGGCGTCCAATCCCTCCTTATGCGGAGACGGAGTTAAGAGCGGAGTTGGCGTCCTTTCGTCTCGAGATGGCTTCCACTAAGGCAGACATCCTCTCCTCTGTCACGGCGGCCATGGAGGCAGTGGTCTCTCGGTTGGGTACTCCGAACCCGGTACCTCTGCAGACTCTGATTGTGGCTCCTCTCCCGCCTGTTGCCGACCACATCCCATCTCGGCCTGCTCTCCCGGTCGTGGTGCCGTTGACGTCCTCTGCATCATCACCTGCACCTCCGATGCCACCTACGACTCCTCTCTGGCCCATTGTTATCCCGGGCCAGGGTTTGGGGTTGTTCTCTCACCCTCTCTCCGTGCCGCCTCTCTCCAAGTTTCAGATCCCCAAGGTCAAGATGCCCTCCCTCTATGGGGATTCTGTTGCTTGGAGGGCTGTGGTTGCCTCCAACCCTGAGCGAGCGGTCAACCTGCTGCCCGGAGAGCGGACAGTGCCAGGGGATTGGGCCATCCAAGTGAATGAGAAGAATGTCTTCCGGGCCATCACGTCCTTGGGTCTGGTCCCGGAGGTTGATGTCCAGGTGTACCCGAGCAGGCTGGACATGCAATATTTCTCCTACCGTCCCTCGGTCTTGCCTTCCCCTGTCACCAAGCCCTGGGCGGACTACTTCCGCCGTGACCTGTCGAAGGATGTCCACTCCCTCTCTGCCATCTCCGGGACGCCGTACCTACTGAATGTGCGTGATCGGGATGGGATCCTGATGTTGGACCTACCGCACCTCTGTACGGGTCCCTGGGGGGAGTGGGTCCGTGAAGCGGTGGAGTTTGGTCAGGCTATGACTGAGGGTTTGCCGGCCATCCCGACCATGGACTCCACTTTTGTGTCGGGTGTGCTCCTTCGCTCCTCGGGCTTCCCTCAGCCCGTGTGGGAGTGGCTCAATGCTCCCAAACTGTCAGTGGGCCCCCTGCCATGTGCCTTTTTCACGGTGCCAGAGAAGTCACAGTTGGACCGCGACTTCAGGTTTCGCCAGCGGGCGGCACGCCAGCTCTCGACACTTCTGGCCCAATTGGAACTGGCAAGGGTCAACCTCCGCCTGATTGAATCCCTGGAGTTTGGTGACCATCGCCAGGGGTTTGAACATGTCCGCCGCATCAACCTGCAGCTCGCCCTCAACCCTGTCCAGGACATTTGCCACTCCCTCCACGAAGCCTCCCGTTGCCGACAACAGCTTCGGGTGGCTTTCTGCAAGAAGGCCCCTGCTGACGTCCGCAACCGCCTCCTACTGACGGACCTTCTCACCCCTGGTCTGTTCCCTGAGGAGGCTTGGCAAGGGGCTTTCTTGCTGGCGCAGAGTGACACCTACTCTGCCCAACGGAAGGTGGTGGCGACGCCCGCTACATCCTCCTCCACCTGCGGATGCGGGGGCAAGTCCGTCGCCGGCAAAGGGTGCCAGGCGGGGGGTTTCAGCGGAGGACGGGCTCACGACGGGCGTGGTGTACCCGCCTTCCGTGACCGTCGGTCCCCGGATCGCCGTCCCCGTCAAGAGGGTGCGCGGCGCTGGCAGGATCCGGGGTCCTCGTCCTCCACTCCCAGACACAGTCGGGAGGAGGATAGGCCGGAGCGCGGGGCCCATCCGCCGTTTCGGAGGGGCGGCAGGCAACCTAGGGGAGGCCGTGGTGGTTCTTCCCACCGCGACACGTCCGTCGGGGGCTCCACGGCCCCGACTGCGTAGTTCCTCTTGCCCGGCCGTCTCAGGGATTCGGTGGGGGGGGGCCCTCTGCGCGGCGCCCACACCGGCGCTCGCCCCGCCGGGCGTGGGCGCGTCGGGTGTTGTAGTAGGGTCTGACTTGGAGGTGGAGGTCCAGGCCTCCTCTCAGGCGCCCTGGTGCCCAACGTGCCTAGTAGTGAATTGAGGTGCAACTCTAGAGATTAATTGGTACTTCGCGTGAGTACCGATAAATTGGCCCGCTGTGGTAGCGGCTGAGATCATAAGCCCTACGTTGGATACTCCGAGACTGCTACCAAATAAGAGATTTTCCTTATTTGGTTATAACGGAGGTCGTCAAACCTCCCAATCTCAGCCGCTACCACAGCAGGCCGATTTATCGGTACTCACGCGACGTACCAAATAATCTCTAGAGTTGCACCTCAATTCACTACTAGGCACGTTGTACACACTCCGAGACGACTAAAGAAGGAAGAGAAAGCGAAGGAGAGAAAGAATTGTTATAGTTACCCATTTAATCTAGCTGCTCTCCTCATAGCCATGCTCCATTTTCTATGAGCCTACCCCAGTACATGAAACAGTATCGAGGTATCAAGTAATCAGTTTAGATTGGATGGGCAGGGGATCGGCATGAGGGCGGGATACTGTGACGTTGGATACTCCGAGACTGCTACCAAATAAGAGGTTTTCCTTATTTGGTTATAAGGGAGGTCGTCAAACCTCCCAATTTAGTAGCAGTCTCTACGTCTCCAACATAGGGCTTGAATCCCAAATTGGAGGCGGACATCCAAGAGACCTTAAAAACCCCAAGCCTTAGCAAAAGTAGAGGACCAAGAAAAGACACAAATAAACAGATTAGTTTATTTGGGAAAAAGAGCGTAACAGTATGGTGCATATTAAGAAAGTACAGTTACTAGCGTATCAGTCTAGGGTCTAAAAATGCATAAGCAGGGCAAGGAACAGGTCATGTCGACCCTTGAATGGCACACCAACCTGGGAAGAGTGAAGTCAATTGTACAGTATGACAAGAACCAGAAGGTATGGCACAGCAGATGGATGATCTCCTAGGACACTCTTTAACCCGGGAGCTGCGGGGAGACTCTTAAGAGTTCCCCCGGCGCACTGCGGGAAGACTCTTAAGAGTCAGAGAAAATAAAAATCAACTTTTGACATCGAAAAAAAAAAAAAAATTTTTTTTTTTTTTTTTTTTTTTTTTTATTTTTTTTTGGCCCCTGGGCCATGCAAAATCTCAGTCCTCTACCTCCCCTCCTTCCCCACTTTCCTCCTCTCCTTCAGTTATCACCTATTTTCCCTGTTATTCCCTTATTCTGAGGTATATTTTCGTGCTAACATTAGAAATCCGATTGGAGGGTGTGGTCATCACTGATAGCAAAGCGAGTGCAAGAGAGAGAGAGAGAGTATCGATCGACTGTGTCTCAGTGGCCTTGGGGGAAATTGGCGGGAAAGCAGATTGCCTCACCCATACATTATACAACTCGCGGGCTATATCTCCGATTTTGACCATCCAAACGCTGTTTTCACTCGTTTTATTGTTGTTTCAGGTTAATACCTTTATAATCAACCCATAATAGGCGCATATGGATAAATATTAATGCTATTAATGGCACAATGAATATTTTAGTGACGGAAACACCTCAAATACGTCAGCACAGGGGGACGTTTCCAATTACCCCCATGCGCACTTCAGAGGTTAATTACAAAATAGGGATGAGGTAGAGGCATACCAAGACAACAAATCCCAGACAGTATAGTCCTATGTAAGAAAGCTGAAGAGGTACATCCGTATCACGAAACATATAGTTCATACATTAAATGAAAAATAGAATGTTAAGTCTTTGTACAAGTATACAAAAGGATGGGATGAAGAGATACAGGATGGAAGATGAATCGGGGGATCCGTTGGTCGAACACAACACAAGGCATACCCAGCCTGGCAGTGGACACATAGTAAAATGGCCACTTCCTGAGATACTGGTAGATGTCGGGGAGGGCGCCTGAGAGGAGGCCTGGACCTCCACCTCCAAGTCAGACCCTACTACAACACCCGACGTGCCCATGCCCGGTGGGAAGAGCGCCGGTAGTGGGGGCGGAAGAAGCCGGTGTGGGCGCCGTGCAGAGGGCCCCTCCCCCCCCCCCCACTGAATCCCTGAGACGGCCGGGCAAGAGGAACTACGCAGTCGGGGCTGTGGAGCCCCCGACGGACGTGTCACGGTGGGAAGAACCACCACGGCCTTCCCTAGGTTGCCTGCCGCCCCCCCGAAACAGCGGACGGACCCCGCGCTCCAGCCTATCCTCCTCCCGACAGTGTCTGGGAGTGGAGGACGAGGACCCCGGATCCTGCTAGCGCCGCGCACCCTCTTGACGGGGACGGCGATCCGGGGACCGACGTTCACGGAAGGCGGGTACACCACGCCCGTCGTGAGCCCGTCCTCCGCTGAAACCCCCCGCCTGGCGCCCTTTGCCGGCGACGGACTTGCCCCCGCGTCCGCGGGTGGAGGAGGATGTAGTGGGCGTCGCCACCACCTTCCGTTGGGCAGAGTAGGTGTCACTCTGCGCCAGCAAGAAAGCCCCTTGCCAAGCCTCCTCAGGGAACAGACCTGGGGTGAGAAGGTCCGTCAGTAGGAGGCGGTTGCGGATGTCAGCAGGGGCCTTCTTGCAGAAAGCCACCCGAAGCTGTTGACGGCAACGGGAGGCTTCGTGGAGGGAGTGGCGAATGTCCTGGACAGGGTTGAGGGCGAACTGCAGGTTGATGCGGCGGACATGTTCAAACCCCAGGCGATGGTCACCAGACTCCAGGGATTCAATCAGGCGGAGGTTGACCCTGGCCAGTTCCAATTGGGCCAGAATTGTCGAGAGCTGCCGTGCCGCCCGCTGGCGAAAACTGAAGTCGTGGTCCAACTGCGACTTCTCTGGCACCGTGAAAAAGGCACACGGCAGGGGGCCCACCGACAGTTTGGGAGCATTGAGCCACTCCCACACGGGCTGAGGGAAGCCCGAGGAGCGAAGGAGCACACCCGACACAAAAGTGGAGTCCATGGTCGGGATGGCCGGCAAACCCTCAGTCATAGCCTGACCAAACTCCACCGCTTCACAGACCCACTCCCCCCAGGGACCCGTACAGAGGTGCGGGAGGGCCAACATCAGGACCCCATCCCGATCACGCACATTCAGTAGGTACGGCGTCCCGGAGATGGCAGAGAGGGAGTGGACATCCTTCGACAGGTCACGGCGGGAGTAGTCCGCCCAGGGCTTGGTGACAGGGGAAGGCAAGACCGAGGGACGGTAGGAGAAATATTGCATGTCCTGCCTGCTCGGGTACACCTGGACATCAACCTCCGGGACCAGACCCAAGGACGTGATGGCCCGGAAGACATTCTTCTCATTCACTTGGATGGCCCAATCCCCTGACACTGTCCGCTCTCCGGGCAGCAGGTTGACCGCTCGCTCAGGGTTGGAGGCAACCACAGCCCTCCAAGCAACATAATCCCCATAGAGGGAGGGCATCTTGACCTTGGGGATCCTAAACTTGGAGAGAGGCGGCACAGAGAGAGGGTGAGAGAACAACCCCAAACCCTGGCCCGGGATAACAACGGGCCAGAGAGGAGTCGTAGGTGGCGTCGGAGGTGCAGGTGATGATGCAGAGGACGTCAACGGCACCACGACCGGGAGAGCAGGCCGAGATGGGATGTGGTCGGCAACAGGCGGGAGAGGAGCCACAATCGGGGTCTGCAGAGGTACCGGGTTAGGAGTACCCAACCGAGAGACCACTGCCTCCATGGCCGCCGTGACAGAGGAGAGGATGTCTGCCTTAGTGGAAGCCATCTCGAGACGAATGGACGCCAACTCCGCTCTTAACTCCGTCTCCGCTGCAGGAGGGATGGACGCCTGTATAGGAGGGATGGAACCAGCCTCACAGGGCCCTCGGGCATCACGGTCCGTGAGCGGGGAGAACGCAGGGGACGGGGGGGAGTAATGGGCCTCCACGGCGGGGTCATCCCGACCAGAATCGGGTGCACCGTCCGAAGACGAGTCGACCCCCATATCCTCGTCCCCCAGCCTGTCAAAGTCCGCAACCTCCATCTCGAGAACATCGTCAGAATGGTCTGGGAGATGGGTAGGAGACGGTTGGCCACAAGGGATCGAGGTGTCCGAACATCCAGGTTGAGGAGGAGGCGGGGAGGGCAGCGCCGCCGGGACCACCACAGCAGGGCCCGCCATAGGGAAGAGGCCGGGACCCCTCATAGGCTGGGAGGCAGGCAGAGGCTCGAACTCCACCCCACCAGTGGCTGAAGATGGTGCAGGATGGAGAACGACCTCCTCGGCAGGCGGGGCAGGACAGTGTTTCCCTGAAGATCGTGGAACCCAGCGAAGGAGGGGGGCTCATCCTGAGGTGAGGAGAAGCAAGGCGGGGTCGATCAGCAGGGGAGGGTGATCGGCGCCGTCTCCTCCTGCCAGACGCTCCCGAAGTTACGGACAGGTCGGAGGTAGGCACTCGAAGATCATGACGCCGGGGGGCCCGCTCCCTGGGATGCGCCCTCCCGTCCGCCGGACCCGAACTCCTGGTAGGGGAGCCACGAGCAGTATGAGGAGAGCGGGAGTGACGAACAGTAGGGGAGCGGGAACGGCGTGCAACATCGGAGGTAGGTGGGATCCCCAACAACACCCGGACGACATACTCACGGAAGGAAGGAGCCCTGTGCAGGACAACCTGGACTTAATGAGAGATGATGTCCCACGACTGACGGAGAGACGTCCTGGCCCGTTGTCCGTCCGCCGATGTAGGTAGAGTCTCCAGCAGTTGAAGAGCGGAGAGACAAACCCCACATCGGCGGGGATCGTACACATCCTTCCCGTAGCAGGCCGTGTGGAGGCAGCATTCCCGATGATCCCGCAAGGCCGACCGCTGACATGTCGGCTGAGAGCAGGGAGGAGCCGGCATCACAGCACTGAAAAATGGGGGAAGCATTACACACCAGTGGAGGTGAGACAGGCAATATGAGGCAGTATAGCCAAAACAGCATGTAATACTCAAGTAAGACAACATCCAGTAAGACGCTAAGTAGCAAGTATAACAGGAAAGTCAAGTAAAAACCACCCACACCAGAGACCCTAAACACCAGGGCTGGGACAAGCCCCTTAGCGAGACCCAACCCTGGGAACAGGTCCAAACCAATTTTGGGGAAAAAAGGTCCCATCCGAAATACCTGAGAACCCTCTGGGAGAGAGGAAGGAGGAGGGGGCGAAGTGGCGGCGGCGTAGGTACAGTCGGCAGTAGAGCGGGCACCAGCTGGAAGGAAAAAGGTCAAGTGTGAGCAACCCAACAGTACCCTATAAGTTTAAATAGGGGAGGGGAGGGAATCCAAAACACACAGGACAATCGCCACTTTGGGTCGAGTCCTAGGACTTTTCAGGTGGTCCTTGGGTCCACCCAGTATACAAGGAGGCCTCCTGTAGGGTGGGAACCAGGTACAGAAGGAGGACACAAGGAAGAGGACATAAGGGATAGGAAAACAGCCAATCAGCCGTTGCCCAAGGAGCCCTCTCCATGAAAAAGGGGGCATAATGGGAGGTTTGACGACCTCCCTTATAACCAAATAAGGAAAACCTCTTATTTATTAGTGGCCCCTCCATCATTGACGAACATGCCTATTACATAAGGCATCCTCTTCAAACACTAATCCGCCGTAGTTTGAATCTACCGCGCAGAGCATTTAAAATCTGAGGAGCCTTCATCATGAGCGCACGCGACCTCACTCATGGCTTCAGTCATTATGAATTGGGTTCTCACTACGAAAAAAAAATCGTAAAAAATGAAAAACAAAAAGAAAATAAGAATAACTATCCAATAAGCTTTCCATCATATCGTAGATGTACTTGTGTGGATCTTTGACCAGACGCTGATTCAGGCGTCATTCTTCCTTCTCTGCTCTGCGGTCAGCCGGCCCGGACGTGTCTCTCCACGCTCCGCTGGTTCCGCATTTGCTGCGTCCCTAGTGAGTTTTTTCTCATTTGTTTACTCCGGGATGTATCGAGTAAGGTTAGGATATGCGTAGCAGGAGTGTCCTGGGCTGGTTGCCCGCAGTGCAGTGTATTTTGGGTCGTGTGTTTGGGGCATCTATTTCGGATGTACCCTCGTGGTCCGGTTGTGGACAGGTGAACTTTTTCACAGTTAGCTAGCTTTGTGATGCAGGCGGCTTTCATTACGCGTTATTGCTTCCTTTTATCTTTCTGATGAGGTAGCGTATTTTTGCTGACGTTCCCAGCGTATTTTTCTTCACTTAGTGAAGTTTTTTCTGGGTCCCGAGTCAGTTCTTCCCTTTGCCGGAAGTATTTGCTACAGTGGTGTGTTGGCGGTGGTTCCTGTTGTGATATAATTCAGTGCTTTTTGTTTATATTCTGACATGTTAATGTTATCCGTCTGCCTAGGCCTAGCCAGCCTCTCGTAGCTTTACCACATATACAAGTGTTATTGATTTATTTTCTAAATATGTACTACTGTGTGATGTATGTCCTGGTTTAGTTGTGTATTGGCTAATTCCACGGACTATTTATGTGTCCTGGGTTAGTTGTGTATTGGCTAATTCCACGGACTATGTTGGGCCCGGTGTTAGTTGTGTTTTGGCTACGCCTCGGTCCTGTGTTGCGTTCAGATGGTATCTGGACGGGGTGGGTTATTTCCGGCGGGTTTTTCTCGGTTACACCATGAAAAAACCCGGCTGGTTGCCGAGTTTTGGCCACGCGTGGTTTAAAAACAGGCTTGTTTCCCCGGCGAGTGGGTGTCTGTGGCTCCCCAGGACGGCGTCTCTGGGGTGCCTGTTTCAGGCTCCTTCTGATTCCCGGCGGGTTGGCTGTACCCATCTAACAGTGTTCATACGGACACGTGTTGTTTGTAGTTTTTTCGGTTTTGCAAAGCCAATATAAAACTATGCTGTTGTATTTCCTCCCCGGCGATCTTTTACAAAGATGTGGGGTTCGGAACAATTGGGGTTAACTTTTAAACTTTAAATCACCCGGCGGGTGCAACCTGGTAGGGTGGGATGGCCGAATTTGCAAAATTCAGTTTAGTTGACCAGACAATTGAGGGATGCATTGTGTATCGCCTCCTTCAACATACGGCAATTTAAGGCACAATTGGGGTTAACGTTTTTTAAACTAATATTCACACCCGGCGGGTGCTCCCTGGAAGGGTGGGAATAATGAATTTACAATTCAGTTAGTTAACCGGACAATTGAGGGATACGTTTTGTATCGCCGCCTTCAACATACGGCGATTTAATAAGATACTTCGGGAGAAGTTAGATCTCGTATATTTGTCAGGCTTCCCAGTTTTTTATCTACGAGATAATTCGGGGGCCGGCGTCTTTTTTAGTTTTTTTTTTCCAAAATTGAATCTTGAAACAAACACCACCAGAAAGACTTAATCAGTTATAAACGCCAGGCTGGTCTTTATATATTATGTCAGAGGGTATTCATAAATCTTTTGGACAAATTAAGATATTCGGAAATCTTTTACTTAGGAAACCCCACCGCGTAGCGAGCTGTAGTCGTTGAGTATTACGTCTCGTTACCCGGCGGGTTATTTAACACTTGTGTGCGAACGTGTTTGGGTTAACCTTATGAGCATTAATTCCTGGAAATTTTCTTTTTTTCCAGAGCTGGGTCCCGGCGGGTCTATGCAGAACCTGGAGTAAGTATCCCACCAGTCTCTGTCATGGCTACCTTTGCCCCGGTTTTTGCTTTATGCATTACGCCCTCCTGTTCAGGTATCCCTATTTTTGCGCACACCCTTTGTATAAAATGTGTTAAAATGTCTCGTTTGGTGTGGGTTACCTTTCCGGCGTTTTTTCTCGTTGCTCCGAGAACACCGTTTTTGTTTACCGAGTTTTAGTCAGGATGGCTCAAAATAGGTAAGTTACCCCGACGAGTTTGATCGCTTGAGGGCTCATAAGAAACTGCGTTTTCTGTGGTCGAGCCTGGGATCAGGCTTCCTGTGTTATTCATTGCTTTATGCATTACGCCCTCCTGTAATGTATAGTTTAGTGTGGGTTACCTTTCCGGCGTTTTTCTCGTTGCTCCGAGAACACCGTTTTTGTTTACCGAGTTTTAGTCAGGATGACTAAAATAGGTAAGTTACCCCAACGAGTTTGGTCGCTTGAGGGCTCATCAGAAACTGCGTTTTCTAGGGTCGAGCCTGGGATCAGGCTTCCTGGTTTATTCCCGTCGAGGGGGGCTCCACACAGTTTTCTAGGTGATCAGGCTAACACCTGTTGGACTTGGTTTTCTCTGCTTTTCAAAGCCATTGCAACGATGCTGTCTGTTTGTTTGGTCTTTACCTCCCGGCGACCTTTTTACAAAGAGGTCTGGGGCAGGTATAATTGGTTTGACATTGCATATAAAACCCGGCGGTTGTACCTTCGGGTGGTTATATTAACGGATTTGCGATTCGAGTTAATTTGCCAAACAATTGATTGATACAATAGGGTATCACGGCCTTCAAGACGGCGATCTATGAGGGCTTCTGGGAGAAGCCGGATTAGAGATTAAGATAGGCTTAGACTTTTTATGGGATAAAAAGATGCCTGAATCTTACTAGTGTCTCAAGTGTAAAGGGATACTTGAAAGACTTCGTCTTTAATAAAGATATGCTTCATCTTTATGAGGATTAAGAAGTTATTCTTAATTCTTTTGGACAGGTGAAAGATATGCTGAAATCTTTAATTACTTAATTTGTAATATTATTGTAATAAATTGTACGAAAGGAGAGCGTGAAATTCGCGGGGGGGAGGGGCGTTGGGGGATGTCGAGGGGCCCAAAGAAGCTCGAAGCCTAGGGGACCTGCCATAAGTTAATACGGCACTGCGTGCGGCTATGTAAACAAAGCGGATGATATGCCCGCTAACACAATTCTTACCTAAAGTTTAATAGGCCTACAGTTTATTTTAGCCTAGGTTACTGGAGATTTCGCCCCAAAAACTTTTGTCCCACATTTTGTATGAGGAACTTGCCCCGTTTTGGTTAGGTTTGATTATTAACCCCTAACTATCGGGTAGTTTTGCAACACTAATACCTGCAAAGCGGGCAGATTTACCCTAAACGAGCTTCATTCCATGCTCTTTTTCATGCATAAAGAAGAGCCAGAGCATAATACAATTATGTATCCGTGAAAGGGCGATAATTGAGCTTTCCAATGACACCTGAACCATCCTGGTACGACCACGGGTTCTCTTGCAACGATGTTGCAATACGAAGGGAAAAACCCTAAAATACAGTAATTTCCTCAGTTTTTACCCTGTATCGCGGGACCAGGGACGTGTAGACATGTGGTGGTGGTGTCAGTGGCGGGACTAGGTCCACTCTGAACGGTCAGAGCCCGCTTGCGGTCCTCCCACCGTGTGGACTCTCTCTCAGAGCCGATAATGTGCTCAAAATCGCATACGACTTAAGGCGGGACCCGCTCTTTAGGCCTTGGTTCTCTAACCGACTTAAGGCGGGACCCGATACTAGAGGGTTAACAAAAATATGTATATAATATATAGGCCTAGCATAGGCCACTTCGTTTGTCCGACATGGGCAATAAAACGTTGGGGCGACTTGTTTTCGGGGAGAGTCCTTCAGTAATAATCAGTATTCGCAATGTTGCACCATTCGGGAGGAGGTACGCCAGATCACAGAGGTGCAAGGAGGTGATTCATTCGTGTCCACCCCTTTGGGGATGGCAATAGATTGGTCTACTTTAGATAGATTAAGTAATTTAATAAAAAGTAGCCTAGGCCTATATTCATTATGATGCTCAGAATATAGCTTCAGATCAGAATAAAATAAAATGTTATTGTAAATTTATATACTTTCAAAATTAACACTGCATTTGACACTAATAAAATGAGTCGGTGATTAGGCCTAGCCTATATAGGCCTGTATGCAATATTTAGCCTACATGCTTTGAGGCATTTTGATGGGATTAGGGTAGCCTAATAAAATTAGTTTAGGTTAAGAAAACATTAAATTTAACAATATAAATCAAATTAACTAACTAGGCTAGGCCTAACTGAAGTGAAGCGCCGCTATAGCCTATAGCCTATAGTGCATTTCGCGAGTGAGACCATGAAATTATCCACTAATAAGAATCGCACTATATAGAAGTATTAATTCAAATGGAAATAAATAAATCGAGACCCCTAACAAGAACAAGACCGTAGGATATAATTACTCACCCATACGATTGAAATATAGACCGTAGGCCTATAGGCTAGGCTATGGAAACTTGGCCACAAATATTAGGCCTATAGCCTAACCGCTTCATTTTATATATAATTGTTATGCCCTGATTTTATTCAGGATTAACTATCGGTACAGGTGAGTTCTACGAGACTGGGTTATTGGATTTCATACAAATACACTAAGGGAATCAATAGAAGACATAATATAATTTCGGAATATGGTTGGTAATACAGCTTTATTCTTAATTAACACTTATGCTGCTTATGCAGAATAGAAAACAAAATAATTCACACGAAATAGTATGGGCATATGGTGGGCATTAATGTTGTTGGACTTTTTATAATCTTCTGCACTTATCGCGGGTTTGGATAGAGTGCGCTTCCCACTTCTATCAGGTATTCTCTTCTGATATAAGGCCTGGAATATTCTGAAGGATTCACTCGTAGATCAGGCTATTAATTCTATGTTATCTTGATAAGGTTCTGTGTGACTCACTGATGATGAATACAAAGTTTAGTGATATATATATCTCCAAGAATAATACGTAAAGGAGGTATAGTGGCTAGTTTCAACTCGTAAGATATAATTACTTGTCTCGATAGATATAAGACAGATATCAGTTAGGGCGATTTAGGTTTAATTAATATATCACAAAGCTTCATTTAGAATTGATTTCACTCGAGCAGTAGTCCCAATAGTTAAGACATACTTACTTCGGCAATGTTAAACTAGGTGGCAAAAATTATTAGGTGAGTAGGGTCGCCTAGTATTAACTTCACTGATATACTTTAATGACACGTTAGCATAGCAATCACTTTGATTATAGAATAGTACGGATTATAAGGCACAGGGAAAACACTTGATCATAGAAATATAGTATCGAGGCACCGATACTAATTTAAGAATTAAGCACTGTTGATGCATCTTCTGGTTAACTTGAGGCACAACGTTAGGGGTTAACAGCTGCTGCTCCTTGGGCCGTCCAATGTGTCCGGCAGAGTGAAGAAGGTTACAGATGGGCTAATGGGTATGGGGTCTTAAATATGGTTCCGTAACTATGTAGAGTACAGTTGGTCACCATATCGAACTAACGCAAGTATATCTGAGCCTGTAGCTGTAAGCAAATACTTGACTATTCTGACCTTTAATTAACCGGTGATGAAGTTCCGATATGTTACTCTTGAATGGGGGTTTTAAATGTAATGTTTCAGGCAGAGGCCGGATTAACAAGACATCTGACAAACGCAAGATAGTCTAGTGAAGTAACTTTCTTGACAGTCGCTAACCATTGAAAGAAGTTCAAGGAACTCGAGCGGTGTTAAAACCTTTCAGTTACCAATCCTGTGCGGGAGGCCGCAGACAATTGGTACCTAGGAATCATATATGCAAAGTGCTCAATTAAGAGTTTCTCGCATAATCCCTTCTAACACAAAAGATCTTTCTGTCCTAGATCTATGTGAGTCAAGTGTTTGGTATAATCTATTTAGTTAAGTTACCGGTCAGAAGGGAAGCCTGCTACGACCAAGATGTTAACTATGATAGAAAACGTACTCGTATGGGTATGCCGCGCCCTAAATACGGTGATATGGAGTTCTTTAAGTTAATTGGGTTGGTATAGGATTTTAGGTTGTCATGAGATATACTCCTAGTTATGGTTGATCATTGAATCTAGTTTTCACCTACTAGGATCACTCGTGGGGGTTATCAATAGTTGTTTTGTGAAAGTGCAAGTCAGGGGGAAAACTACCCTCTTAAGGGGGCGAGAGGTGGCTGTCCTAGTCTCGCGCCGTCCATCGTCCTGGGTCAGGTTGTGAGTTGGGCTAGCCAGTTAGAGGATAGTTAATGGGGGTACAAGGATAGGTATTTACCTTCTATTTACTGGGGCTGGGGAACGAACTGAATCGGCATGTTATAACGTTCTTATGGGCGTCTATACAGGTGGAGGGTTGTGAATTGGGAGGGTTGTGGTGTGAGGCTAGGTCGCCGCGTCGCTCGTGAACTTTGACAGTGACCCTTAACGCGCTTGACATATGGGTGGCAGTGCCCTACGATAAAAACAGGTAGGGTGGTGTTTGAAGGAGAAAGTGACAAGTGACAACTGGGCATGGAGTCATGAAGCAGAGTAGTGTTGATTGTGGACTAGAAGGTGGTGATTGAGAAGACGTATAACAGATGTGGAAAGGAAAAATGGAAGAGAGGAACAACATCGTGGATAACAGATAGTTACCCCAAGAACTGAATACATGCATGAATAACGGTATTATAGCCGTCGTCATAATAAGATGATGGAACCTGGTTGAATAACTCTGGTTCAACTACATATACACTTAGTTACTAGAAGGGGAACAACTGAGCATGGGGCTACATATATCTATACTCGTAATGGAGAGAGATACTAGGTATCTTTCCTGCATTTCTCTTGATGATCGTATGCAGATTGGTCATAATGAACTTATCCGAATTAACAGGCATAAATCAATACAATAACTGGCATAAGTTTAGTATTACGTACGTTTAGAGGTCAGGTTAGGGGGAAGAAGGGTGGTTTCTGGGGGAGGGGGATACAGGGTGAATTATAGTCTTAAGGGAGCAGATCTCGGTATGGGTATTTGAGGTCTTATTATTCATAGTTGGGGACCTACTCACATTCTTAATAATATATAAATATATCTGATATTAGAATAGTGTGGGCGGAAATGTTAGTTTTCTTTGGAGTGTGGCATACATAGAAAAACGGATTTTCATGGGGTAACAATTTGAGGCGGTTGTACTGAGTTTGGGCCGTAGTCAAACGCACACGAAATAAATACAACAATGTTGCCCGGCACGACCTTTACCTAAGCACAGGCCTGCATAGCGAAAATGGGGATGGTCTGGGGCTTACCTAATTACAACAGTCACAGTGAACACACACACGACGCGGGCATTATAGCTTACGTCGTATTAATAGGGGGGGGGGGGGCATGGTTGTTACATGATTAAATACAGGACTGACATAATCATGATCTGATTTGTTGTGAAATGGAAGCTAACGTGTCTTTAGATCGCCTTCGTATCTACACAATGAAAGTATTATAGCCTGCATGGTTGTTACCAAATTAAATACATACTTATTCGGTACATCAAGAATGTCAGGGAGTAAAGTAATGTGGTTTGTATACTAGAAGACTGTGATTGAAGAGACGTATAACATGTGGAGTTAATTAAGTGGAAGAGAGAAAAACGAAGTTGGGGATAATTATTATAGTTATCCTTCCCTGTGGAGCCGGGTCCCTTCGTTCTTGGGGATCTCGTTGGGAATGGGGGTTTCGCTCCCGGGAATTTCGTTCCTGGGGTATTTCAATGTTTGTGCCTGAAATTAGTTTACATCATATAATAAAGTAATTCAATTTTCCTTTGAAAGTCTTATTAGACTCGTAAGTAAGTTGAGGAGCTCATTTAATCAAGGTAAGGTTATTGTTGTGACAAAGTATGTTGACCCCAAAGTCCTACAGCAGGGCCCTACCTCTCTAGGTGCCTTCATTCCCTCACAGTCGCCAGCCTCGGGCAGCCTTAACCTAACAAGTGCGCATGGGGGTAATTAGACACCTCTCCCTGTGCGCATGTATTTGAGGTGTTTCCGTCACTAAAATATTCATTGTACCATTAATAGCATTAATACTTATCCATATGCGCCTATTATGGGTTGATTATAAAGGTATTAACCTGAAACAACAATAAAACGAGTGAAAACAGCGTTTGGATGGTCAAAATCGGAGATATAGCCCGCGAGTTGTATAATGTATGGGTGAGGCAAGCTGCTTTCCCGCCAATTTCCCCCAAGGCCACTGAGACACAGTCGATCGATACTCTCTCTCTCTCTCTTGCATTCGCTTGCTATCAGTGATGACCACACCCTGCAATCGTATTTCTAATGTTAGCACGAAAATATACCTCAGAATAAGGGAATAACAGGGAAAATAGGTGATAACTGAAGGAGAGGAGGAAAGTGGGGAAGGAGGGGAGGTAGAGGACTGAGATTTTGCATGGCCCAGGGGCCAAAAAAAAAAAAAAATCGATGTCAAAAGTTGATTTTTTTTTTTCTCTGACTCTTAAGAGTCTCCCCGCAGTCCGCCGGGGGAACTCTTAAGAGTCTCCCGGCAGTTCCCGGGTTAAGGGGAGATATTTTGGCTAACTCAGTATAAATTTCCTTGTGTGTTGTGTTTAGATAAAACCTTCAGTTGAAGGGGAGTTGAAATGAATTGTGAAGTATTTAAGATAAGTTTTGAGAAATTTTTTAAGCCCAGTTTCTTATATGTAATTACGAAATTATACGACCCCCTTTGTCTTGGTCGAAGGTGAAATTATTCACTCCGGCTGATAATTGATAATTTAGATTTCGAATTCCTTACTATTTTTCCTGTCAACCTTATTATGTATAAGATAATAATGTTAATTGTATTATGTTAGTATAGTATTATCATAGCAATGATATAAGAAGTAAGCCAACATTCCTTTGTGAGTAGCTAGGGTGTATATAGGCCTATACATCTCGTTTTCTAATTGGACCATTTTCTTTATATATTTTTGAGGGTCAACTAAGTAAATTATATCTGTATCCCCAACCCTCCGTTTTCTATTTGGACCGTTTTTCTTAAAATATTTTTGAGGGTTGACTAAGTAAATTATATCTGTAATCCAATAATTTACATACTCATTATTTTGTTATCTCTTAATTGATACATTTGACCACTTTTGTAATGGTAATATGAATTAAGATATATAATTTTGTCAGTTTTATTAATGGTAATGTTAAAACCAGGTCAGGAGCGAAGTCCCAGGAGAAGTACCAGGTGCAGAGAGTCGATCCTCTGTCCACCCCAGTGGGCATGACCTAGTGGCTGTACTGAGACAGGATGCTGTTGGTGTTATTGAGCCTTGAGCTAACCTTCACCCCATTGTGAGCTGTTGTACGCCTTATGAACCTAGTGACGGAGTGTGTGTTTACTAGGATAGTGGCCTTGGGGTCACCTGTTGAAGGGTTTTAGTTAACTTTGATGTGGTGATAAGAAGTAGTTCATTGGGCCAATAATACCGATATATTCCGTGGTTGACTAAAGTAATAAATAATCCTATTGATTTGTGTATCACAGTGAAAAGTGTATTGTTCTTTACAGTGTTTTAATATAGTTAAGCAATACCAAACAGTATATTGTGTTTTTATTTATCCCGTGTCATTTAGACAATTTGCATTCTTTTACCTGTATTTCTTTGCATGCAATGGCCATTAACCCCTAAAAGTCGGCGCGCAACTTAAGTCGAGTTAAATAAAGCTGGACTATGTGGCGGCGCTCGACATAACTCGAGTGGCAATTTCAGCACGTAATGTTGCTGAGAGAGAGAGACAAGTGGTGGCAGGAGAGTAGCGAGTGTATGACTGCTCCAGACCACCGCGGCGAACCTACTGACACGAATCTCACCTCCCTCCTACCTCTCTCACTCGCTATATACGGAATTGTATCGGGAAAGTGGCTAATTACATGCTTTTTGCACTCGCGTTGCACGGTTATTGCAAGAAAACTAGCCATCATAAAAGGATCGTTATGGTGTCATTCGAAAGCTCTGTTTATGCCCTTTCAGGGATAGATACTTGTTTTACGTTCTGGGTCTTATTTAGGCATGACAATGATCACGTAAACAGCCCTATTTTGGCTAAAAACACCCCGCTGGGCGGTACATATAAATAAACCGCATAGGCCGCTCGTAAAGGGTTAAGCTACCAGAGTAATAAATTGGACCAATCATCATTAAGTAAGGAAGAAATACAACAATAGAATGAACAACATTAAGAAATATCATACATAGTAACCAGTGTACAAACCAAATCACTCCTCCCCCCAAATGATAACACAACAGAAATACAATCAATTAAAATATGCACTGGCAACACCTCCAACATAACCATCATAAACACATACATCCCTCCCCAAACATCCCCTACAATACCAAATGAATACAGACCACATTTACAACACATCACAAACACCCCACACCTCATCCTGGGTGGTGACTTCAACGCCAAGACGTCGGCCTGGTTTGTCGACAACCCTGACACAGACAGAGGGCTGGTACTACAAAACCAAACAGATAACCTCATCATCCTTAACGACATCCATCAACATACCCATATTCCTCACCAAGCCCTCTATAACCCATCATCTCCAGACATCACCTTTTGCTCCCCAGAACTCGCCCCAACAACATCCTGGAGGGTGGTCAGAACCTTAGGCTCGGACCACCTCCCGATCATTATCACCACCAAAACCAGGTTCACCCCAGCTAGCCACAAACACACATACACCAATTATAAAAGAGCTAACTGGGAAGCATTCACAAATGAGACAGAACAACACTTCACAACTCTAAACAGTACACCCATCACTAACATCAACAATGCTGTACACATACTCAATAAAACTATCCAAAACGCTGACAAGAAACACATTCCAAGAGGTAACAGAAAAAGACACAACCCCAACTTCACACCAGAAATTCAAAACCTCATCAGACAACGCGACATACTGAAACACTCCCCAGCACCCCACACACAAGACATCACACAACAAATTCAAGCACTCAACACTCAAACTAACAACAAAATACAAGAACAACAAAAACTAAATTGGAATAACTTCCTACAAACACTTGATCACAAAACAAACCCCAAAAAACTATACAAAACACTAAACAGCATCACACTTTCCAACAGCAACACAACACAATCACATGCTGCAATCACAACAACAGACTCTACTCCTTCATGTAAACAACAAGCAAACACTCTCATCAATCACTTCTCACATGTCAGCCACCTAAAACCTCACAAAGACGACCGACGTGTCATCCGACGTAAGAGACAATTCCCCACAGACCCTGACTATATACCCTTCACCAATCACCAGACAAAGCATATCATCAACAATCTCAAGCACTCACCCACCTGTGGCCTAGACAACATAAGCAACATACACCTCAGACACCTGGGACCACAAGGCATACAAGCACTCACTAACATATCAAACTACAGCTATTCACACAACACAATACCAGACATTTGGAAGCATGGTATCATCATCACATTCCCCAAACCCAACAAAGACCCCACGCTACCCTCCTCGCACCGCCCCATCACACTCCTTTGCTCCCCCTCCAAAGTCATGGAACGCCTAGTATTACAACTAATTACACCCGACCTACCCCTAGCTCCAACACAACATGGCTTTAGGCCACTGCACTCCACAAACACTCTTCTCACAGACCTTACACAAAGAGCTTTTGACGGCATCAACTCAGCTAGACCACCACACAGATCACTATTAGCCACACTCGACATTAGTAAAGCCTTCGATGCCATCCCCCGCCACAACCTAACAAACAAAATCTACAACACAAACATGCACAACAACACAAAAAGGTGGCTGGCCAACTTCCTAGCAGGCAGATGTGCACACGTATCTTTTGCCGGTCAGTCATCTAAAATCAGAAACTTTCCAAACGGAGTCCCACAAGGATCCGTCCTATCGCCCGCACTCTTCAATCTGTACATGCACGATATAACTACACCCAATACGCCCCAAATAAACTTAGCTTCCTATGCAGATGACATAACACTCACATGCACACACCATGACCCAAAAAGAGCAACAGATCTCCTTCAACCCTATCTCAACACACTACATGGCTGGTGCACTACAAACAGACTTAATCTAGCCCCAGCCAAATCCACCGCAACCCTGCTCACAAGCTGGACAGGAGAACACGAATACATCCCTCAACTCACCATAAACAACACACCCCTAACACATACACACACACCCAAAATCCTAGGAGTAACATATGATACTCATATGACATTCAAACAGCACACCACAAACATTAAAAAGAAACCGACACCCAGACTTAACGCCCTCAGGTCACTTGCTCACACAAAATTTGGACACAACAAAGAAACTACCACCACAGTATATAAACAATACATAAGATCAGTGATGGAATACGCAAGCCCAGCCTGGGCTTCTAACCTAGCTGAAACACATCATAAGACCTTACAGACTATTCAAAACAAAGCCCTGAAGATCATTACAGGCTGCACAGCTACTGCACCCACAGATCACCTACATCAAGAAACCAAAATCCTCAAAGTCAAAGACCATCTGGACATGAGAGGCACTCAATTCCTGGCAGCAGCCTCCATGAACCAAGACCACCCACTAAACTACATGGCAACACACCCACAGACACCAAGAAATATCAAAACAACACCCAGCACACGGTATCACACACAATTATTGTCCTCTCTCTCTCCCTGCCCACCCCGAACCAACTTCCAGAAGCACATCCATACTCATATCTCTCGCCGATCCATCCACTCACTCACAGACAACACGCAGCTGCATGCACGACCTCCCGAAATCCATCCTTCCGAATCCTCCCTTCCTCGCGAGGACAGAGTCCACCTGGCCAGGCTAAGATGCGGACACCATCCAGCTCTCCTGAGCTATCAGAAGAGACTGGATGACTCCGTTGTCGACGCGTGCCCGGGATGTAACACAGCACCCCATACCATTAAACACATCATAGAAGACTGCATTTCACACAACCACTTACGCCAACAACACAATCTACACTCAATGAGAGCTCTGTGGGAAAGCCCGATCGTGGCCATGGCCTTCCTCAGGGACTCGGGGCTGTTCGGCCAGGCAGCTTAGGGAACAACAACAACAACAACAACAACATTAAGAAATAAATAAGGAGGGGGTAACAGCAAAGTCCAGGAAAGGAAAAGAAAAGCAAAGACTACGAAAACCCCCCCTTACAGTGGTGTATACAACGGTGGGATAATTCTGGGAAGGTTGGGTTTAATTAGTGACAACGTTAATTGTTTTTCCCGAGATTATCCGTATCCTTTACTCCGAGTGCCGTACATATTTCTTCTCTCACGCTACCACATTTCAGAAAATAAATATAGCAACATTTTTAAGTGTTTATTGTTTTATCAAGTTACCACGTTTCAGTTGTTATGATTACCATAGTTATGTATTTATTAGTGGCCCCTCCATCATTGACGAACATGCCTATTACATAAGGCATCCTCTTCAAACACTAATCCGCCGTAGTTTGAATCTACCGCGCAGAGCATTTAAAATCTGAGGAGCCTTCATCATGAGCGCACATGATCTCACTCATGGCTTCAGTCATTATGAATTGGGTTCTCACTACGAAAAAACTTCGTAAAAAATAAAAAACAAAAAGAAAATAAGAATAACTATCCAATAAGCTTTCCATCATATCGTAGATGTACTTGTGTGGATCTTTGACCAGACGCTGATTCAGGCGTCATTCTTCCTTCTCTGCTCTGCGGTCAGCCGGCCCGGACGTGTCTCTCCACGCTCCGCTGGTTCCGCATTTGCTGCGTCCCTAGTGAGTTTTTTCTCATTTGTTTACTCCGGGATGTATCGAGTAAGGTTAGGATATGCGTAGCAGGAGTGTCCTGGGCTGGTTGCCCGCAGTGCAGTGTATTTTGGGTCGTGTGTTTGGGGCATCTATTTCGGATGTACCCTCGTGGTCCGGTTGTGGACAGGTGAACTTTTTCACAGTTAGCTAGCTTTGTGATGCAGGCGGCTTTCATTACGCGTTATTGCTTCCTTTTATCTTTCTGACGAGGTAGCGTATTTTTGCTGACGTTCCCAGCGTATTTTTCTTCACTTAGTGAAGTTTTTTCTGGGTCCCGAGTCAGTTCTTCCCTTTGCCGGAAGTATTTGCTACAGTGTTGTGTTGGCGGTGGTTCCTGTTGTGATATAATTCAGTGCTTTTTGTTTATATTCCGACATGTTAATGTTATCCGTCTGCCTAGGCCTAGCCAGCCTCTCGTAGCTTTACCACATATACAAGTGTTATTGATTTATTTTCTAAATATGTACTACTGTGTGATGTGTGTCCTGGTTTAGTTGTGTATTGGCTAATTCCACGGACTATTTATGTGTCCTGGGTTAGTTGTGTATTGGCTAATTCCACGGACTATGATGGGCCCGGCGTTAGTTGTATTTTGGCTACGCCTCGGTCCTGTGTTGCGTTCAGATGGTATCTGGACGGGGTGGGTTATTTCCGGCGGGTTTTTCTTGGTTACACCATGAAAAAACCCGGCTGGTTGCCGAGTTTTGGTCACGCGTGGTTTAAAAACAGGCTTGTTTCCCCGGCGAGTGGGTGTCTGTGGCTCCCCAGGATGGCGTCTCTGGGGTGCCTGTTGCAGGCTCCTTCTGATTCCCGGCGGGTTGGCTGTACCCATCTAACAGTGTTCATACGGACACGTGTTGTTTGTATTTTTTTTGGTTTTGCAAAGCCAATATAAAACTATGCTGTTGTTGTATTTCCTCCCCGGCGATCTTTTACAAAGATGTGGGGTTCGGAACAATTGGGGTTAACTTTTAAACTTTAAATCACCCGGCGGGTGCAACCTGGTAGGGTGGGATGACCGAATTTGCAAAATTCAGTTTAGTTGACCAGACAATTGAGGGATGCATTGTGTATCGCCTCCTTCAACATACGGCAATTTAAGGCACAATTGGGGTTAACGTTTTTTAAACTAATATTCACACCCAGCGGGTGCTCCCTGGAAGGGTGGGAATAACGAATTTACAATTCAGTTAGTTAACCAGACAATTGAGGGATACGTTTTGTATCGCCGCCTTCAACATACGGCGATCTAAAAAGATACTTCGGGAGAAGTTAGATCTCGTATATTTGTCAGGCTTCCCAGTTTTTTATCTACGAGATAATTCGGGGGCCGGCGTCTTTTTTAGTTTTTTTTTTCTCCAAAATTGAATCTTGAAACAAACACCACCGGAAAGACTTAATCAGTTATAAACGCCAGGCTGGTCTTTATATATTATGTCAGAGGGTATTCATAAATCTTTTGGACAAATTAAGATATTCGGAAATCTTTTACTTAGGAAACCCCACCGCGTAGCGAGCTGTAGTCGTTGAGTATTACGTCTCGTTACCCGGCGGGTTATTTAACACTTGTGTGCGAACATGTTTGGGTTAACCTTATGAGCATTAATTCCTGGAAATTTTTTTTTTTTCCAGAGCTGGGTCCCGGCGGGTCTATGCAGAACCTGGAGTAAGTATCCCACCAGTCTCTGTCATGGCTACCTTTGCCCCGGTTTTTGCTTTATGCATTACGCCTTCCTGTTCAGGTATCCCTATTTTTGCGCACACCCTTTGTATAAAATGTGTTAAACTGTCTCGTTTGGTGTGGGTTACCTTTCCGGCGTTTTTTCTCGTTGCTCCGAGAACACCGTTTTTGTTTACCGAGTTTTAGTCAGGATGGCTCAAAATAGGTAAGTTACCCCGACGAGTTTGGTCGCTTGAGGGCTCATAAGAAACTGCGTTTTCTATGGTCGAGCCTGGGATCAGGCTTCCTGTGTTATTCATTGCTTTATGCATTACGCCCTCCTGTAATGTATAGTTTAGTGTGGGTTACCTTTCCGGCGTTTTTCTCGTTGCTCCGAAAACACCGTTTTTGTTTACCGAGTTTTGGTCAGGATGACTAAAATAGGTAAGTTACCCCAACGAGTTTGGTCGCTTGAGGGCTCATCAGAAACTGCGTTTTCTAGGGTCGAGCCTGGGATCAGGCTTCCTGGTTTATTCCCGTCGAGGGGGGCTCCACACAGTTTTCTAGGTGATCAGGCTGACACCTGTTGGACTTGGTTTTCCTTGCTTTTCAAATCCATTGAAACAATGCTGTCTGTTTGTTTGGTCTTTACCTCCCGGCGACCTTTTTACAAAGAGGTCTGGGGCAGGTATAATTGGTTTGACATTGCATATAAAACCCGGCGGTTGTACCTTCGGGTGGTTATATTAACGGATTTGCGATTCGAGTTAATTTGCCAAACAATTGATTGATACAATAGGGTATCCCGGCCTTCAAGACGGCGATCTATGAGGGCTTCTGGGAGAAGCCGGATTAGAGATTTAGAAAGGCTTAGACTTTTTATGGGATAAAAAGATGCCTGAATCTTACTAGTGTCTCAAGTGTAAAGGGATACTTGAAAGACTTCATCTTTAATAAAGATATGCTTCATCTTTATGAGGATTAAGAAGTTATTCTTAATTCTTTTGGACAGGTGAAAGATATGCTGAAATCTTTAATAAGCCATTGAAACAATGCCGTTTGTTTGTTTAGTCTTTCCAACCGGCGACCTATTTACAAAGAGGTCTGGGGCAGGTACAATTGGTTTGACATTGCATATAAAACCCGGCGGTTGTACCTTTGGGTGGTTCTATTGACTGATTTGCAATCCGCGATCTTTGTATTTCCTCCCCGGCGATCTTTTACAAAGAAGTGGGGTTAGGAACATTTGGGGTTAACTTTTAAACTTTAAATCACCCGGCGGGTGCAACCTGGAAGGGTGGGATGCCTGACTTTGCAAAATTCAGTTTAGTTGACCAGACAATTGAGGGATGCATTGTGTATCGCCTCCTTCAACATACGGCGCTTTAGGGCACAATTGGGGTTAACGTTTTTTTTAAAACTAATATTCACACCCGACGGGTGCTCCTTGGAGGGATGGGAATAACGAATTTACGATTCAGTTAGTTAACCAGACAATTGAGGGATACGTTTTGTATCGCCGCCTTCAACATACGGCGATCTAAAAAGATACTTCGGGAGAAGTTAGATCTCGTATATTTGTCAGGCTTCCCAGTTTTTGATCTACGAGATAATTCGGGGGCCGGCGTCTTTTTTATTTATTTTTTTTCCAAAATTGAATCTTGAAACAAACACCACCGGAAAGACTTCATCAGTCATAAACGCCATGCTGGTCTTTATATATTATGTCAGAGGGTATTCATAAATCTTTTGGACAAATTAAGATATTCTGAAATCTTTTACTTAGGAAACCCCACCGCGTAGCGAGCTGTCGTCGTTGAGTATTACGTCTCGTTACCCGGCGGGTTAGTTAACACTTGTGTGCGAACATGTTTGGGTTAACCTTATGAGCATTAATTCCTGGAAATTTTCTTTTTTGGGTCCCGGCGGGTCTATGCAGAACCTGGAGTAATTATCCCACCAGTCTCTGTCATGGCTACCTTTGCCCCGGTTTTTGCTTTATGCATTACGCCCTCCTGTTCAGGTATCCCTATTTTTGCGCACACCCTTTGTGTGAAATGTGTTAAAATGTCTCGTTTGGTGTAGGTTACCTTTCCGGCGTTTTTTCTCGTTGCTCGAGAACACCGTTTTTGTTTACCGAGTTTTAGTCAGGATGGCTCAAAATAGGTAAGTTACCCTGACGAGTTTGGTCGCTTGAGGGCTCATAAGAAACTGCGTTTTCTGTGGTCGAGCCTGGGAGCAGGCTTCCTGTGTTATTTATTGCTTTATGCATTACGCCCTCCTGTAATGTATAGTTTAGTGTGGGTTACATTTCCGGCGTTTTTCTCGTTGATCCGAGAACACCGTTTTTGTTTACCGAGTTTTAGTCAGGATGGCTAAAATAGGTAAGTTACCCCGACGAGTTTGGTCGCTTGAGGGCTCATCAGAAACTGCGTTTTCTATGGTCGAGCCTGGGATCAGGCTTCCTGAGTTATTCCCGTCGATGGGGGCTCCACTCAGTTTTCTAGGTGATCAGGCTGACACCTGTTGGCCTTGGCTTTCTCTGCTTTTCAAAGCCATTGAAACAATGCTGTCTGTTTGTTTGGTCTTTACCTCCCGGCGACCTTGTTACAAAGAGGTCTGGGGCAGGTATAATTGGTTTGACATTAATAATAATAATAATAATAATAATAATAATAATAATAATATTTATTCAGTTAGCAATTTACAGAGTTGGTACCACATAGTATGTTATAAATATGACATGTACCAGCCTTGCATAATTCCAACTAAGGATAGCCCAATAAGGCCGTTAGGCGTATTTCCATTGGGGTCCTTGTATATAAAACCCGGCGGTTGTACCTTCGGGTGGTTATATTAACGGATTTGCGATTCGAGATAATTTGCCAAACAATTGATTGATACAATAGGGTATCACGGCCTTCAAAGACGGCGATCTATGAGGGCTTCTGGGAGAAGCCGGATTAGAGATTAAGGTAGGCTTAGACTTTTTATGGGATAAAAAGATGCCTGAATCTTACTAGTGTTTCAAGTGTAAAGGGTTACTTGAAAGACTTCATCTTTAATAAAGATATGCTTCATCTTTATGAGGATTAAGAAGTTATGCTTAATTCTTTTGGACAGATAAAAGATATGCTGAAATCTTTAATAAGCCATTGAAACAATGCCGTTTGTTTGTTTAGTCTTTCCCTCCCGGCGACCTTTTTACAAAGAGGTCTGGGGCAGGTACAATTGGTTTGACATTGCATATAAAACCCGGCGGTTGTACCTTTGGGTGGTTATATTAACTGATTTGCAATTCGCGATAATTTGCCAAACAATTGATTGATACAATAGGGTATCACGGCCTTCAAGACGGCGATCTATGAGGGCTTCTGGGTGACGCCAGATTAGAGATTAAGATAGGCTTGGACTTTTTATGGGATAAAAAGATGCCGGAATCTTACTAGTGTTTCATGTGTAAAGGGATACTTGAAAGACTTCATCTTTAATAAAGATATGCTTCACCTTTATGAGGATTCAGAAGATATGCTTAAATCTTCTGGACAGGTAAAGATATGCTGAAATCTTTAATATGATACTAAAGGACAACGAAAACTAGTGGTGGAGTGCTACGGTTCGTTGACCGGCGGTTTTGAGGCACATATTTTGTACCGTTTTTTGGGTGTAACCCTATGAGCTTTAATCCCCGGAAAATTCTCTTTCCAGGGCGGATTACCGGTGTTGCACCAGGTGACCAGGTAGTTCCCGGGGGTGGGGTAGTTTTCCCCCAGTCTCTGTCGTGTCGGCACTTGAACCTCTCATTGCTGTATGTTCAACGCTCAGGTAGCCCTATCTTATTTTTATTTGTTAATGAAATAATTTAATAGCTGAATCATAATAAACATATATATTTTCTATGATTATATTATGATAATATTGTGTTTATTTATAGTAATTTATTTTAATACAATTAAATATAAATTAAATTAATTAGTATACTTTATGATTTTGCTCACCAGCTCTGCTTTCAATGTGTTAATGAGCTATGGGAGCTTTTAATTATCATAAACCTTTACGGGACTCGGACGAGGGCTCCCCGTTCAGGGAGTATACCGAGCTCGCAAGCGAGGGACAGCCACAGCCAAGGTGTATGGCGATACTCACAGTCGTACCTCACCCGCCGGACGATAACGCCGGCGGGCGGACCTGACGCTCTGATGACGGACGAGAACAGGTTGAGTTCCATTTATCTCTTTTCCGCCGCCAGACGCGTCTCTAATGTGCCACGTAGTCAACAAACTACAGGATTAGCGAGGCGTAGTCTCGCTAATCGCACCCCTGTGGCCGCCGCAGTGTGGTACCAGCATTTGAACACGTGGTGCCCGCACCCAGTGTCCCTCCTGGTCGGGTTGTTCCACTTAGAACACAATTGGCAACCTAGAAACCTCGCGGACTTGTTCATTTTGGACATTCAGGAGGCCAAGTGGCTAGCACCTTATGGTAGAGACGTGACCAAGATATTCACGAATCAATATACCCAGTCTACAAAGCGACAGTTTCATTCGCATTGGAAAGCTTTTACGTCTCGGATTCTTAGAACAAAACAAACTGTGCCCTCGGTGGCGTTGGTTGTTTATTATTTAATTTATATGTTCATGCAGAAACATTTATCTGAAAGTGATTTATGTGGGCAGGTTTTAAACTCCGCCCACCTCCCCGTCAGCTCAGGCCTACATGGTCTCTGGACAAAGCATCGTCGTTATTCTCGTTCCCGTATGTACCAAAGACTGCAGATTTTACAAAAGGGCAGTATTCCTTATGGCTTTGGCTACCGAGAACAGAGTATCTGAGCTGGCGGCGATGAGCAACGCACCTAATTGCCTCAGGTTTGATAGGCTTCATGAGTGTATTCACATTGCACCTTCCCCAGGATTCATAGCCGAAATTGAGCACAGTGAACACGTGTTTTCAGAGTTCACGGTGCCGGCGTTAAATAGGGGAAAGGTGCACCATCTTTTTTGCCCAGTGCAAGCTCTAACCAAATATTTAAGAGTGGCACCTCTAAATCACCAGGGTGCTTTATGGGTCGCAAGTCCGGGTGAACGATTGATGGAGCGTACACTGGCTTCTCTCTTGGTCGAGGACTTTAAAGAGAAGCATCCCGGCGTTGTGGGTAAGACCCACGATTTACGCAAGGGGACAGCCTCTTTACGTTTCCTTAATAATCTTTCGGTGAAAGTTATTACGTCCACACAGTTGTGGGCCTCTAATCAGGAGTTTTTGCCTCGATACCTTTCAGTAGCTCTGGACAACCCTTCCTTGCCATGTATAGCTTTACGGCAGAGGGTCTAGGTGGCCCTTTTAGTCACGTTTAGTTTAATTTCAAGAAAAAGGGGGGGGGGGAGGGTGCAGTCAGTGTGACATAGGACACCCTAGACCCCTCCGGAGTATGTGTTCGGAACATACGAGCTGTGATACTGGTTGTAGGCATTGTATTATAACATTTCTCTGTAGTATTCATTGCAGGAAATTGTGCTAAAAGCCAATAGTAGTGTTACGACAATTCTTGTTGTAAGTAGCTTTGGCTGTGAAGCAATAGATTTTGAGAAATCTCGGTAGTGGCAACTACGACTTTTACTTTTGCAGTAATTACTTCTGCATAAGTACACGAGTTCAGTACTTCTACGAATGTACAAGAATTCATTTATGTTTGGTTATATTTTTAGGAATATATCCACTAGTTAATGGGGTTTATATGTGCACATGTAAACTTATAAGTTTTTAGTTTTCACCACTTACTTTAAGTGGGGTGCCTTCTTAACTAGCAGATCTGTGCACAGAGTCTCAGAGTTAACCCTTTTTCAAGCAGGCTTCTTTGAAGCACGCTCCTGCTTGTACCCCTTTTTGAAGATTTAGGCTGTATAAAGTTTATGCACCCGAATATCTCTTTTTTACAAAAGTAAGAATACTATGTGGTTGTTTGATTATCTGCTTTTCTAGAGTTATGATATGATTACGAATGTCCCCCTCCAGTCTTAGAAATCAGGCATGTTCGTCAATGATGGAGGGGCCACTAATAAATTATAGGTTTGACTCCTGTAAGGAGATAAAGAAAACCTAATATTTAGTAGTGGCCCCATAATCATTGACGACTGGGGCCCTCCCGACCATCCCCTTCCCATTCGTTGATGTATTAAGGATTTTGGTTTACTTGATATGTCAGTGAAGGAAGAATGATGCCTGAATCAGCGTCTGGTCAAAGATCCACACAAGTACATCTACGATATGATGGAAAGCTTATTGGATAGTTATTCTTATTTTCTTTTTGTTTTTTATTTTTTACGAAGTTTTTTCGTAGTGAGATCCCAATTCATAATGACTGAAGCCATGAGTGAGGTCGCGTGCGCTCATGATGAAGGCTCCTCAGATTTTAAATGCTCTGCGCGGTAGATTCAAACTACGGCGGATTAGTGTTTGAAGAGGATGCCTTATGTAATAGGCATGTTCGTCAATGATTACGGGGCCACTACTAAATATTAGGTTTTCTTTATCTCCTTACAGGAGTCAAACCTATAATAAGTACCGAATGGGTATGGATTGTAAAATGTCGAGAAATGAAGGAACCAATTCCCTCAACATCCACGTGGGTGAAGAAGGGGGGAGCTTGGAGTGACAATCCTCTCACCACCCACATGGGGAAGGAGAGGTGATCGATGGCAGGAATGGTTAGTGGACCAGTGTGGAGGAAATGGAGAAGAGGAGTAGAAACTAGCACCTCGTGATCACAGGAAGCCCCGTAGACTGGATGAGTAATGTTTAAAAGGCTATAGAGCCTTAAATTGTAGTACTGTAGCGTAGTGTGTGACCCCTCTTTGGTTGGCCAGTATTGCGTGTTGTTTCCCTGGTTAGTCGCCGTGTTTGGGTGGCCTTTAAATCTCTTCATAGTAACTTGAGCTGCTGTGGACTTTTTGTTAAGTCGCGTGTATAGCCTCCGTGGTTCTTTAGTACAACGCATACAGATCGATGTTTTCGGGGGTAGGGAATAGACCGATCACATAAGGATGTGGGGTAGCGCTGTAGAAGGTGGAGCCTATGGGTTCTCCCAGGACTTGTCTACCACACCGAGTGTGTAGGGCAACCTTGTGTGGTGGACGCCCACACTCTACCTACACCTGGGCTTCTGGGGTTCACAAGTAGTATTAGGGGTGGAGGGAGGTGTACTGGGCTGTAATGATTGGGTTAGTTAAAGGTGGGCCACACACAGTTGTAGTTGTTTTGGTTTAATTATTTATATGTACTACTGGCAGGATTTTTTTGTAATTGGGTATGTCCAACGATCACGAGGATGGTGCTCTTTTTGACTCCTATGGCTCAGATCATTAAGTGTAATTGTGTTATGTTTGTGCCCATTTTCTTGTAAGGCACCGTATTGTAATAATTTAGGCTGAAAGCGAGTGAGTAAAAGTCTTAAAGGGGGAAAAAAGCTGTGTAAGGGGTCTAAATTGACTAGGCTTGATTTTGGCAATATTTACACCAAGACTTTTACTATTCACTCACTTTAAGCCCAATGATGACCCGGTCAGTGTTGAGATTAGTTGAAATGTTCGGTATTATATTATTATCGTGATTAAGATATCAGTTGACATATTAAGTTGTAATGGTTAAAACGAAATAACGAAATAGGCCTAATACATTTTTAATGGTGTCTTATAGGTACGATCGAGGGTCATTATTCTAAATTTATATATTAAATATAAGTATAATTTGGTATTTTTATAATAAGTCAAGAAAAGGGGTGTCACAATCGGAGCAATGTTATTTCGAAATTAGAATGAAATTGATTTGCTTTGGCCAGTTAATCACTTCAAGTGTATAAAGTTAACTGCCGAGCATAACTTTAACTTTGTGGTTCTAGTATAATGCTGAGATTTGGCCTAATAATTGCTTGTACCTAATCTCTAGTGTGATACCCTGATTCTGAGGCCTTAGCGACAAGTGCCCCCCCCCCCCCCCCCTCGAGAGGGCCTGCGAAATTTATGAGTCCTACCTCCAACTTAAAAACTATAGTCTTACCTTGGATATCGTAAGTAATAGTTAACATGTTTGTGCCTGAAATTCGTGTACATCATATAAAAGTGATTCAATTATCCTTTGAAAGTCTTATTAGACTCTTAAGTAAGTTGAGGAGCTCATTTAATCAAGGTAAGGTTATTGTTGTGACAAAGTATGTTGACCCCAAAGTCCTACAGCAGGGCCCTACCTCTCTAGGTGCCTTAATTCCCTCACAGTCGCCAGCCTCGGGCGGACTAAGGGGAGATATTTTGGCTAACTCAGTATAAATTTCCTTGTGTGTTGTGTTTAGATAAAACCTTCAGTTGAAGGCGAGTTGAAATGAATTGTGAAGTATTTAAGATAAGTTTTGAGACAATTTTTAAGCCCAGTTTCTTATATGTAGGCCTAATTACGAAATTATACGACCCCCTTTGTCTTGGTCGAAGGTGAAATTATTCACTCCGTCTGATAATTGATAATTTAGATTTCGAATTACATACTATTTTTCCTGTCAACCTTATTATGTATAAGATAATAATGTTAATTGTATTATGTTAGTATAGTATTATCATAGCAATGATATAGGAAGTAAGCCAACATTCCTTTGTGAGTAGGGTGTATATAGGCCTATACATCTCGTTTTCTAATTGGACCATTTTCTTTATATATTTTTGAGGGCCAACTAAGTAAATTATATCTATATCCCCAACCCTCCGTTTTCTATTTGGACCGTTTTCTTAATATATTTTTGAGGGTCAACTAAGTAAATTATATCTGTAATCCAATAATTTACATACTCATTATTTTGTTATCTCTTAATTGATACATTTGACCACTTTTGTAATGGTAATATGAATTAAGATATAATTATAATGTTGTCAGTTTTATTAATGGTAATGTTAATACCAGGTCCCAGGTCAGGAGCGAAATCCCAGAAGTACCAGGTGCAGAGAGTCCTGTGTCCACCCCAGTGGACATGACCTATTGGCTGTACTGAGACAGGATGCTGTTGGTGTTGTTGAGCCTTGAGCTAACCTTCACTAAAATGCCCCAGAACAAGAAGCCCACCACAGAAGCCACGAGCGAACACCACACAGAAACACCCGGAAGAAAGGTCCACAGAACGAAAGGACCAGCTGACCGAGCCAGCCATTTCAGACAGGCCCAAGCCCGCAGGGCTAAGCAGCTCCAGGCCGCACCCACCTACCTTTTCTAAACTGACCATTTTCCACACCTCACGTACACTACCCCCCTCGTGTCCTACACTCCTAACTACAAAGATGATGAACAGGAATATACATTCATATTAAAAACACCCATGCCCTGTCCCGACGTTGAGCCAATGCCAACACATCAGACAGCCATAATTATATCTATGTATGTTCTTACATCCGAGAAGTAGACGTTATATATCTTAGAAGTTAAAACACCCACGCTTGTCCCTAGACCTCTTATATCATTTCCCATGACGAGTATAGATATATGTAACCCGTGCTCAGTCGCCCCCTTGCATTGTTCCTCTAGTAATTAAGTGTCTCTAATATTAACTGCCACCAGTATTGATACGACATAGCGGCACTGTCCTTGTGTCGTATTGTGCCAAGTACAGATCAACCAGGTTTCATCACCTTATTAGGACGACGACTATAATGTCATCGTTCATCGATGTATGCAATCCTTAGTTTAAGTATTAATATTAACATTCCCTAACATCTTGTCTTGCCAGACTAAGCTTCTGAAGACCCATCGCCCCATAAATCTATGTATTCAATCCTTAGGTTAAGTATTTTTATCCGCCATTGTGTTCACCTTTTTCCATTTACTTTTCCACAATTGTCATACGTCTTCCCCTTGCCTCCTTCGTATCCACAGTCCACACTACGCCAATTTACTTCGTGTCATACACCTCTTACCCCAACCAGAGATTGTATAAGATAACCTGGTTACCAGTATCTGTCATAAGTACCCCGAAACAATAACTAAGTACCCCTACGAACTGCCGCTGTTGTTGGTATATTTATATTTAATAGAAAACGCAGTTCCCAGGGCCAACTAATAGTATCCATAACCCCTCGGACTGATCACATAACTCTATCTTTTCCAGACTCATATACCACCCCATAGTTGCATTCCCCGGTAGCATTTGGCTAACATATTCTACTGACTTTTCAAACTTCCATATCAACTGCAGCCTAATGCCACACCCACGCCCAGAGACCTTAGGGTCAAATTCCCCTATAGCCCCCTGCACTCCTCCCCTCTCATTATAAGACTCCGCACTTCTCTACTCTTGTCCGACCTAGCCTCTCTCTCATACCTCTTGAAGATCCTTGAATTGTCCGTTGCTAACGCTCTCCAACCTTTTATATATATACTCCTATCCAGCCTACCTTCACTTAGTAGGCCAGAACAACATTAGAACTTTACTAGCCCCTTGCATGCCATCTATTCTCTTACAACCCATTCACAACCCTGCACCCAATGGTCGTCGGTGCGAGGCTAGCCGCCTCGCCAGTAACTAACTTCTATTGCCATACTTCCAGATAAATGTGGCAGAGTTAGCAACCCAGTCTCCACCACATTCAGTAAACCCTACAATTAACAACCAGCCGAGTAAAACCAGCTAGCTAAGGCACCTTCGGTTTTGGTATTAAGGACGCCCACATCTGTCTCATACACGTAGGGTTATTACAAACACTGGTGATATGGCAAGCCCCTAGCCACAGCCACCGGACGACTATCACAGAGAGAGGGCGCCCAGCTCCCCCTTTTTGCCCACCCGAGGAGGGAGACTCCCACCCCCGCGGAGGTATACCTGGCCCCTGTTTTGACTTCCGAGTCATTGCCAGGTAGCACAGGAATTCTTCCTATCAATGAACTAACCATGCATGACTAACACCTTTACTAACCTCTATTAACTCACAATAAACCATTTACCTTTCTTGCATGCTCTGATCACTAAATTAGCACCTCAGCTATACCATAGAATGAAGATTGAACAATCTAAGAGAGACGCTCCTATCACAGCTGTCCCCATCCTCCTCGCAAAGTAGATCCAGTCTCTCTCCCCTAAATACTTCCAGTATAGCCAAAATAGTACCTCTTACTAAGGCTCAGTTATATGAAAATATAAAGGCTTCCTATAGCCATGTGCCACAACAGTAAATACCATCTTACCTAGTCCCCATATCTATTGAGAGCTCAAATAAGTCCATAAGACTCGAGATCCCTACTGTCTACAGGGCCCAGAACCGAGCCTATAAATCTAGCTCCCGCCCCCAGTCAAATCAGTTGAAAGCTAGACACCAACCAGGGTCACTACCCTGCAGTTAACTTCTAGCTCTGCCCTTGTGTTGTTCCGGAGTGAGATTCCAGAGCCGGCAGACTCCGTGGCAGATTTGGATAGAAGGACCTGCCCACGTATTTGAGAACTTCACACATATGGGCCCCCTGGACGGCCGCGGAACCAGTCGTTAGCCCCCAACATCATGGACGCAAGATAACCAGGACCAGACCCATCAGATACTACCCAAGATTCCCTTTAGCAGTACTACATATTACTGTGCTGTTTAGAGATTCACTAATTAATATTTCTACGAAGTGGCTATCTCTTTGCCCCAGTATAATTCATATAACCATTCAATTAGGAAGTACTAAGCGTATCAAAGGTCATTATTTAACAGGCGATACTAACTCTCGTAATCAACCATATGCCCAGATATTATTACCTAGAAGGAAACCCTAGTGATATCTGAAGGTTCGCCCACTGATTTGCGTTCTATGTATTTCTGAGACAAGAATATAAAACTTAGATCAGTACCCCCTGAGGTTACTAGAATTCCCGTGCTCTAAAATACGCGTGTCTAATCTAGTCTGTGAACTACTACTTGTGCACCAGAGCTACCAGTAATAAATCTAACAGTGAATATGATTCTATAAGTAACATTGATGGTCTTCGGTATATAAACCTGTTGAATTAAAGCCAGTGATCAGAAGATTAATACCTGAACGTTGGAAGTGTTCAAGTGGGAGACTAGGCTCCATCCAGATCCACTTATGCTAGTGTTGTTCAATTCTATTATATTGTCTTGCACGAGTATTCTGCAGTGGTATATCAATAAACGTGATCGTGTAACTTGCTACCATGTGTTTCTTTGTGTTCTCTATTCCTCATATCTTGTATTGTGCATGCAGCCTTATATACCCAGTCAATTAGAACTCACATTACCCAAGTTAAACCTGTAGAAAAACAGGGCATAACATTCACCCCATTGTGAACTGTTGTACGCCTTATGAACCTAGTGACGGAGTGTGTGTTTACTAGGGTAGTGGCCTTGGGGTCACCTGTTGAAAGGTTTTAGTTAAGTTTGATGTGGTGATAAGAAGTAGTTCATTGGGCCAATAATACCGATATATTCCGTGGTTGACTAAAGTAATAATCCTATTGATTTATGTATCACAGTGAAAAGTGTATTGTTCTTTACAGTGTTTTAATATAGTTAACCCCCCCCCCCCAAGACAGATTATATTAACTTACTGACGAGGAGGCGGCTGACACGGTATTATCCCCACAACTGTCAAAATCTCACTGAGGGACCGTTAGAAGTCGGAGGAACATGGGGTTGCCACCATTCGACAGATTTTGATCTAACTTACCTAACTTACTGAGCTCAATTATATATGACGCTAGATCAGCGTCTTATAACTTATTAGAGAGATATTAAGATAAGTTCATATGACGCTCTAGCGTCATATGAGTATTTTGGCCAAACCTCCATATGACGCTCTAGCGTCATATGAGTCGGAGAGTGTTAAGTAATACCAAACGGTATATTGTGTTTTTATTTATCCCGTGTCATTTAGACAATTTGCGTTCTTTTACCTGTATTTCTTTGCATGCAATGGCCATTAAGCTACCAGAGTAATAAATTGGACCAATCATCATTAAGTAAGGAAGAAATACAACAATAGAATGAACAACATTAAGAAATAAATAAGGAGGGGGTAACAGCAAAGTCCAGGGAAGGAAAAGAAAAGCAAAGACTACGAGAAAAAAAAACTTACCCCCCCCCCCTAAAATGATCACCTATTTTTCTCTTATTCCTGTGATTATCGGTTTATTTATGGCGCCAAAACTCCTCACCCGGTTCCAAGGTGGAAAGGGATGGTGTGGAGAGAGGAGATAGAGAGAGAGAGAGTAGCCCACAATACCTCCGGTCTCGCTTTAGAGCTCGTGGAGGGAGGGTGTACTCTCGCTCCCTGTCAACTCCATGAATGAATGCTCGGCTCGTGTTTGTCACCCCCCAAACACTATTCCCACTTGTTTTATTGTTGTCACATGTTACTATCTTCATATTAAACGTAAAATAGGCGCATCTGGATAAGTATTAATTATAATTATGGTAATTAACAATTTTAGTGAGGAATGAATCAAAATACCTACGCACAGGGGTATGGTGGGAGGCGATGTACGTAGCTCTAAAACATGACGTCACTCACCATCTGCGCATGCGTAAGAATCTAGGCCCCTTGGCCCCGCCCCTCACCTCCGTTGCTTTTAAATATACCCTTCAAACCGTTGCAGCCAGATCTCTCCGTAGCTCGCTCGGTATAACGCCTGCCCGTCACCAAGCGGCTCGCTTGGTGTAGTGACTAGCGTCTCGGACTTCCACCCAGAAGGCCCGGGTTCGCGCCCACGCTCGGCGCATTAAAGATTTTTCACAAGCACTGAGTCGTTACCATCCCTCATGAGCAAAGGGATGGGGTAGTAGTACAGGACCCCAATGGAAATACGCCTAATCGGCCTTATTGAGCTATCCTTAGCTAGCTTAGCATGCGCTAGCTTTAAGAACTATTATTATTATTATTATTATTATAACCAGCGATCGATCCCACTCGAATTTGGTATATTTTATTTTTTGTTTTTTTGTTATATTGGTTATTTTTGTTATATTTTAGGGTTAGGTTAGGTTAGGTTAATCTAATCTAATCTAATCCAATATAATAGTTGTACATTTGAGGGGCGGGGCCAAGATTCTCACGCATGCGCAGATGGTGAGTGACGTCATGTTTTAGAGCTACGTACATAGCCTCCCATGATGGTACGTGTATACTACAGGGGCTGAGCAGCTGAGAGGTTAAGGAGGAGCTGCCTCCCTTGAGGTGGGCGGCAATTGATCAATCGGGGTGAAAACTAGAGCATATTGATATAATACTCCCTATACCGTTTTCCGTTACCCATCAGGGAGAGCGCGTGGAGTGTAAGCGACGTCAACATAGCCGCCTCAGTCCCGCACTATTAGCCTTACAAGCAGGTACGTTATTGGAGACATAATAAGGATCTATCTATCTATCTATTGCCTGATGCCGTGATCCCCGAAGGGGTGGCCACGAACGAACCGCCCCCATGCACCTCTGTCCCCAGTCAGTCGACGCCCCTCCCCCAACCAGCACCACCTTCGTTCATGTACTTCCTCACTCCATCCTTCCACCTCATATTCGGTCTACCTCTCCCCCTCTGTCCCTCCACCTCGCTCTCATACACCCTCTTAGTCATTCTCTCACTTTCCATACGTTCCATATGGCCGAACCATCTCAAGTTGTTCCTTTTCACACTTTCCAGCACATCTACCTCCACACCACACCTCCTTCTTACTTCCTCATTAGTCTGTCTATCCCTCCATGTAACTCCGCACGCACTCCTTAAGTAATTCATTTCCACTGCTCTCACTCTTGGTCTGAGTCTCTCAACCAACGTCCATGCTTCGCTTCCGTAAGTCAGTGTCGGGATTACCACACTGTCATGCAAGGACTTCTTCACTTCCATACTGACCACCCTATTTCTTGTTACTTGCTTTTAGCGTTCCTACAACCCTCTTCCCCTGTTGTACCCTCTCCCGCACCTCTTCATCCATAGTCCCATCTTTACTCAACACACTGCCCAGATACTTAAAAGAGTTGACGATCTCCATAGCCTGACCGTTCAGCTTCACCTCACACTCTGTGACTTCACCCCTTTCGAAGACCATAACCTTGCTCTTCCCCGTATTTACCTTCAAATTCCGTTTTTCGCACACTGTTCCAAACTCATTTACCAGACCCTGCAACTCCCATTCATTATCACTCATCAGAACTGTATCATCCGCAAACAGCAGTATAGGTAGCTTCCACTCAATTCCCTCCCTTTTCAGCGATACACCAACATCCACTGCTCTTGATAGTATTTCTTTCATAACTCCATCCATATATACAGTAAACAACCACGGGGACATCACACACCCGTTTCAAACCAACATTCAGGTCAAAGAACTCGCTCTGCTCACTCTCCACACGTACTGCCGCCTTTGCACCCTCATACATGCTCTTCACTGCTTTCAGCAACTTGCCCTCTACTCCGTATATTCTAAGTACTTTCCACAAACCTTCTCTATCCACTCTGTCATAGGCCTTCTCCAAGTCCATAAAGGCAACATACACCTTTTGTTTCTTCTCCAGATACTTCTCCACAACACAATTCAGGGTAAAAATCTGATCTACACATCCTCTTCCCTTCCTAAAACCTCCCTGCTCGTCGCCTATCCATTTCTCCGTTCTCACTCTCACTCTCTCAATCACTACCCTACTGTATACCTTCCCTACTACGCTTAGAAGACATATTCCTCGGTGGTTACCACACACTCCTCTTTCCCCTTTGCCCTTATATATTATGCCAGTCTTCCAGTCATCGGGTGCACTCCCCTTCTCCCATGCTAGTTTGCACATTTTCCATACCCATTCTATCACTATCTCACCACCATACCTCAACATTTCCCCACACACTCCATCTGTTCCTGGTGCTTTCCCCAACTTCTCTCTTTTCATGGCTTCCCACACTTCTGACCTCCTGATCCCCACCTCCTCCTCCACTACTTCTCTTCTTCTCCCTCCCATACCATATCCAGCTATGTTTGCTGGCTCTTCATTCCTTTCATTTAGCAACTCACTGAAGTACTCCCTCCATCTTTCGACTCTCTCTTGCTTCTCGGCTAGCATTCTCCCATTCTTATCTTTCACACCCTTACTGTTTCCCTTGCTACCTTCCCTAACTTTCTTGACTTCTTTCCAGAACAGTTTCTTACTCTCCCTCCATTTTACACTCAGATTCCTTCCAAATTCCTCATCTACTCTTCTCTTACTTTCCTTCACTACTCTCTTCACCACCCTCTTACTCTCCACGTACCTCGCTCGTTTCTGTCTCTCGGAATCTTCATTCCCTCTGCTACCCAACCACTCTCTATATGCTTTCTTCTTTTCTTCCACAGCTATTCGTACCTCTTCTGTCCACCATGCTGTACCTTTCACTCCCTTCCCTCTTCTCCTCACTCCACACATGCTGCACAGATCTCATCCTTAAACACCTTGCTCATCTCCTCCACTTCCTCCATAACTTCCAGGTCGAACCCACCTAGTCGTCTTTCCACTGCTCTCCTGTACTCCTCCCTGATTTCCTCCTCCTGCAACCTCTCCACCCTCCTCACCATTCCACCCTCCTCTCGCCTCCCTCCCGCTCTCCTCACCCACTTCTTTTGTATCCTAACCTTAGCTACCACTACATAATGATCAGACAGACCCCCTCCAATACCCCTATACACCCTAGCATCCATCACAGATTTCTTCATTCGTTCATCCACACATACATAATCAATCAATGACTTTCGTTCCACCACTGTCTTATCCGTCATCGTCAACATCCGTTTCCACGTGTACCTGTGGATCATTCTGTGTCGGAAGAAGGTGTTGGCTATCCACAGCCTCCTCCCCACACATACGTCCACAAGTGCACTACCATTCCCATTCACCTCTGATGGTACCCCCCACCCTCCCACCACTCCCTCAACTTTCCTATCACCCACCTTACCATTCATATCCCCAATCAGAAATATTCTTTCGTTCTTGTCAAACTTCTCCAGGCACGCCTCCACATTCATCCAGAACTCCTCTTTCTTTCTTTCAAGTATATCCTCTGTCGGGGCATACATGCATACAATCACCCACGTTTGTATTCCTACTTTCATTCTCACCCACACAATCCTTGAACCCACAGACCCATACTCTCTTACACATTCCTTCCATTTGCTACTTACAAACAAACATGCACCTTCTCTCGCTGTTCCTTCACTCACTCCAGCACACACACCCATTCCACACTCCCACTCTCTCACATCTGAACCTTTCCATTTGGTCTCTGTCATTCCACATACATCCAGCCTGGCATTCACTAACACTTCCAGAACCTCTCTCTCTTTTTTGCCATCATTCATGCCACTAACATTCCACGTAGCCATTCTCAGAATGTCCGAAGGCATGTCCTTAGTCGGTCGTGGTTCGTCAACGTTGGTTCCGTCCGCATCCGAGGCTGTTCGTTCGTTTTTCCTTGCTTCGATATTTTTTCCGGGTGGGGGTCGCAAGCCCACCGACCCAACCTCTTTAGTCGCCTCTTACGACACGCAGAAGGCACGTGGGGCATATTCTATTCCCTAACCCCCAGGGGGGGTTGTTTATTGTCATATTAGGTCATATTACGGTTATTGTATGTTATGGGCATTATCTAATGAATGTATTCTGTTGTTTCAGTTGTCAGCATTGTCTTTATGGAATAAACCTGATGAGCATGACAAATGGTTTCAATACCTATTTATGCTGACAACTGCTCGGCCCTGGCTGTGAAACCTACCACCTAACCCAGCTGTATCTACTGCTCTACGCAGCTACAAGCAACCATGCCTGCCATCAGATGCCCTGTGACTGGCTGCGAGTTTACCACAGACGACCCGGATGCAGCAATCGTGGTATAACTCCTCCAGATGCACTCCACAGCAGAACAAAGCACCTCACAAACGGTCAAGGTAGAGAAAGGCAAGAGGCCCACAATATCATCAGGCGGATCATGTGAGGAATGGTCTTACTTTTTACTCGATGGAAGGAGTATGTCTCTGCTACAAAAATCAAAGGACAGGAAATGATCATACAGCTGCTAGAATGCTGTGACGATAGCCTACGCAGAGACCTAACCAGATCCGCTGTCACAAGTCTGGCAGGGGCAACAGAGGAGTCTCTGTGCTCAGAGCTATGAAAAAACTCGCTGTCAGAGAAGAAAATACGATGGTGGCTAGATTTACATTACATAACATGACACAAGATCACTGTCACGGGTCAGGCCGTGACTGTGATTATATACTATAGGGTTAGGTATATTTCTCGAGCGCGGGAAAAATTGGGGAGGCGGGAACAGCTGTAGAGAAAGGGAGAGGTGAGGGGTGGAGGCACGGGCATAGGCCTGTGTACCGCTAGGCGCCTCGCGTACATGTGTGCATGTGTGCGTTCTTGCTTGTGAGCGTGGGTAGGCCGCCGTTACGCGTACATGTGTGTGTGCGTTCATGTTGTAGGCGTGGTCATAGGGAGTGTCCAGTCTTTTCATTGGCACCAAATTCAAAATGTGATGGGGGAGGGGAAAACCGAGGTTATAAAGGGGGCAGGAATGCCCAGGACAGGCCTTATTCTCCTCCGGCCCGACCCCAACGAGATAGTCCATTTTTGTTGTGCTCGCGATGAATGGGTCGGCAGGGCTGCGAGGGCACCTCGTGCCCTAATTCAACCATAATCAGGTGAGTCCAATTCAGTTAGACAAGTGTCAACGTTGATTGAGATATCCAGAGTGATGTGTGGTGGTGAGAGTGATGTGTGGTGGTGTGCTTGTGTGTGTCGGCCAGTCACCAAGACTGAGCAAGACCGTACACATGGCCAAGGTTGTGACGCCGACCGAATTAGCTTAATGCTATGGCCGAGAATGGCAGGTGTAAGCATGACCCCACAGAGGGCTTGCTAAAGGCTAGGGATGCCCAGGGCGACATAGTTCTCCTGCGGCGATATCCCACTGATTTAGCTATGCACGTGGCCAGGGGTGTGTGTGGATGTGTGCGGGTGTGGTGAGTGACGCCGTAACGCTTAACCCCACAGAGGGTGAGGTTACCGCTAGAGGATTGTCGGCTTGAAGGGCTTGTCGTACTGCCCGTTTTGAGACTCTTTAATTAGACAACTCTCATTAGTCTAGCGAGTCACGTGTGTGTGGATGTGTGCAGGTGTGTGAGTGACGCCGTAGCATCTTAACCCCACAGAGGGTGATGGTTACCGCTAGAGGATTGTCGGCTTGAAGGACTTGTCGTACTGCCCGTTTTGAGACCCTTTAATTAGGCAACTCTCTTTAGTCTAGCGAGTCACGTGTGTGGTGTGTCGGTGAGTGACGCCGTAGCTCTCAACCCCACAGAGGGTGAGGTTACTGTTAGAGGATGGTCAGCTTGACTCCCTAGGACTTGTCGTACTGCCCGTTTTGAGACCCTTTAATTAGGCAACTCTCATTAGTCTAGCGAGTCACGTAACCGAGGTGAGGAGGTGAGAGAGAGAGAGAGTGATGAGTGTCATTGACGGGTACTGTGAGTGTGGGAAAATCTCGTACCTTATTCGATCATGCGGTCATTTGCTGGGCTAGACGATTTCAGTAACACAGTAGACTATAGGGTTGGTTGATGTGAGATTTCGTGTGACAAGCAGTAATCAGTATAATGATTTGGGGTAATCTTAGGGGTAGTTATAATACTGGGTAATTGTATTTAGGTAAGTGGATTAGATAAGTGGGTTAGATTGAGTGGCTGAGTGTGTGAATGAAATTGTCTCTTTGATTAATGCAATTTCAGTGTCGCTATTCAATAAAACCATTTTAGTAGGAATGTTTGTTTCTTTAATTCTTACTAACTTTAAGAATATAATTATTATCAATATATACCTATCATTACAATAAATATGTGTACTCTATTATCCCGCAAGCTGGGAACTGCAATTTTCTTTTCAAATATATTACTGCATCGAGTCAGTATAGATATAAATGTATAGCATGTTCTGGGACTTTTGTTGCCATAATTTCACAAGGGATATTTGTCTATTTTTGATCTAAAGTAACGACACTATCAATTATAGGTTTATTTCCTAGATAATGGGCAAGTGTTACAGTAACCTATTAGTCTTATGATCTATTACAATTGGCAATCTGGACAGGATTACTATTACAATTGGCACCGGGCATGATCTATTACAATCACGATGAACCAATACATGTAAAGTCAGTGAAAGTAGGCTAGCCTAAACAGACATCGGATGCGGAAATACCCTGAGCCGAACAGGCCAAGTGGGATATCTCTATTGGTCTAACTGGTAAGGTGTCTGCCTCACACCCATGGGTCGAGAGTTCGTGCCCCCCCAGGGCATGATATTTTCGTGAGGCTATTTCCGCATTTAACGAAGTTTAGGTGAGTTGGTAAAATTGTTCAGATGGTTGAAAGTAAGATCGGAGCTCCATTAATCCTCTTTCGGGTATGGTGTAAAAACCGATTCCCACAGGACAAGGAAGGGGAGAGGAGAGACCAGGGAGTGTATGTGAGACGCGCTTGGGATGGGTTGTGGAGTTTCCAGCCGCCCAAGCGAGTTGCCAACTGGGCAGTTAGTAGGTGCGTGTATGCATCGCTCAGTGAAGTTGACTCACCATTCCCGTTCATCTCTCTGACGGACTCTCGGTCGATTCGGCTCAAGCTTGTTCCTCTCTGTTCGGAGCTTTCGCTTCCCGGAAGGTGAAGTAGTGTAAAGTCAGTGAAAGTAGGCTAGCCTAAACAGGCCTCGGATGCGGAAATATCCTGAGCCGAACAGGCCAAGTGGGATATCTCTATTGGTCTAACTGGTAAGGTGTCTGCCTCACACCCAAGGGTCGAGAGTTCGTGCCCCCACCAGGGCATGATATTTTCGTGAGGCTATTTCCGCATTTAACGAAGTTTAGGTGTGTTGGTAAAATTGTTCAGATGGTTGAGAGTAAGATCGGAGCTCCATTAATCCTCTTTCGGGTATGGTGTAAAAACCGATTCCCACAGGGTGGGGGCACAAACTCTCGACCCTTGGGTGTGAGGCAGACACCTTACCAGTTAGACCAATAGAGATATCCCACTTGGCCTGTTCGGCTCAGGGTATTTCCGCATCCGAGGTCTGTTTAGGCTAGCCTACTTTCACTGACTTTACATAAGTACCTTCGGAGCTCGTGTCAAAGGTCAGGCCAATGTGTGTAAGTTCGTGCTAAAGTGCCAGAATTGTAATACTGATGTTCATTACACTGATGAGATCTTGCGAGATGTGTTAGCCAGAGGTGTGAATGACAGTGAGATACAGCTTGACCTATTGGGGAACCCTAACTAGGAAATGCCCCTTGAGGAGGTTCAAATTCATTGAGGCTAAAGAAGCTGGCAAGCGCTCTGCTATCAAACTTACTCACTCACAAGGTGCAGCCGCCACTCACAGTTCTTATAAAAGGAATAAAATGCAAGTTAGTGCTACCCCACCCAAACGGGAAAGCAGTCTAGACACAAATTCACCAAGTGACTGTTCCCACTGTGGTAGGAAAGGTCATGGCAAAAAAGCTCCACCCCACGTAAGGAAAAAGATGTGCCCGGCATTTAATCAAACCTGTCGAAGATGTAACAAGCTACATCACTTTGCAGTTATGTGTCGCGGTATGTCCAGCGGCTCCAATGTAGCTGCCGCGGATCAAGAGGGAAGCGTTTTCCAGACCCTCTGCAGCATCCCATGATTCCCATCCACCATCTCTGAAGACACGGGACAACCCCAAGGTACCAGTAGCACCCTTATCTCCAATGTCAGCCAGGACGGCAAACAAGCTATCGGTCGTCCATTGACACTGGGCCATCACCTGCATAACCGGATTTCGGACTGCTGGGGACGACAAGCATCACGTGCACAACCAATCATCAAGTTATCTGTGTCTGCAGTGGAAGCGGACTACAGAGATCTGGGATTTCCATTGAAGGCCACCACACATACTAGGAACCTCCCAGTAATGGCTGACACGGGCTGTCAATGCTGTCTTGCCAGCATGGTGATGATTCGTCGCCTTGACCTCTACAACGAAGGTATAAACATCCTTGGTGCAGCAATCCTCCACTTCGCTGGAACGGACCGACAAGGGAAACCAATAGAAACTAGACAGGTGGTCTACATCACGGATGATTCTGACAGGATCTTCCTCAGCCGCGAAGCATGTGTAGCCCTTGGCATGATCACCAACAACTTCCCGACAGTAGGGGAAGTCATGTCATCAACCCTATCCCAAACCGCAGATTCATCCGCAAAAGGTCTGAAAAGGATCACTACCATATGCTCTTGCCCACGCCGTCAGTTACCGCCATCAATGCCAGACACACTGCCCTTTCCACCCACAGCTGATAATGTTCCCAAACTAAAGCAGTGGATGATTAACTACTACAGTAGCAGCACATTCAACACATGTGAACACCAACCACTAAAGATGATGAACGGTCCACCCATGAGATTGATGGTCAATCCAGACGCAGAGCCCACCGCATGCCACAAAGCAATCCCAGTCCCCATGTAAAGTCAGTGAAAATAGGTTAGCCTAAACAGACCTCGGATGCGGAAATAACTTGAGCCGACCTTGCCAATTAACCCGGGAACTGCAGGGAGACTCTTAAGAGTTCCCCCGGCGGACTGCGGGAAGACTCTTAAGAGTAAGGGAAAAAAAATCCATTTAAAACACCCCAAAAAAAAGTGTTTTTGTTTTTATTTTTTTAATTTTGTTTTGCCCCTGGGCCATGCCAAATATCACTCCTCCACCTCCCCTCCTTCCCCACTTTCCTCCCCTCCTTCAGTTATCACCTATTTTCCCTGTTATTCCCTTATTCTGTGGTGTATTTTCGTGCTAACATTAGCGAGTTGGTAGCAGGGTGTTGTCATCACTGTTACCAAGCGTGGGAAAGAGCGAGAGAGAGACTATTGCGGAACAGTGTCTCTCCAGACAAGGGGAGGGGTGGAGGCCAGGGAGGTTGCCTCAGCCATACATTATGTAACTCCCGGCCTGTATCGCCGATTTTGACCATCCAAACACTGTTTCTACTTGTTTTATTGTTGTAACAGGTTATTTTTTTATTTTTTTTCTATGTGATTGAGGGAGGCAAAAGGCATAACTGCCTATAGCGAGTGCCTCCCCCATAGTTGAAAGAGTGACAGGGCCAAAATCAAGGGACGTTCGAGCCAAAATGCCTGGACACACGGAGTTTGAAGCAATTTAAGTCATAGGAAGAGGGAAAGACCGATTCTGGGAGAGAGTTCCAGAGCTCAGATGTTGAGTAGAAGAAAGTTTGAGAGTAACGTTTCACTCTTGGGTTGGAGAGTTGCACAGAGTAGGGGTGGGATTGAGTTGCAAGACGGGTACCACGTGCCCTACGTAAAGGAGGTGGTATGCACTGGGATAGCTCTGAGGAACACTGATTATTATAGTAGCGATAGAATAGCGAGAGAGATGCAACATTGCGGCGGAGAGAGAGAGAGAGATTGCAGAGAGTTGGTGAGTGGACGGGAGTTAATGATACGAAAGGCCTTCCTTTCAACTTTGTCTAGGAGAGCGGTGTGAGAGGAACCTCCCCACACATGTGAACAATACTCAATACAAGGGCGCACTATGCCCCTGTACAGAGCAAGAAGCTGTGCAGGGGAAAAGAACCCCCTAAGGCGGTTGAGCACACCCAGCTTCTGGGAGGCTGCCTTAGCAAGACTGGTAATATGGTCCTTCCAAATGAAAGCAGAAGAAAAAGAGACACCAAGAATATTGAGAGAAGATGAAGGGTCAATTTTTGTATTGTTGAAGAATAAGGGATAGTCCGCTGGGAGATCCTGACGGGTAGATAGATGGAGAAATTGGGTTTTGGAAGCATTAAAGTTAACAAGGTTTTCTCTGCCCCAATTGGAAATAGTATTTAGATCAGAATTTAAGAGTTCTATGGCTTCATTACGTTTGTCGTTGAGGGATTGCTGGCTGGGGCATTCTGAAAAACTAATGGAGTAGTGTAAGGTTGAGTCGTCTGCGTATGAATGGATGGGAATTAAGGTACAGTTAAGGAGATCATTTATAAAAATTAGAAAGAGAATAGGAGATAGGACAGAGCCCTGAGGAACACCAGAATTTATAGGGTGAGGAAGTGAACAATGGCCGTCCACAACCGCAGCTATGGAACGGCCGGAAAGGAAATTAGAGACAAAGGCACAGATGGAGGGATAGAAACCGAAGGAGGGTAGTTTAGAAATTAAAGATTTATGCCAGACTCTATCGAAGGCTTTCGATATGTCTAGTGCAATAGAAAAAGTCTCACCGAAGTCCCGAAAGGAGGATGACCAAGAGTTAGTAAGATATGAAAGAAGATCACCAGTAGAGCGACCCTTAACCCGGGAGCTGCGGGGAGACTCTTAAGAGTTCCCCCGGCGCACTGCGGGGAGACTCTTACGAGTCAGAGAAAACAAAAATCAACTTTTGACATCGAAAAAAAAAAAAAAAAAAAAAAAAAAAAATTTTTATTTTTTTTTTTTATTTTTTTTTTTGGCCCCTGGGCCATGCAAAATCTCAGTCCTCTACCTCCCCTCCTTCCCCACTTTCCTCCTCTCCTTCAGTTATCACCTATTTTCCCTGTTATTCCCTTATTCTGAGGTATATTTTCGTGCTAACATTAGAAATCCGATTGGAGGGTGTGGTCATCACTGATAGCAAGCGAGTGCAAGAGAGAGAGAGAGAGTATCGATCGACTGTGTCTCAGTGGCCTTGGGGGAAATTGGCGGGAAAGCAGATTGCCTCACCCATACATTATACAACTCGCGGGCTATATCTCCGATTTTGACCATCCAAACGCTGTTTTCACTCGTTTTATTGTTGTTTCAGGTTAATACCTTTATAATCAACCCATAATAGGCGCATATGGATAAGTATTAATGCTATTAATGGCACAATGAATATTTTAGTGACGGAAACACCTCAAATACGTCAGCACAGGGGGACGTTTCCAATTACCCCCATGCGCACTTCAGAGGTTAAGGAAGCCATACTGGCGATCTGAGAGCAGATTATGAGAAGAGAAATGCTTAAGAAATTTGGAAGCAAGAATAGTTTCAAAAACTTTAGAAAGACAAGAGATAAGAGCAATTGGACGATAGTTGGAGGGTTGAGAGCGGTCACCCTTCTTTGGGACAGGTTGAATGTGAGCAAACTTCCAGCATGAAGGGAAGACGTTAGAGGATAGACAGAGACGAAAGAGTTTGCCTAGGCAGGGAGTCAGCACGGAAGCACAGTTTTTGAGAACAATAGGAGGAACACCGTCCGGAACGTACGCCTTATTAGTGTTAAGCCCAGAGAGGGTAGAAAGTACATCTTTAGAAGAGATTAGGATATTAGGCATAAGTAAGAGAGAGGAGGGCGGAGAGGGAGGAATAGCACCGGAATCATCCAAGGTGGAGTTTCTAGCAAAAGTTTGAGCGAAGAGTTTAGCTTTGTCAGAGGAAGAAGTGATGGTTGTGCCATCAGAGTGGGAAAGGAGAGGGAAAGACGAGGAAGAGAAATTGTTGGAGAGGTTTTTGGCTAGATGCCAGAAAGCTTGGGAAGAGCTAGAGTTGGATAGTTCAGTGCATTTATTATTGATGAAAGAGTGTTTGGCAAGTCGAAGAACAGATTTGGCTTGATTCCGGGCAGAAACATATGAAGAATGAGAGTCTTGAGTTTTAAGGCGTCGGTACCGTTTGAATGCTTCCTCCTTATTGCGGACAGCAGTAGAACAGGCGTGAGTAAACCAAGATTTTTTAGCATTAGACTGAGAGAAAGAGAATGGAATGTATGCTTCCATGCCCGATAGGATTACCTCGGTAATGCGTTCAGCACTCTCCGAGGGTCCTCGGCCATGGAAGCAGAAATCATTCCATGGGAAATCAAAGAAGTACTGCCGAAGAGCCTCCCAGTCGGCAGCGCCAAAGTGCCACAAGCGCCGCCGGCTAGGAGGATCGGGTGGCTGTACTGGAGAGATAGGACAGGTGACAGAGATAAGTTTATGGTCGGAGGAGCCCAAAGGAGAGAAAAGATCGACAGTATAAGAAGAAGGGTTAGAAGTTAGAAACAGGTCAAGAATGTTGGGCCGATCTCCGATGCGATCCGGGATACGGGTGGGTTGCTGAACTAACTGCTCTAGGTCATTTAGGATAGAAAAGACGTAGGCTTGTTCACCAGGTGGATCAGTAGTGTGAGAGGAGAGCCATTGGCGATGGTGAACGTTGAAATCTCCTAAGATGGAGATTTCTGAGAGGAGAAATGGATAGAATGTGTTCCACTGTAGAGTTTAGATAGTCAAAGAATTTGGGAAAGTTGGTAGAGTTAGGGGAAAGATAGACAGCACAGAAATATTTAGTAAGAGAATGACAGGAAAGTTTGAGCCATAAAGTTGAGAATTCAGAGGAGTCGAAATCGGGAACACGAGAGCAAGTGAGTTTGTTGTGCACATATGCACAACATCCACCTTTGGCTTTGAAACTAGGATAGAGAAAGTAGGATACAGAGAAGGGGTTACTGGATGTTGCTACAGACACCTGGGTTTCGGTGAGGAAGAGAAGATCAGGTTTGTAGGAGAGATGGTGCTCAACAACCTTTATAATCAACCTATAATAGGCGCATATGGATAAGTATTAATGCTATTTATGGTAAAATAATGATGTTAGTGATGGGAACAGCTCAAATACGTCAGCACAGTAGTGTGGTGTCTCATACCCCCCATGCGCACTTCTTAGTTTAAGTGAGATATCTTTCTTGGTGACACTGGTAAGGTGTTCGCCTCATAGCCCAGGGGTCCCAGGTTCAATCCCAGGCCCTGGCATATTTTCGTGAGGTTATTCCCGCATCTAACGAAGTTTAGGTGTGCTGGTAAAATTGTTCAGATGGTTGAGAGTAAGATCGGAGCTCCATAAATCCTCTTTCGGGTATGGTGTAAAAACCGATTCCTACAGGCTTGATTCCTACAGGACAAGGAAGGGAAGAGGAGAGACCAGGGAGCGTATGTGAGACGCGCTTGGGTTGGGTTGTGGAAGTTGCCAGTCGCCCAAGCGAGTTGCCAACTGGGCAGTTAATTAGTAGGTGCGTGTGGTGCACCGCTCAGTGAAGTTGACTCACCATTCCCGTTCATCTCTCTGACAGACTCGGTCAATTCGGCTCAAGCTTGTTCCTCTCTGTTCGGAGCTTTCGCTTCCCGGAAGGTGAAGTAGTGTAAAGTCAGTGAAAATAGGTTAGCCTAAACAGACCTCGGATGCGGAAATAACTTGAGCCGACCTTGCCAATTAAGTGAGATATCTTTCTTGGTGACACTGGTAAGGTGTTCGCCTCATAGCCCAGGGGTCCCAGGTTCAATCCCAGGCCCTGGCATATTTTTGTGAGGCTATTCCCGCATCTAACGAAGTTTAGGTGTGCTGGTAAAATTGTTCAGATGGTTGAGAGTAAGATCAGAGCTCCATAAATCCTCTTTCGGGTATGGTGTAAAAACCGATTCCTACACCCATTCACTGGCGTGAGAAACTCAAAGCTGGCCTAGACCAAAACGTAAGGCTTGGCGTCATCGAACCAGTCCCCATTGGCGAACCTGTTACTTGGTGTCACCGCATGATTGTATGTGGAAAGAAAAATGGTGAACCAAGACACACAGTGGATTTTCAGGCTCTTAACCCAGCAAGTGCGGCAAGACTTATATAAGTTTTACCGGTGGGCTGCGGGAAGCCTTATATAATCCAAGGCCTAAAAAAAAAACATTTAAATCAGCCCTGTATCAATTTTTTTTTATTTTTTTATTGCCCCTTCACCTTGCCAAATATCACTCCTCCACATCCCCTCCTTCCACCCCCCCCCCCCCTTCAATTATCACCTATTCTCCCTGTTATTCACTTATTCTTAGGTATATATTCGTGCTAACGTACATTAGCGAGTTGCTAGCAGGGCGTGGTCATCTGTGTTACCAAGCGTGGGAAAGAGCGAGAGAGAGACTACCATGCAAGTGTCTCTCCAGCCGTCGTGCCGGCTGGCTGGCTGGCAGGCTGCCTCAGCCATGTTATGTAACTCCCGGCCTCTATCGCCGAATTTTGACCATCCAAACGCTGTTTCCACTTGTTTTATTGCTGTAACAGGTTAATACCTTAAATTTATAATCAACGTAAAATAGGCGCATATGGATAAGTATTAATGATATTTATGGTACGATGATGATTTGAGTTTAGGAAACAGTCTAAGGCCTGCAGTACCAAACATTCCCTTTCCTCGAAGATACCCTTCCCTTCCTTTCAAAATTCGTAGTATAAAAACATTTTTTGGGATTTGTTTGGCTGAGCGAATGCTTTCGTAAACGGTTGCCGCAACCGTTTACGTCCAATATTATTGGAATATGAAGAGGACCTTCGACCCTTCTCTTCGATGGAAGGTGTTGAATGTAGCTAAAACATGACGTCACTCACCATCTGCGCATGCGTGAGAGTCTATAGGCTCCCTTGGCCCCACCCCTCACCTCCGTTACGTTTAAATATACCCTTCAAACCGTTCCATCCAGATCTCTCTGTAGCTCACTCGGTAGATCGTCCACCCGTCACTGAGTAAATCAGCGATCGATCCCACTCGTATTTGGTATATTTTTTATCTTTTTATTTCGTTACATTTGTTATTTTGGTTATTTTTTTTATATTTTAGGGTTAGGTTAGGTTAGGTTAATCTAATCTAATCCAATATAATAGTTGTACATTTGCCAAGATTCTCACACATGCGCAGATGGCGAGTGACGTCATGTTTTAGAGCTACGTTTAACGCCTCCCCTCTTGGATGGTCGTCGGATCCCTTTGTTTGCTAATTGATTTGTATTATTTTTATTATTGTTTCAATTCCTAAATTAAAGGTTACAGAAGACATTCTTTAATGCAAATCAATTGCATAATGTACGAAACTATTAATATATATTAATATGGGTTACAATTAGCACATTTCCAAAGACTTTCAATATATCTTCAATGACGTTGGTGAACTTGACAGGAGCCGTTGTACAGGCACCTTCACGGTAGTTCACCTGATAGGCGTATGTCGGCCAGCCTTGACAACTTGTAGATCGAACAAGGAGATGGACTGGAGTGGGACCGCACTGCAATCAATGTGAAATGGGAGGAGACCCACTAGTGGAGGATGTAGAACACATAGTAACGGAATGTACAAGATATAATGAGGAGAGAGACGAGGTGGAGAGGTACATGAGGAATAGAGATGGGGAGAGGGGGTGGGAGGAGATTAAGCAGAGAGAAGATAGAGGGGTAGGGGCGCTATTGGGGTTAACACAGGAGATGGAAACGCAAGACATGGAGATGGTGAAGAGGATGTTGGAGAAAATGTGGAGGAAGAGAAATGGGTGAGGGGGGGGGGGAGCGGAGGTGTGGGGGAGGAAGTGAGGGGGGGGGGGTTTATAGCAAAAAAAAAAAAATTTCTCTTAAACTATCCTTCTACTCTAAACTTTCCCTCCTACTAACGTTTCTGAGCCAGTACCGATACAAAGGTCAGCCCTGTGGATCTGCACGGTCTGCGGGCGGGTTCTAAAGAAGAAGAAGAAGAAGAAGAAGCTTCATCAGATTGTATTCGCCCAATTACTACCCAGGTAAGGAAATTCACGACATTCCATTATACTTGCTTGTATTTTTGGCTTGGAATCCTCATTTGGTGACCATTATTATCTATCTATTTGAGGCATATTTCCTGAAATAAGTTGCAATTGACGAGGATGGGTGTGAATGGGATCTCGTTCTTGTTGGCAGGCCCAATTAACCCTGCCGGAGACCATCACAGGTACGCAATCACAGGCGGCCGAGACGACCCGAACGCCGCAGGAAGACTTTGGTGTGCTGGAGCACCTGGACACGGAGGGCAGGGTCCAGTCCACTGCCCCCCAACAGGACGGGGAGGGTATTAAAGGTGGAGACCCCCAGGGAGCGGAGGCTGCAGCGGAGGAGAGTCCTAACTCCTATGGCTATGGGAATAGAAGCGAGGGCAGTGAAGCAGGAAGTGCTCTACCGTTTCATCCACCGTCCGGCACCACGAATGGGATCTGCCGTGTGTGGGCCTGTCAGCTCTGCAGACTCGTTATATATGTTCATTTATGGAAGTATTGGTCAATATTTACGAGCCGCACCACAGCTGGGATCTCATTTCGGTAACATTCAAGGAGACTACATCAGGACTCTTCTTCTTCTTACCTCTGACCAGGTATAGGCTATCCTAGTGTTATACTAGCCTAGGCCTATACCCCTTTGAAAGGACATTAGCCTAACCTAACAACCTTACCTAACCTAACCTATCCTAGTATTATGGGTGGGGGCTGCCGCCCCCAAACCCCCGCTATTTGACATCTTGGACAGATTTTTGGTGTATTTTTCTTTGAAATCGGGTTTTTTCAAGTTATCGATAGGCTAGGCCTAATGAAAATCCTCCATGCGGACTATAATGAGAAAAATATGGCGATTGTATTGGGCGCTATTTTCCCTAATAAATTGTTTCTAATAAGGTGGATGTAGTGTCCTTGACTATTATCCTCATTTCTAATGGTAGTTTTGGGTTCCTATCATTTTATGCTTCATTGCTAGGCCTATATAATTTTTATCTAGGCTCCTGTATTTTATTTTATTTTATTTATTTTTTTTTTTTTTTAGCCTAAGCACTAGGCTAACCTAATCTAACCTAACCTAATAGCCCTCAACTACATTTAGGTTAGGTTAGGTTTTTTTGGTTAGTTTATTAGTTAGGCTAATGCAAACAAATAAAAATAGGCCTAGCCTAAATAAATAAAGCCAATACATTTTTTTTTTCTTTTCCGGTGGATAAACATTATAGGCTATAGCCTAGCAATGAAGCATACAATGATAGGAACCCAAAACTACCATTATAAATGAGATCCCAGCTGTGGTGCGGCTCGTAAATATTGACTGAAGTATTTAAAGTAGGCCTAGGCCTAGCCCAATCAGGGAGAACATGTTAGTCCCTATTTATAGCCTACTTTAGTAGGGTAGGCTAGGCCTATATTTTTTAATCCAATAGGCCTAGCCTATGTTAAAATAGCCAACAATAGGGTACCTAGGTTAAGGTTCACAAGTCCCAGATAGTTGGGACAGTTGCCCTCTGACCCTTGACCAGTGCGGACGTCCCCAGTGACCACTAGTGAACCTGTTTACCCTTAGTGAGGTCCTAGTGAACTTTCTTAGTGATGGCTGTTGTTGATGAGTCTGCTGTCTCCTCCCATACTCTCCAGCTTTGTCTTGCTTTGCAAGAAAGACTGGAGAGTGTGGAGCAGGAGATTCAGTGTCTCAAAGATGAAAATTTGGCCTTGAGACTAGCTATGGCGGAGAAGTGTGAGGCTACCGGAAGTGTTCCCAGGGATCGTGAAGCCCCTTGGAAAGTGGTGTCAACCAGTGCAACGGCCTGCAAGCTGAAAAGGCAGCCACTCAAGACCCACAACAACTTCAGCACCTTGGCTGATGAGAGTGATGGCGAGGAAGTGGCGATCATCGAGGCAGTGAGAGGGGAGGGGGGGAAGTCTGCTGCTGTTGCTGCTACACGCCGACAACGGAAAAAAGCTAAGTTCATTGTCGGTGATTCAATGGTTAGGTACCTTGACGGGGCTACTAACACTCATGTTAGTAAAGTTGTCTGCCTACCTGGAGCCGGAGTCGGGAGGGTGGCAGAGAAGATGGATGGTGTCCTAGAAGTGGGTGGGGAGGACCCCATCATCTTCATCAACGCGGGATCCAATGACATATGGAGATGCAGGACTGAGGAGTTGCTGACCAAGTACCAGGAAATGCTGGAGAGGATCAAGGAGAAGGGTGGATTTCCTGTGGTACACAGTATCCTGCCAAGAAGAGGGGTACGGAAGGAATGGTCCTCCAGGGCTATTGGTGTAAATAGCCGGCTGGAGAAGTATTGCAAGGCAAAGTCAATACCATTCCTAGATAACTGGACCCACTTCTATGGTAAGGATGAACTGTATGCCCAGGATAGAGTACATCTTTCTCGACTAGGAGTTTCGACCTTGGCCAGCTCACTGGACAAGATTGTTGCGGGGTTTCGTTAAAAAAATCTGGGTGTGTAAGTAAAATACTGTCTCCATATGGAGCAGGTACTTCATGTGACAAACCAGTGAGTAAAATAGAAATAATCAGTCAAGATAGTGCGAATATAGTGATGTGTAATAGTAGTATCGATAACACTACACATGTAACTGATAGTAAAGATGAGATTACTGATAGAGTAGAATTTCCGTCTAGAGCTAGTAGTTCAACAGGCTAAGTTAGCTAAAAACAATAGAAAATTAGTTGCAAATAAAAGTAATAGGTTGAGGGTATATTATACAAATTGTAGGAGTTTATGTAACAAAATGAACGAACTTAGAGCACTCGTTAGCACAGAAAATATAGACATAATAGCGCTAACTGAAACGTGGATTAATACAGAATCTAGGCATTTTTTAGCAGAATTTGATATTCCAGGATATAGTTTGTTTAAATATGACCGAACAAGTAGGAGGGGCGGGGGTACATTAAAAAGCTGTATTAAATCAGGTATTAGACTAAATAATGATAATGAAAGTGTTTGGGTAGAGGTTAACGAAGGTAGTGAGACCATAGTTATTGGAGTTATATATAGACCGCCTAATATGAGTAGAAATGGCGGAACATCGTTATGGGAGGAAATTAAAATAGCATCAAGGTTTAGCAATGTGTGCATTATGGGGGATTTTAATTTTCCGAACATTGATTGGCAGCACCAAATAGGCGACTCCGATTCAGTAGAGTTTATTGAGGTAGTACAAGATAGTTTTTTATTTCAATTCATAGATACGCCGACTAGAGGTATTAATATTCTTGATTTAGTTTTCAGTAACAATGAACATATGATAAATGATGTAGAGATTGGTGACCACCTAGGAAATAGCGATCATAAATCTATTTATTTTAATATACAATGGACAGGGAATGCTAAAGAGAATACGACACTTATCCCAGATTTCAGAAAAGTCGATTATGGTGGGCTAAGAAGAGACTTAAGGGTGGACCCTATTGTTAAGCAATTAAGTCAGGATATGCCAGAGTTAAACTTGCCACCTACATATAACCAGTTTATTGCTTCACTCCACAATGCTCAAAATAAATATATCCCTAAAAGAAAATTTAGATCGCCGCAGAACCAACCAAAATGGATGACTAATAAGCTAATAGATCTTATAGGAAAAAAGAAAGGAATATATAGAAAAATAAAGAAAGGCGAAAATCATCTACATATATACTATCAGACAGGTCAAAAAGGAAATCAGGAAAGCAAAAAGAAATTATGAAATAAGGATAGCCAGTGACTCAAAAAATAACCCTAAAGCTTTTTACCAACTATATAAATCTAAAGTTAGAGATGTAATAGGCCCCCTAAAAACTTCAATAGGAGAAATAACAGAAAATGATTTAGAAATGTGCAGTACATTAAATAGTCAGTTTCTTTCCGTTTTCACTAATGAAAATTTGGCACAGATTCCAGAAGTCAATATGGTATATAGTGATAGTATAGAAAATATGTTAAGTACAGTTAGTATAAGTAGAAATGATGTGCTTAAGGAAATTGACAGACTGAAACCTCAAAAATCGCCTGGTCCTGACGAGGTATATGCTAGAGTATTAAAAGAATGCAGAGATGAGTTAAGTAGCCCATTAGCATTTTTATTTAACAAGTCATTAGAACACAGGTTTAGTTCCAGAAGCTTGGAAGCTTGCAAATGTAGTTCCGATCTTCAAAAAAGGTGATAAATCGATAGCATCCAATTACCGTCCCATTAGTCTCACATCAATCATAGGAAAGTTGCTAGAGTCTATTATTGCTAGGAAAATTAGAAGCCACTTAGACAAATTTAACTTAATAAATTCTTCGCAGCATGGATTCACTCAGGGACGTTCTTGCCTTACTAATTTGCTTAGCTTTTTCTCAGAGGTATATGAAGCAGTAGATAGTGACAAGTCATATGATATTATTTATTTAGATTTCAGTAAAGCTTTCGACAGAGTCCCTCATGAGAGATTGATGAGAAAGGTTGAGGCACATGGAATAGGAGGATCGTTGTTGGGATGGATTTGGTCATGGCTAATTGGTAGGAAACAGAGAGTCAGCATAAATGGTACCAAGTCAGAGTGGGGAGCAGTCAAAAGTGGTGTCCCCCAGGGATCGGTATTAGGTCCCCTGTTGTTTCTTATATACATAAATGACCTAGATTTAGGTATAACTAGTAGGATAAGTAAATTCGCAGACGATACTAAAATGGGGAGATCAATTGATTCAGATAGCGATATGGAGTGCCTCCAAAGGGATCTAGATACCTTACATGAATGGTCAGTAAATTGGCAGATGAAGTTTAACATTGACAAATGCAAGGTATTAAAGATAGGGAACATGCAAACAAATGTTAAATATAAACTAGCTAATTTAGAATTAGAAAATTCAGACTGTGAGAAAGATCTAGGTGTGTTTGTTAGCAATGATTTGAAGCCTAGAAAACAGTGTATAAGCATTCGTAATAAGGCAAACAGGATTCTCGGGTTCATCTCTAGGAGTGTGAGTAACAGAACTGCTGATGTTATCTTAAAACTTTACTTGTCATTAGTGAGACCCCACATGGATTATGCTGTCCAATTTTGGTGTCCTTATTACAGAATGGACATAGATTCATTGGAGAGAGTACAGCGTAGAATGACAAAAATGATCCATAATATTAGAAATCTTTCGTATGAAGAAAGGTTGAAGAAATTAGGTTTACATTCGTTAGAGAGACGCAGAGTTAGAGGGGAGATGATAGAGGTGTTCAAGTGGGTTAGTGGGATTAACAAAGGGGACATGACAAATGTACTAAAGCTCAGTGATAGCGAAAGAACTCGTACCAATGGTTTCAAATTAGATAAATTTCGTTTCAGAAAAGATATAGGCAAATATTGGTTTGGTAACAGAGTTGTAGATGGGTGGAATGGACTACCAAGTGCTATAGTGGGGTCTAAAACGGTAGGGAGCTTTAAGATAAAATTGGATAAGCATATGGACGAGAAGGGTTGGGTGTGAAGGGGGATCAGCCGGGTTGGGCCAATCAGCACTGCATACCCCCATAATCCTGCGTTAATCTCTAACCGTTTTGGTAAGATGATCCTCAGGGTATTAGAGTGTTGAGCCTATAATTGGGCTTTGTAATTGAACTGGGGTTGTGTGGGACAGGGATCTGCCTTGCTTAGGCCAATCGGCTTTCTGCAGACTCCCATTTTCTTATGTTCTTATATTGAAAGAAAAAGTGGTAAAAATTGAAGAGACCTTGGACAGCCTTTTTACCTAACCTAACAAAAAATAATTATAGGCTAGGCCTAGTTAAAAGGCTGTCCGAGGTCTCTTCAATTTTTACCACTTTTTCTTTCAATATCTGGGACTTGTTAACCTAGGTACCCTATTGTTGGCTATTTTAACATAGGCTAGGCCTATTGGATTAAAAAATATAGGCCTAGCCTACCCTACTAAAGTAGGCTATAAATAGGGACTAACATGGGTAAGATTAAGAGTAGTGGGCGTACCACTACCAACATACAGCATAACTCATCTATAAAACAATAACCTAACCAAACAACCTAACCTAACCTAACCTAGTACGGTATTCATGTAGTACTAGGTTAGGTTAATGTTTTATAGATGAGTTATGCTGTATGTCGGTAGTGGTACGCCCACTACTCCTAATCTTACCCTAACATGTTCTCCCTGATTGGGCTAGGCCTAGGCCTACTTGAAATACTTCCATAAATGAACATAAGATAACGAATCTGCAGAGCTGACTGGCCCACACACGGCATATCCCATTCACACCCATCCTCGTCAATTGCAAGACTTATTTCAGGAAATGCCTATGCCTCAAATAGATAGATAATAAAGGTCACCAAATGAGGATTCCAAGCCAAAAATACAAGCAAGTATAATGTAATGTCGTGAATTTTCTTACCTGGTTAGTAGGCTAATTGGGCGAATAAAATCTGATGAAGCGGTCTTAAGGACCTATCCATGTGGAAGCATACAACAGGAGTTGTGATTAGATGATACAATATTATATAATGGGTACCTATGTATGTAAGAATTGCAATAAATTATGTGAAATAATATTGTTCTTTCTTTATGCGGTACCTATAATTGTCCAAGCATCATATATTTAGTCATTTATAAAAGTAAACCTGCCTACTAGACTTTCTGTTTTTGGTACCGTATACAGTAAACCCTCACTCTTTCGGACTAATTGGGGGAGACCCCTGTCCGAAAGTGTCAAAAGTCCGAAAGGGCCGAGTCCGAACTCACACTTCAGCCTTTCAGACAAATCCGAAAGGCTGAAATAATGTCCGAAGTTTATAAGTCCGAAACTCGGCTCTTCGGTCCGAATGCGAAATAATTTTTCTCAGCCTTTCAGACAAATCCGAAAGGCTGAAATAATGTCCAAAGTTTATAAGTCCGAATACACATTGACCTAACCAGACAAGTCCGAAACTCGGCTCTTTGGTCCGAATGCGATTTAATTTTTCTCAGCCTTTCGGACAAATCCGAAAAGCTGAAGCATGAGTCCGAAGTTAAATGTAGTCCGAAAGTGTAGTCCGAAAAGGACGGAGGTATTTTCTCACCGAAAGGCTGAACCATGAGTTCGAATTGAAATGCTTGTCCGAAAGCCTTGGAATTCCGAAAGAGTGAAGTACGAAAGAGCGAGGGTTTACTGTAGTACTGTAGTCAGGGCAGGTGTCAATTTGATGCAGAATAAGTATTGAAAATAAATGGTTTTCTATATTAGCCTAGTCAAAGGGCTATTAACTTGAAACCCGAAACTTTATGATATTGCTGCACTGAATGGTATACTGGATTAAAAACCTGGCACTTTTCATGTAGCAGAACTGTACAGTATAAAACTTGGGGCAAATTGGTGCAGCTGTGGTAAATAACCCCATAAAGTATACAGTACCTACTAAGTGATCTGTATAGGATTCACTATTCTGAACTTATACATACAGGTATTTGTTTTAGAGGGAATACATAAGAGTTGAGACAGGCGAAGCCAGGGTCAAATTGGTGACCAGGCTACTGAACTGGAGCCACAGGCCTAGGCCTCTTCCAGAAAAAACATCTGTGAGTATTAGGCTATGGTAATATTCAGTTGAGAAACTCTGCCTCATAAAGCTAAACTAACTCAACCCAATCCCACAAGCGGATTGCTACAATACTATACTGTGCCTAACTTGCTTAATGTAACTAACCTTACAGACCCCATGCTGGCAATATATAAGATGACAATTAATTCATGGGGTGGCTTAGGGGGGAAAGCCCCCCTTCAACCTATTATTGTATCCCACGGCAGTCAAAATATAAAGGAGTGTGATCGCGAGCGTGCGAGTAGTGTAAACAAGGAAGGCGATACGTTTGAATACTACCGTACATCCTTCCCCCAACTTTTAGAAGCCGATTTGCTTCGGCTGGCTTCTGATATTTACGGGATAGTCCTATACTCAAAAGTAAGGAGTATCGTTGGGCTACACTACTTCAAGAAACCTATCATAGGCCTATTCTAAATTTGTAGGTTAGGTTAACTCAGAAATCGCTTTCCCCATTAGCTAACCTAACCTTGGCTATATTAATTTGCCAACAATTTTGCATTGTTCAAAGAGTAGGCTACATGTTGATTAAATATACAAGTCCCATGGAGATTAAAAAATAATATTTAGCCATGAAATCTTTCACTATAATTAGGCTAGGATAGTTGACTATCCCTAGATGTCTAAAGCCGATGAGAACAATTGTGTGATCCAAACACTTGCTTAATTTTTGGAAAAACTCGGAGAGTCAGAGGTTACCTCGCTTGGATAGCTAGAATAGATTAGTTTTATTAGTTTACCATGGTTATTATAAACTAAATAATCCTAACTAGCCTCTCATGCCTAACCCATCGTCCAAAATCCAACCCTGGTACCTCTTGAGGTTAGGCTAGGCCTACCCTGTTTTCAATAGTTTTAATATATCAAGATAATTACTAAACAATATAGGCCTAGGCTAAATGCTCATCAAAATTGCTCATATGTCCAATTTAAGCATCTCTTACTATGAAATGGAGGACTCAAAGCTTTAGGCCTACCTTTCCCATTTGGGAAGGGTCAGCCAGGGGATAGATAGCCTATGACAATTTACAGCCCACTCTAGCTCTGGCCCTTTTTGAGTTAGAGATAGGCTAGGTTAGATTTCACGATTTATGGCCATAGATCTATTTGGAACAGATTAACAGGGCTAGGCTTGAATATAACAGAAAAGCTGAAAATTATCACGAATAGACTCGCAGCGTTATTTTACATAATTTATTAGGGAAAGTGAAGCTCTATGGAATCCTTATAATATACTCACATAGAATCCATTGTGGTAGAATAGTTTGATAAGTTTTGTAACTCGATTTTGTCGATATAAATAGTCCCGTGCGTAAACAAACTCGGTTCCGCAATCTTGAGAGCTCTGCTACGGACGTGTTCATGTTTACAAAAAGTGTTCGAAATGGAGTACACTCGCTACGGTAAAGTGTTATGTTCTACAAAGATGTTATAACTGGTGATGGGCTGGTCTATCAGAGTGAGACCTGAGCGATCTCTGCCATACCCATAGCTTACTCTGACTGTTTTACTTATATTTTCTAGATCTCGAGTGACGGCGTCTCTTCCGTGGATTGACCTCCCAATCTACCAAGATTGGAAGCTAAAGCGTCACATTATTCCTTTGCCCCTCAACTTTCTCTTCATAATTGCTGAGGGGCACAGGGCCCTGGGTGGGGCTTTGGTTTCCCGGGCGTTTACGCACCCTCTCAGCCCCCCGCCATGGAGTGGCTTCGGTCACCCAGGTTTTATTGTGGTCGGCAGGGAGGGTTCTGTGGGGTCGCTCGTTTATGGCCTTGGCCTTACTCGGGGCCTTGGGGCTGTTCGGCCAGGCAGCTTGGGGAACAACAACAACAACAACAACAAAGATGTTATTGTATGTCTAATACATGAATCCACAGTAGCTGGTATGCAACTTGCAAGGGCTAGTGTTTTATCCCACGTACTGGGTCTAGGGCACTCTAGGGTTAGGTTAGGTTAGGTTAGGTTGTTTGGTTAGGTTAATATGCTAGGTCTCGGAAACAAGATTCGTAGTTGCGGTAGTATTTACATCAAAACTATAGTTAACTATCAAAACTATTCTTCCACAGTGGAATCTATGTGAGTATATTATAAGGATTCCATAGAGCTTCACTTTCCCTTATAAATTATGTATAATAACGCTGCGAGTCTTTTCAAAAAAATTACCGAAAAGCTTGCCTGATATTATAACCAAGCCACTTTTCCAGAGAGCCAAGCACAACCCAATTATTCAGCGAAAATCCATACCACAACCCCATGGCTATTCCTAAACTCAAAAATTGATTGGTGGTTGAAGGGAAATGAAGCTACAGAAATTCAATGGTCCTCTGGGGAATCACTAGGGCCTAGGCTACCATATTTTCGTCACTTGAGAATGTCCCAAATACAGACTAATAAGATTAATGCAATAAACTGGGTAAATAATACACCAGGGACCATCACTTTATTACGATTCGATTCCGTCTGTACTCCCGTGAGGCTGCCCGAGGCAGTAATTTGTAAACAAAACGTTCCTCAGGTATACCAACCGTAAGAAATGCACCGCGGCGAGTTTGACAGGCTTACCAACCCTACGTCCGACGGTATCGCACGAGAGATTCGCACAAGGAAGCAAATGGCGGTATCACCTTCACGTGCGAATCCGACGTGAGAGTCCTTCGTCGAAGGGATCTCACGATTATCTGGTACTGCGGGCCTAAATACCTCCGCACAGGGAAGGGTGGCCAATACCCCACCTACGCAGCGGAGAGGTTAATGCCCATGCAAAAAGGGAAACTCGTCACACCCAAAGCCCATTCTACCAAGCCCGTTCAGTGCCAGCGCAAAAGAAGAAATCAGTGCTCGATGCCTGGAATGGGTATTGTTATGCCCGGTCCAAATTGGAACGCGAGATATTCTTTGTACAATGAGCAGCTCTCTAACTGGATAGGTATACCTTAAACTTTAAATAAAGAGACAACACGGCAGGATAGTAAGTACACAGGTAACAAGTTAACATGGGTTTTATTCAGTTTAACACCTGGTTCATGGAGGAGCAAGACATATTTTATACCTGTAACCTGGAGATCATCAACAACAATAAGAATAATTAAGACATACAATACTCAGGTTATCAAGTAAGCAATAGGAGTCGGACAATGGGTCCGGACTCAAGGTAATAATAATACTCCTAGGATACAATTATAAGGTATCCAAAATGGTGGAGGTACACCTCCTACCCAAATAGATCTCAGAGAGGATCTCAACAAAAGACAAGAGTGCAGTAATGGCAAATGCCGTCTGGATCATGCAATGATGTCCCCGGCATATAGTGACGTTAACTGACTCTAAAGCAATAATGGCCAAGTGGTCATCAACAATGAAGTGGGCTCGGAAAGGCTCACAAATGATATTAATACTATATATAGGTGTGCTAGATCTCACCTGGCAAAGATTAATCCTTAACTCTAATTGTGTACTAGCAGGGTGCTGAAGGCTGAGGCAACAATCGTCGGGAGCTGAGATAGAGTGAAATCTATTCGAGTTATGAACCTGACAGAATGTTAAATGAATTAGGCTAGAAGTTATACAAAGGGACTAGATTACGTGCAAATATGTGTTTGTGTTTGATGCTATGGGTCTTATATAAGCACGCCCCCTCTGTCGGGCTATGGGAGACCAATAACCCGGGAAGGTGCATATATAAGGATCCCCTGATAGGTATGTATAATGGGTCCCGGCAAGTGGGCTAATTAACGTCAATTTAAGTAGGGAGAAGAAAGACCTCTCGCAAGACGTAATGTTAATGAGAACCCCTGAAGATAACTTCTACCACAACCCTGAGTCAATTCTATACCCAGAAATGGTACAAAAGCACTTAAAGGAGAGCTGTAGTGAAGAGGAGGGCCCATAGATCGAGGGAGGATCCAGTAGTCCGGAGGGCGGCTGGGCGTGATGACTCCGGAAGTTGGTCCAGGGGGGGCGGCTGGGCGTGATGACTCCAGCTACTGGTCCAGGGTGAGTCACAAGATGATTCCTTAGACCTTGGCGCCTACCACGGGACAACCGGGTTCCTCTTGCACTCCCACAGTGCAGTGATCCCCAAAGGATATGCTGGAGTTCTGCTACAAGGTTTGGGGGGTTAGGGTGACTAGCATAATGATCTACCTAGAGTGGCAAGCAGTCTAGATAGTGACATTATAGGTAGTCTAAGGGGGGTCAAGGTAAGTGTCTTCCTTCCTTGCTAGTTCGTGGAACTATCAGAACCATGTAGCAAAAAGAGAATCCAGAAAGGGGAGCCCAAAGTGGGTTGCCCAAAATTAGTCCTCTTCCTGATGGGGGGGAACCCGATCTGGTAGATCTCTAGTTATTACACTATCCTCATAATCCCTTGAACAAAACAAGGTAGGAATCCTTTGGTACTTGGTTTGTGCACCGCATCGAAGGCCAGAAAGGGGGAGCCCAAAGTGGGTTGCCCAAGCTAGTCCTCTTCCTGATGGGGGGAACCCGACCTGGTAGATCTTCGATCACAGCACACAACTGACAAGTTGAACACCAGCTATCTCTGGCTGTTCTTACCCTGAACTAAAGAATACCAAATGGCAAGCTTAGTTAACCTCTGAAGTGCGCATGGGGGTAATTGGAAACGTCCCCCTGTGCTGACGTATTTGAGGTGTTTCCGTCACTAAAATATTCATTGTAATAGCATTAATACTTATCCATATGCGCCTATTATGGGTTGATTATAAAGGTATTAACCTGAAACAACAATAAAACGAGTGAAAACAGCGTTTGGATGGTCAAAATCGGAGATATAGCCCGCGAGTTGTATAATGTATGGGTGAGGCAATCTGCTTTCCCGCCAATTTCCCCCAAGGCCACTGAGACACAGTCGATCGATACTCTCTCTCTCTCTCTCTTGCACTCGCTTGCTATCAGTGATGACCACACCCTCCAATCGGATTTCTAATGTTAGCACGAAAATATACCTCAGAATAAGGGAATAACAGGGAAAATAGGTGATAACTGAAGGAGAGGAGGAAAGTGGGGAAGGAGGGGAGGTAGAGGACTGAGATTTTGCATGGCCCAGGGGCCAAAAAATAAAATAATTTTTTTTTTTTTCTCTGACTCTTAACCTCTGAAGTGCGCATGGGGGTAATTGGAAACGTCCCCTGTGCTGACGTATTTGAGGTGTTTCCGTCACTAAAATATTCATTGTGCCATTAATAGCATTAATACTTATCCATATGCGCCTATTATGGGTTGATTATAAAGGTATTAACCTGAAACAACAATAAAACGAGTGAAAACAGCGTTTGGATGGTCAAAATCGGAGATATAGCCCGCGAGTTGTATAATGTATGGGTGAGGCAATCTGCTTTCCCGCCAATTTCCCCCAAGGCCACTGAGACACAGTCGATCGATACTCTCTCTCTCTCTCTCTTGCACTCGCTTGCTATCAGTGATGACCACACCCTCCAATCGGATTTCTAATGTTAGCACGAAAATATACCTCAGAATAAGGGAATAACAGGGAAAATAGGTGATAACTGAAGGAGAGGAGGAAAGTGGGGAAGGAGGGGAGGTAGAGGACTGAGATTTTGCATGGCCCAGGGGCCAAAAATAAAAAAAAAATATATAAATTTTTTTTTTTTTTTTCGATGTCAAAAGTTGATTTTTGTTTTCTCTGACTCTTAAGAGTCTCCCCGCAGTGCGCCGGGGGAACTCTTAAGAGTCTCCCGGCAGCTCCCGGGTTAAGAGTCTCCCCGCAGTGCGCCGGGGGAACTCTTAAGAGTCTCCCTGTAGCTCCCGGGTTAATGATGTCCAGGCTGGGTGAGTATAAGGCAATCTTCTTGCCCCTACTTAAGGCGCCCGGCTTGACAGGATCAAGGGCGTTTGGCGCGTGGTGGTTATGTCCTTGTGGCTCTGGGGGTGGCGCGCCTGGACTCTGGCTGACAGGAGTAGGGTTGGCTGCAGGTTTTAGTGGCAGCTAGAGATGCGGTCTTATCATCCTGAGACCGCATCTCACTACCGTCTGGTAGAGAAAAGTCCCGACCCCGGGACTGGAGATGGTAATGTCTTGAAGTATTATCTTCGTAGACAGGGGTCAGGTGCTGGAGGAAGTGGTAATAAATGACTCCCTGGTTGTTAGGGGTGGCCATCTTGTCTCCGGTGAGGGTGAGGAGAGAAGAGGAGTCATAGTACCTCAAATGGTCGAGGAGGTGGTGAGGTGACTTGATCACTTTGGTGGAGTCCTTCCGCGCCAGGGTTATCATGTCAATCCGCATCTTGGTGGTGGTCGTCAGCGAGGGCGTTGTCGTGGCTGGAGGTGGTTGGAGAGTGATGACAGAGAGCCTGGCTTGGCCCAGGTCATGAGGTTGTGTGGACGCCGAAGTACCAGGCTGGGGGGAGGAGCTTGGTGCGGACGCCGAAGTACCAGGCTGGGGGGAGGAGCTTGAAGACGCTTGATCCTTAACCTTTCTCGCTTTAGGCTGAGACAGGGCTGGTTCCCATCTGGTGGGTGGCTTCACAGGTCTTCCACAGCGGGTATGAGAAGGCAGTCTGGGAAATGGGGGAGATGGAGTTAGAGGTGACATTGAGCGAAATTTTGATATTGTTTTTCGCCTGGGAAGTTGAGAAGGAGGGGAAATAGATTGAGGAGAAGGAGGTAGGGTTTTAGAGATAGGAGTGGGTGAGGGGTTTTTAGGACGGAAGCTGGGGGTGATAGGCAAAGTGGGGGGTATGTTGGTGAGTTGTGGTGGCGAGGGGGGAAGACTAGACGTGGCAAGGTTAATTAAAGGTGATGGTTGAGAAGGAGGTTGCGGAGGTGAAACGAGAGGAGAGGAGATGTGAGAAGATTTGGGCTTAGGAATGCGGGAAGGGGTGAAGGTGACAGGAGGGGGAAGTTTGGGTTTGAGTAGAGAGAACAGGAGGAGGTCGATGTTTAGGAAGGTGAGAAGGGGTGAACTGGTTGAGGCGAGTGGGAAGGGTGACAGGAGGTTGCAGTACAGGAGAGTGAAGGGCAGGCAAAGGAGAATTGAGTGGGGGAGTGGAAAGAGGTGGAGGGAGAGGGACAGGTCCGGAAAGACAGGAAGTTTGAGGGTGAAGATTTGAAACAGGGGTACAGTCAACATCCTGATCAGGCTCAGCTACAACAGTAATATTCTTATTAATAGGTTGAAACCTTCTGACAAACCTATTCCTATAAGTGCGAGATTCCCCATGATAGTTAATTATGACCTGGAAACAGTTTGGGATCCTAAGGACCTCAAATGGACCCTTGTACCGTGGCTTCAGTTTGGAGGGTACAGGTAAGATGGCGACCATGACTAGGTCGCCTACTTGGTGAGGGTTGTTCTTGGGGGCTTCATCAGGCTGGAGATCTTGGGAAAACTGGAGCTGACGTAGGCGGTTCCTGAGGTGGATGAGGTTGGTATTTAGACCTGGTGAGGCCTCAGTAGGGGCAGCTAGGTGACGTAGTGGTATGAGGAGAGGTGGGCTCCCAAAAACCATCTCATGAGGGGTGATCCCGTTGTCTCTGGGGCAGGTGTTTATTCCCCATTGTATGATGCGAATTTGGCTGGTCCAGTCCAATGAGTTCATCTGTTGGAGGCGTGTCCGGATTTGATTGGCGATGGTTCTATGAGATCGCTCGCAGATGGAGTTTCCTTTTGGCCAGTAGGGTGAAGAGTGGCTGATGTGAAATCCAAACATTTCGGAGATCTGCGTCCAAATTTGTCCGGTGAATTCAGGGGCATTGTCGGAGTGGATTGCCTGTGGCAATCCAAAATAGGGAAAGACATGTTGTAATAATGCCTCGGTGACGGCCATAGCAGTGTGTTCTCTGGCAGGGCAGGCGATCACGTATTTTGAGTACGTGTCCACGAAGGTGATGATGTAGCGGTATCCCCTGTCGTTTTGTAGAGGTCCCATGACGTCTACTGCCAAAAGTTGCCAGGGTTTAGAAGCGATGAGTTTGCCGGAAGGTCCTGGGGTGCGTGTTTGGTCTTTTCCCAGGGTGCAGGCACGGCAAGCTTCAGTGATTTTCTTGGCCGTGGTGTAGGGGCGAGGAGTCCAGTAGATGTTTTTGAACGTGTTCACCAACTTCTTTTGGCCTAGATGGATCCCGTTGTTGGTGTGCAAGGAAGACATCATTTGTTCAGCATCCTCAGGCCCTAATACGATCTGACCTTCTGGGGTAAAGAGGGCATCACCCCTTCTTTGTAAGAGGCCAAAAAGTCGGGTGGAGATCCAAGTTGGTTTGTCGTTCCGGAGGTAGGCCTGGATGGGAGGGGGAGTGGTAGTAGGTGGTGGTCGAGGTTCTTGGATGGCGTTGAGTTGTTCTGGTGCCAGTGGGAGCCGGGATAAGGCGTCTGCATTGGTATGGAGTTTTCCCGGCCTGTAGGAAATCTCAAAATCAAACTCCTCAAGTGATTCTCGCCAACGGACTGTTAGGGCATTCTTAGAGTCAGATTTCCTGAGCCATTGTAAGGCTTGGTGGTCAGTGATGATGGTGATCTTGACGCCAGCTAGGTAGGCCCGGAAGTGTTGGAGGGCCCAAACGATGCCTAAGCATTCTCTTTTAGTTACCGGGTAGTTGGTTTCTGCCGGGGTTAAGGTCCGGCTGGCACAAGCAATGATGTGCTCTCGTCCTTCTCGATTTTGGGAGAGGACTGCACCGACGCCGAGAAGGGATACGTCGGTGTAGAGTCTAAAGGGTAGTTGGTAGTCCGGAAAAGAGACGACAGGGGAAGACACGAGTAGGTCCTTGAGGGAGGTGAAGGCTTGGAGATGGTCGGGGGTCCACACAAAAGGTTCTTCCTTCCTAGTTAAGTCGTGTAGAGGTCTGGCAATGGTGGCGAAATTCTTCACAAACCTCCGATAGTAGGAGGCAAGGCCTAGGAAAGCTCTTACTCCTTTTACTGACTTCGGGGGTTGGATCTCCTGGATGGCTTGGAGTTTCTTGGGGTCAGGTGCAAGTCCTTCTTCTGACACCAGATGTCCTAAGAATTGGACCTGATGTCGAGCCATGGTGCATTTAGTAGGCTTCAGCTTTAATCCGGCTTGTTGGATCCTCTGGAAAACTTGGCGGAGGCGTTGGAGGTGTTCTGCCCAGGTACGACCAAATACTATGATGTCGTCCAAGTACGCCAGACATGTTTCCCAAGTTAATCCCTGAAGTACGGATTCCATCAGTCGGGAGAAGGTGGCGGGACCGTTACATAATCCGAATGGCAGCACTGAGAACTCGTAAAGCTTCCCTTGGCTGGTGGAGAAAGCTGTTTTTTCTTGGTCGGTGGGGGCGACGGGGACCTGCCAGTATCCGGATTGCAGGGCCAGTGTGGAGAACCATCTGGCCCCTAAGAGGGAGTCTAGGGAGTCGTCGATGCGTGGTAGTGGGGTGGCATCTTTGATGGTGACATCGTTGAGTTGTCGGTAGTCGATGCAGAATCGAGATGACCCATCCTTCTTCTTGACCAGTACCACTGGAGAGGACCAAGGGCTAGTTGATGGGTTGACGATGCCAGCTTCTAACATCTCTGCAACTTGCTTTTGTTCTTCTTGGCGCTGAAGGGGGTTCTTTCTTCGTATAGCCTGTCTGACTGGGGGTCCAACAGTGTGAATGTGGTGTTCTAGGACATGGGTGTGGCCTACATCTTGGGGGTTGGTGGCAAAAATGTCCTGGTATTCGGCCATTAACTGGCACAGATCGTCCTTTTGTTGAGGGGTGAGGTGAGTAGGAACGTCTGGGAGTGATGTAGTTGATGCAGGAATGGAGGTGGTGGTGTCAGTTGAAGGCTGGTCATCATAAGTCTCTAGTTCTCCGATGGTGAGACCCCTGGGTAGGGTGATAGGGCGGTCGGAGATGTTGGCTATTCTTACTGCATTTTGTTTTAAAATGGCAGGAGCAGTGAGACAATCCCTGTCAAAAGGGCTCTGAAGAGAGGGAGTGTGAATGAGTTCTCCGTTGAGGGCTGGATGGATGGGTACCCAATGTTCATGATGTGGCAGCAAGGTGATGGGTTGAATGGTGATGGCCGATGCAACACGGATGGCTTTCAAGGTTTGAGGAGGGTCATGGAGCGGTGTGGCAATCTTCGGAGTGGTGAGTCCTGGGGGTTTGGTGGAAAATAACAATCTTCTTTCAACACACTGGATAGTAGTGCGGAGGGCCGTGAGAAGGTCGAATCCCAGGTATCCGTCGTAGGTGGTTTCTTGGGAGGGAAATACCATGAAAGCGTGGTGATGGCCGTGGTTAGGTTGAGGCGTGGCCACATACAGTGGGGCCGTGATGCCAGTACTAGAAATAAGGTTGTCGTTGGCATCAATGAGGGTGGTGGACGAGTGTTGAATTGGTCCAAAAGTGTTGTGATGTCTCTGGTGGTAAGAGGAAAAAATACAGGATCTTGAAGCTCCGGTGTCGACAAGGAGTCGAGAGTTGACTCCCTGGATGGTCAGGTGGGTGTAAATGGGAGGCTTTATCATATCATAGCTGCCCCTATCTCGAGCCCCCGCCAGTTTGCAAGTTGGTGGGCGGGGGCGGTCTAAAAACCCGGTTTGATGACTTCCGGCTCGACTGTACTGTGGTCGTCCGGGTCACCAACCTCGTCGTAGTCCTCAGCTCCTGCGGTGCCGTCTTCTAGGATGGTGGCAACTCTTCTGGAGGGCTTCAGCCAGGGAATCTGTCCCCAGAACAGTGGAACCCTCGAGCGTTTGGCCAGCAACTCGGCAAAAGACCTCTTCAACCCATTAATAGGGCACTGGGACCCGCAGGGCTTCCAGTCTCCAGGCTTGACTCTGGCCCATTCTTCCGGCTTGTCCTGGTTGCGGCTAGGGTGGTAGGTTGGTCCGGAATGAGCTCCTTGTGGCTTAGTGGGAGCTCGTTGGATACCCGCGATCTTTCCTTGCTCCTGGGATTTTTGCAGGGCCAGAACACGGCGTATGATAGGGAGGTCTGTATCATATCCGGCCGGTTCTGTGATGGCAAAATGGTCCCGGACTGCACGCGGAAGGATCCTCATCAGGGTCCGGCGGACGTTCTCCTTCCTCTCTGCAGCTGTAGCCGTTGTGAATACGGTGGAAGCCAGCCTGGTAAGCTTGCTGATGGTGGCGTCGAGGTCCCCGTCGTAGGTGATGGCGTGAAATTGCTGGTCGGCTATTACAGTACCTAAGACGGGGTTAATGGCAGTTTTAGTGTATGTTTCAAACTGTTCCCAGGTCATTCCGGGGTTCTCTTTTACATAACTGGAAACTAGGGCCATAGACCGCCCTAGCTTCATGACTACAGTATGTATTTTAGGGGCAACTTCATCTTTAAATATGATGTCAAGCACTGGCTTGACAACCTCTAAATAGGTGGCAATGTCAGTTTCCTCTTGTCTGAAAGGAATAATATCCAGTGCTTTCCCTGCCATCCTGACTACTTATCCCTGTCGTGATACTCTCAAAATATTTAAAGCAGGAAAAACCTGAAAGGCTACCTTCGAGAAAGAGACACCGCTGCCACCAGTGTTATGCCCGGTCCAAATTGGAACGCAAGATATTCTTTGTACAATGAGCAGCTCTCTAACTGGATAGGTATACCTTAAACTTTAAATAAAGAGACAACACGGCAGGATAGTAAGTACACAGGTAACAAGTTAACATGGGTTTTATTCAGTTTAACACCTGGTTCATGGAGGAGCAAGACATATATTTTATACCTGTAACCTGGAGATCATCAACAACAATAAGAATAATTAAGACATACAATACTCAGGTTATCAAGTAAGCAATAGGAGTCGGACAATGGGTCCGGACTCAAGGTAATAATAATACTCCTAGGATACAATTATAAGGTATCCAAAATGGTGGAGGTACACCTCCTACCCAAATAGATCTCAGAGAGGATCTCAACAAAAGACAAGAGTGCAGTAATGGCAAATGCCGTCTGGATCATGCAATGATGTCCCCGGCATATAGTGACGTTAACTGACTCTAAAGCAATAATGGCCAAGTGGTCATCAACAATGAAGTGGGCTCGGAAAGGCTCACAAATGATATTAATACTATAGGTGTGCTAGATCTCACCTGGCAAAGATTAATCCTTAACTCTAATTGTGTACTAGCAGGGTGCTGAAGGCTGAGGCAACAATCGTCGGGAGCTGAGATAGAGTGAAATCTATTCGAGTTATGAACCTGACAGAATGTTAAATGAATTAGGCTAGAAGTTATACAAAGGGACTAGATTACGTGCAAATATGTGTTTGTGTTTGATGCTATGGGTCTTATATAAGCACGCCCCCTCTGTCGGGCTATGGGAGACCAATAACCCGGGAAGGTGCATATATAAGGATCCCCTGATAGGTATGTATAATGGGTCCCGGCAAGTGGGCTAATTAACGTCAATTTAAGTAGGGAGAAGAAAGACCTCTCGCAAGACGTAATGTTAATGAGAACCCCTGAAGATAACTTCTACCACAACCCTGAGTCAACTCTATACCCAGAAACGGTACAAAAGCACTTAAAGGAGAGCTGTAGTGAAGAGGAGGGCCCATAGATCGAGGGAGGATCCAGTAGTCCGGAGGGCGGCTGGGCGTGATGACTCCGGAAGTTGGTCCAGGGGGGGCGGCTGGGCATGATGACTCCAGCTACTGGTCCAGGGTGAGTCACAAGATGATTCCTTAGACCTTGGCGCCTACCACGGGACAACCGGGTTCCTCTTGCACTCCCACAGTGCAGTGATCCCCAAAGGATATGCTGGAGTTCTGCTACAAGGTTTGGGGGGTTAGGGTGACTAGCATAATGATCTACCTAGAGTGGCAAGCAGTCTAGATAGTGACATTATAGGTAGTCTAAGGGGGGTCAAGGTAAGTGTCTTCCTTCCTTGCTAGTTCGTGGAACTATCAGAACCATGTAGCAAAAAGAGAATCCAGAAAGGGGAGCCCAAAGTGGGTTGCCCAAAATTAGTCCTCTTCCTGATGGGGGGAACCCGATCTGGTAGATCTCTAGTTATTACACTATCCTCATAATCCCTTGAACAAAACAAGGTAGGAATCCTTTGGTACTTGGTTTGTGCACCGCATCGAAGGCCAGAAAGGGGGAGCCCAAAGTGGGTTGCCCAAGCTAGTCCTCTTCCTGATGGGGGGAACCCGACCTGGTAGATCTTCGATCACAGCACACAACTGACAAGTTGAACACCAGCTATCTCTGGCTGTTCTTACCCTGAACTAAAGAATACCAAATGGCAAGCTTAGTTAATGATGTCCAGGCTGGGTGAGTATAAGGCAATCTTCTTGCCCCTACTTAAGGCGCCCGGCTTGACAGGATCAAGGGCGTTTGGCGCGTGGTGGTTATGTCCTTGTGGCTCTGGGGGTGGCGTGCCTGGACTCTGGCTGGCAGGAGTAGGGTTGGCTGCAGGTTTTAGTGGCAGCTAGAGATGCGGTCTTATCATCCTGAGACCGCATCTCAGGTATCATAGTGTCCCTCTACATGTGGATGACCGACACTACACAACATTTATCACACCTTGGGGACGGTATCGCTACTGTGTTGCACCACAAGGATACATTGCATCAGGCGATGGCTATAGCCGACGCTATGACCAAATAATCGCAGACTCCACGTTATCATACACTAAGTGCATAGATGATACTCTAATCTGGTCGGACACCATCGAAAGCAGTTTCTTCCAAGTTACAGAATGGCTCAACATGTGCGGTCACCATGGCGTCACACTTAACCTAAGAAGTGCGAATGGGGGTAATTAGAAACGTCTGCCTGTGCTGACGTATTTGAGCTGTTTCCATCACTAAAATATTCATTTTACCATAAATAGCATTAATACTTATCCATACGCGCCTATTATGGGTTGATTATAAAAGTATTAACCTGAAACAACAATAAAACGAGTGAAAACAGCGTTTGGATGGTCAAAATCGGAGATATAGGCCGCGAGTTATATAATGTATGGGTGAGGCAACCTGCTTTCCCGCCAATTTCCCCCAAGGCCACTGAGACACAGTCGATCGATACTCTCTCTTGCACTCGCTTGCTAACAGTGATGACAATGCCCTGCTTGCAACTCGCTAATGTTAGCACGAAAATATACCTCAGAATAAGGGAATAACAGGGAAAATAGGTGATAACTGAAGGAGGGGAGGAAAGTGGGGAAGGAGGGGAGGTAGAGGAGTGATATTTTGCATTGCCCAGGGGCAAAACATTTTTTTTTTTTTTTTTTTTCGATGTTTAAAGTTGACTTTTTTTTCTCTGACTCTTAAGAGTCTTCCCGCAGTCCGCCGGGGGAACTCTTAAGAGTCTTCCCGCAGTTCCCGGGTTAACCCAGAGAAATTCGTGTTTGCACAAGACACTGTTGAGTTTGCAGGGTTCGAAATTACACATGGACACAGTTCAACCCTGCGGTGCATACCTACAATTAAGCTATACGAGAGTTCCCTACGCCCCGCAACATCACTGACGTACGTGCCTGGTTTGGTGTGGTGAATCAGGTCAGCTATGCATTTAGTATGGCAGATAGAATGTTGCAGTTTCGTGAACTACTCAAACCCTCAACACCCTTCCGATGGGATGAAGACCTGGATATGCTGTTTGAGGAGTCGAAAGCCGCCATCGTGAGTGACATCAAGGAGGGCGTGAGGATTTTTGACAAGAACAAACCAACTTGTCTGGCAACGGACTGGTCCAAAGCAGGAATCGGATTTTGGCTCTTCCAGAAACACTGCCACTGCCCAGGGCAAGAGCCTTTCTGCTGCAAAAGTGGCTGGAGAACCACCCTCATTGGCAGCCGCTTCACCCACCCCGCAGAATCCAGATATGCACCAATAGAGGGGGAAGCCCTGGCTGTCGCAGATGCCCTGGACAAAGCTTGATTTTTCGTACTGGGCTGCGAGAAGCTATCCATTGCAGTTGACCGCAAACCCTTGTTAAAAGTCTTTGGTGATCGATCTCTAGAGGACATTCCCAACGCACGCCTCCGTAACCTTAAAGAAAAAAACGTTGAGGTACAGGTTCCGGATGTTCCACATCCCTGGGGTAAAGAACAAACTAGCAGATTCAGTGTCAAGACACCCCAGTGGTCCTCAGGTGCCGGACAAATTGCAACTCGGTGACGACATTGCATCCATCGAAGTCACCTCACCAATGATTGAACCTTCATTCCTAGCCGGTATACGGGCAGTGGGCACCAGTTATAATAGTGATATAATTGATGATGGCCTCCACCAGACAGCAGTCCTTGCCTTACAGTGTGTGGCTATCACATGGGAGAAAGTCCGCGAAGCAACTGCAAGTGATGAAACCATGAATGCGCTTTTACAACTGATTGAGCAAGGCTTTCCCCCTTCCGCCATGAGCTACCGGTAACCCTGCATGAATACCACCAGTTTCGTAATGACCTGTACACGGTGGATGGTGTTGTTATCTACAAGGAACGAGTCATCATACCCCCTCGCCTGCGCAACACAGTACTCCAGACTCTACACTCTGCCCACCAAGGAGTCACATCAATGATGTCAAGGGCAGAATCATCCATCTTCTGGCCGGGTATCACCCCTGCCATTAAAAATGTCCGTGCGAAATGCAACCATTGTAACAGAATGTCACCTTCCCAGCCAAGTGCACCCCCGATGCCAACCACTACTCCTATATATCCCTTCCAGTGCATATGCGCCGACTACTTCCAATACAATGGACGCAGCTACCTAATCATCATTGACCGCTATTCGAACTGGCCCATAATCGAAGCTACAGGTGGCCACGAGGGGCTAATCAACTGCCTGCGACATACTTTTGTGACCTTTGAAATTCCAGATGAGTTGGCAAGCGATGGAGGACCTGAGTTCACTGAAGCATCTACGAAGGCATTCCTACTAAACTGGGGTGTCCACCATCGCCTCAGTTCCGTTGCCTTTCCCCACTCCAATTGCAGGGCAGAAGTGGGCGTAAAAACTGTCAAGCGTCTTTATCACCAGCAATACGGGACCACGTGGTGAACTGAACACAGATGCCTTGCAGCGTGCCATCCTGCAATACCGCAACACCCCGGACCCTGAGACGAAGATATCGCCCGTTATGTGCATCTTTGGTCGGCCAATAAAGGACTTCATCCCCATATTGCCTGGGCGATACAGACCTCACCCCACTTGGCGAGAGACAATGGAACAAAGGGAAGAGGCACTAAGAAATCGACATATGAAAATGGCTGAGAGATGGACCGAGCACACAAAACGCCTACCCCCTCTCAAAGTTGGAAATCATGTACGCATACAGAATCAGACAGGCCCACAACCAAACCGATGGGACAAGACAGGAGTTGTGGTTGAAGTACGACAGTTCGACCAATACGTTGTTCGTGTGGATGGCTCAGGACGTGTTACACTCAGAAACAGGAAATTCCTTCGCCTATATGAACCAGTGGTCCCACCAAGACAGCGACTACGGAAGATTGAAGAGGCCATACATCTTGTGACACCCCGCCCCGGGTCATCACCGTCAACTTTCACCGGTCCACACAGCACTCCGACGAGCAGGATCAATCAGACTCTACAGCCCCCACCAGCAGCAGTGGTGACTCCATCTCCGCAGCCTTATATGGGTCGCCCTCCAACAACAGCTGTGCCCCTTGGCAACACCCAACCTACAGAACAGCAGCAAAACACACCGCTAACCCCCAGTGACGCTGCTCCAGCTGCTTATCAAACCCGTCACAGGAAGCACCCAGGACGGTTGTTGTTGTTGTTGTTCCCCAGGCTGTCTGGCCGAACAGCCCCAAGGTCTCGAGTAAGGCCAAGGCCATAAATGAGCGGCCCCACAAAACCCTCCCTGCTTACCACTAACAAAGCCCGGGTGACCGAAGCCACTCCAAGGCAGGGAGCTGAGGAGGGTGCGGAAACGCCCGGGAAACCAAAACCCCACCCAAGGCCCTGTGCCCCTCAGCAATTATGAAGGGAAAGTTGAGGGGCAAGGGAAAAATGTGACGCTTTGGCTCCCAATCTGACAACTTCTAGGTTGGCAGTAGGGAGGTTAATCCACGGAAAAGACGCCGTCACTTGAGATCTAGAAGATATATAAGTAAAAGGAACAGTCAGAGTAAGCTATGGGTATGGCAGAGAACGCTCAGCTCTCACTCTGATAGACCAGCCCAGGACGGTAGATGTAGATGACCATACTCAGCAGCAATCATCGACCCCAGCCAAGCCCCAGAGAACCCGTCGTCCCCCCACATGGCATAAGGATTATATCATGTGAACTTTTAACTCTGTCAGTCTTTATTCAGGGCCTAAAAACTTGAGGGAGGTAAAGCATATTGATATAATACTCCCTATACCGTTTTCCGTTACCCATCAGGGAGAGCGCGTGGAGTGTAAGCGACATCAACATAGCCGCCTCAGTCCCGCGCTATTAGCCTTACAAGCAGGTATGTTAATGGAGACATAATAAGGATGTATTATGTTTATTGTCATATTAGGTTATTGTATGTTATGGGCATTATCTAATGAATGGAGACATAATAAGGATGTATTATGTTTATTGTCATATTACGGTTACTGTATGTTATGGGCATTATCTAATGAACTCTTTGTCAGTCTTTATTCAGGGCCTAAAAACTTGGGGAAGGTAGAGCATATTGATATAATACTCCCTATACCGTTTTCCGTTACCCATCAGGGAGAGCGCGTGGAGTGTAAGCGATGTCAACATAGCCGCCTCAGTCCCGCGCTATTAGCCTTACAAGCAGGTACGTTAATGGAGACATAATAAGGATGTATTATGTTTATTGTCATATTAGGTCATATTACGGTTACTGTATGTTATGGGCATTATCTAATGAATGTATTGTTGTTTCAGTTGTCAGCATTGTCTTTATGGAATAAACCTGATGAGCATGACAAATGGTTTCAATACCTATTTAAAAAAAACTCCCACCATCAGAGAAGGTTTATAACCGGATCTCCGGCACCTGACTCTTGATAGGCCAGAGGCCCTGCCTCGAGGGGTCTGCCAGGAGGCACGGAAGAAGAGAAAAAAGAACAAAAAAGTAGAAGAATACAGAACCTAGCACAATTGGTTAAGCTGACAATGTCAGCTCGTAAGCCCCCCTACGACGGCAATGAACTAGGAGCAGGGGGAGCCCTGCCTTTTAGAAAGTATCTTTCCTGTATCTGCCTGACTATGACGATAGCGTCAGTTGTACCACGTCCTGGCATAAAACCAAACTGCATATCATCAATGGATGTGCTCTGCCTGATCAAACCCTCAAAGACTCTCTCACAGACCTTCATGATTTGGTCAAGCATTTTCAGGCCCCTATAATTACCTCTATCTAGCGCATCCCCTTTTCCTTTGTACTGTTAATTTACTACTGTATTACACTTTTGTGCCAATCCTCGGGGATTTTCTCATCTTTAATAATGGTGTTTATCATCTCCGTGACTAAGCTAACTAAGCTGTCCTCAATTTTTTGCTTATTCAACTTACTCTATATTCTTGAAGTTTTGTGCTTTAGTGTGCCACCTTGTTCAAGCGGGACACGGCTAAAATAAAAAACAAAAAAATATTATGTTTAGACGTTTTATTGAGTCAGAATTGTTATCCCCTCGAGTGTACAATCGCATTATTTTCATCTTATTTTAGCTAATATTAAACAATTTGTTTAGAAAGAAAGGAGCACTAGGAATCAAAGTGGTTCAAATGATCTCAACTAACAATCTGACTTCTATTGATCTTTTTGTATCAGAATAAAATTGTCAAATGATATCCAGAATTTAAAAAAAAAAAATCATTTACTGAAAGGGTTAATTACATTGATTATGCACAACTTTAAGTAGAGGTATATCTAAACAAATATATATAAATAGCAACAGTAGTAGTTATATCCCTTTCAAACAGATGATGCCAATTGTTTTATTCAAGCTACCTCCAAACATTTGTATTCAACTTAACCTCTGAAGTGCGCATGGGGGGTATGAGACACCACACTCCTGTGCTGACGTATTTGAGCTGTACCCATCACTAAAATATTTATTTTACCATAAATAGCATTAATACTTATCCATATGCGCCTATTATAGGTTGATTATAAAGGTATTAACCTGTTACAACAATAAAACAAGTGGAAACAGCGTTTGGATGGTCAAAATCGGCGATACAGGCCGGGAGTTGCGCAATGTATGGCTGAGGCAACCTCCCAGCCCACCACTTTTCTCCACCTCTGGAGAGAGACTGTCGATCGATACTCTCTCTCTCTCTCTTGCACTCGCTTGCTAACAGTGATGACAACGCCCTGCTACCAACTCGCTAATGTTAGCACAAAAATAGACCACAGGAAAAGGGAATAACAGGGAAAATAGGTGATAACTGAAGGAGGGGAGGAAACTGGGGAAGGAGGGGAGGTGGAGGAGTGATATTTGGCATGGCCCAGGGGCAAAAAAAAAAAAAAAAAAATCGGTTTTAAATTGATTTTTTTTCCCCTGACTCTTAACCTCTGAACTGCGCATTTGGGTAATTAGAAACGTCTGCCTGTGTTGACGTATTTGAGCTGTTTCTATCACTAAAATATTAATTTTACCATAAATAGCATTAATACTTATCCATATGCGCCTATTATAGGTTGATTATAAAGGTATTAACCTGTAACAACAATAAAACGAGTGAAAACAGCGTTTGGATGGTCAAAATCGGCGATACAGGCCGCGAGTTACATAATGTATGGGTGAGGCAACCTGCTTTCCCGCCAATTTCCCCCAAGGCCACTGAGACACTGTCGATCGATACTCTCTCTCTCTTGCACTCGCTTGCTAACAGTGATGACAATGCCCTGCTTGCAACTCGCTAATGTTAGCACGAAAATATACCTCAGAATAAGGGAATAACAGAGAAAATAGGTGATAACTGAAGGAGGGGAGGTAGAGGACTGATATTTTGCATGGCCCAAGGGCAAAACAAATTTTTTTTTTTTCGATGTTTAAAATTGATTTTTGTTTTTCTCTGACTCTTAAGAGTCTTCCCGCAGTCCGCTGGGGGAACTCTTAAGAGTCTTCCCGCAGTTCCCGGGTTAAGAAGGACCTCTCAAAGTAAAGGTGGTGTCACACTGGCACCTGTATCCGAGTATCTCTATTAATTTGTCTGGTACCGTAAAGTGGGGTAAATTCGTACTGCGGTGATAATAAGTAATTAGACATTTAATTGTCATTATATAATGGAAACGCTTTTTATTGTTTTTTTTGTGGGGTCCGTTTAGAGAAATGGCAAAGGAAGAACATGTAAAAGTCCTAGGAAACTGACATGAGTATAATATGTAGGCCTACACTAAAAAAATATATATATGACGAAAATATGTACATTTTTTGCTACCCTGCCAAACTTCTATCACCCTGAAGAATTTGTTTGTATGAATGATGTTGCGACTGATATAATTTTGTAGTAACATTACCAGAGACAACATCCACCAAAGGAAATTTGTTACACTTTTATAACGCTCTAGCTAGAACACTATCATTTAACCGATTGTGTTTAAAAAAAAAAAACGTGCTAACTTCGGACATGGAACAAAACAATCGTTTGTTATTATTTGACCTATGAAAATCATTCATAATACTTGTCCATCATTAACATGGTGGTAAAAGATCAAATAATCATTCTCCGAGTCCAAAAACCCATAAAAATATTATAATATGCTAACCGATTTATGTATTTCGGATAATTCTGGATATATAATATACAGGTATATAAATTAGGAGAGGCATATATCTTGTCCAAAAATGTTGTTATCTGCCGAAAGAAACACCAACAAATACGTTATACCTATAAAAATTCTCAAATTCATAAGTGTATATGCAGTGATATAGTATACATACCTATATATTTTCACTAGGCCTAGTTAATTTTCGAGTTATTGATTAGACAGCATTGGTTATTTTTCCTGCTCAATATTTTCTAAGAGTGAGCTCAATGCCTAACGAGAACAGATCCAAACAGAATATATGTTAAACATCGTATATAACCCCCTCCTATACTAATTATACAGGCCTAAAAGTATTGACTGTGCATTTTCCACTAAGACATCGGACAGGAATAAGCAGCAATAATAAAATATTCATATAAAATAGTAGGAGCCGAAAAATGAATGAAATAAGGCCACGAACGTACGTCCGAAGTTCTCCTCCGTTTGTCCGGAGTTATCCCAGCTTTCTTGGCAATCATTTTCCATAAGAAATCACCGTATGTCCGAAGTTTTCAACTTTTCAAGCAAACTTCGGACATCATTTAGGATAAGGATACCTCTCTTATTATGGGGGATAATTTTAGGAGGCTTCCTGGATTATGGCGCACTATCACCATACATCACTTGACCTAGTTAAATCTCTATAATGTGTTTACACTCAGGAGAAATTGTTAAAAAACCTCGAAAAATGTCCGAAGTTACCCCATTTTACGGTATCTGTATTAACTTCATAATTTAATATTTTTGTATTTGGGTAATTTATTTGTGCTTCAAGGTGTTTGTTCCGGATACAAAATAATGTCAAAATTATAGGTTTGACTCCTGTAAGGAGATTAGGAAAACCTAATATTTAGTAGTGGCCCCGTAATCATTGACGAACATGCCTATTACATAAGGCATCCTCTTCAAACACTAATCCGCCGTAGTTTGAATCTACCGCGCAGAGCATTTAAAAAACTGAGGAGCCTTCATCATGAGCGCACGCGACCTCACTCATGGCTTCAGTCATTATGAATTGGGTTCTCACTACGAAAAAACTTCGTAAAAAATAAAAACAAAAAGAAAATAAGAATAACTATCCAATAAGCTTTCCATCATATCGTGGATGTACTTGTGTGGATTTCTGACCAGACGCTGATTCAGGCGTCATTCCTCCTTCACTGACATATCAAGTAAACCAAAATCCTTAATACATCAACGAATGGGAAGGGGACGGTCGGGAGGGCCCCAGTCGTCAATGATTACGGGGCCACTACTAAATAATAGGGTTTCCTAATCTCCTTACAGGAGTCAAACCTATAATTTATTAGTGGCCCCTCCATCATTGACGAACATGCCTGATATCTAAGACTGGAGGGGGACATTCGTAATCATATCATAACTCTAGAAAAGCAGATAATAAAAACAACCACATAGTATTCTTACTTTTGAAAAATGTATTTAATACGGCGTAGGCCGGAAATATACAAGAAAAAGGGGGTTCAGGCAGGTGCGTGCTTCAAAGAAGCCTGCCTGACAAAAATAGGTAACCCTGAAGATTCTGAACACAGATCTGTAGTTACAAAAGGCACCCCACTCAACGAGTGGTGACAAATAATAAGTTATAAGTTTATATGTGCACATCATAAACCCCAAAATACATGTGGAGATCAATTGCTAATGAACTCCATTGAACTAATGTTACATTGCTTTCGCAGCTAAAACTACTATAACAACACTGTTGTTTTGTACTAAACTTTGTACTAGCACAAATTCTCTCAGAGAAATTTTCATATCACATTTCAACCTTAAATTGTATCACAGTTCTCATACTCCGGCGGGGTCTAGGGTGTCCTATGTCAACTGACTGCACCCCCCCCCCCCCCTTTCCTTGAAAATAAACATAAGTGACTGCAGGGCCACCTAGACCCTCTGCCTTAAAGCTATACATGGTAAGGAAGGTTTGTCTAGAGCAACTGACAAGTATCTAGAGAGAAACGTATGATTAGACGCCCACAACTGTGTGGACGCAATATCTTCAACTGAAAAGTTTTTCAGGAAACGTAAAGAGGCCGCCCACTTGCGTAAATCGTGGGCCCTACCCACAACGCCGGGATTACTCTCTTTAATGACTTCTACCAGAAGAGAGGCTAATCGCCGTTTAAGTAAGCGTTTACCCGTACTCGCTACCCATAAAGCACCTTGGGGGTTATGAGGAGCTATTCTTAAATATTTGGTTAGAGCTTGCACTGGACATAAATTATGATGCACCTTTCCCCTTTTTAACGCCGGCACCGTGAATTCAGAAAACACGTGTGCACTATGCTCATTCTTGGCTACAAACGCCGGGGAGGGTGCAATGGAAATGGAATCATTAAGTCTACCAAACCTAAGACAATTAGGTGTGTTGCTCATCGCCGCCAGCTCAGACACTCTGTTTCCGGTGGCCAAAGCCAAAAGGAAAACTGCCTTCTTTAAGATTAAAGCAAAGTCTGCAGTATTTTGATACAGACGAGAATGAAGTAAAGACAAAGCTTTGTCCAGAGACCAAGTAGGCATGAGCTGACGGGAGGTGGGCGGAGTTTAAAACACGCTCTCATAAATCCTGTTTCCTCCGCCACCGGTATGGATAGACCTGTAAGGTCGAAAAAGGGCACTCTAATCGCAGTTAAGTGATTCTTCAGAGTAACCACAGATAAACGTTTCTGCTCAAACAGATAGTTCAAGTAATTAAAAACCAATGCCACTGAGGGTACAGTTTGTTCCGTTCTAACAATCCAAGAAGTAAAAGCTTTCCAATGAGATTGATATTGTCGCTTAGTAGACTGAGTATATTGATTGAGCAATTTATTGGTCACATCCCTACCGTATGGTGCTAGCCACTTGGCCTCCTGAATGTCCATAATGCAAAAGTCAGCGAGGTCTCTAGGTTGCCAATCGTGTCTAAGTGGAAGTACCTGACCGGGAGCGATACCGGGTCCGGGCACCACATTATTAACTGCTGGCACCACACCTGCGCCGGCCACAGGGGCGCGATTAGCGAGACTAAGCCTCGATAAACTCGTAGTTTGTTCACTACGTGGCACATTAGTGACGCATCTGGCGGTGGAAACAGATAGATGGAGCTCCATCTGTTCCAGTCTGTCACTAGGGCGTCTGGCCCCCCTGCCGGCGTTATCGTCCGGCGGGTGAGGTATAGAGGGAGCTTGTGAGTCTCCTCGGACGCAAAAAGATCCACTTGTGGATGGGAGAGCTCCGCAATCATTAGGTCGAAAATGGGTTGCTTGAGCTCCCATTCTACTGTCGTGCTCTGTCTCCGGGACAGAGCGTCTGCCCAGACGTTCGCTACGCCTGGGAGATAAGATGCGTGAAGATAAATATCTAGACTGGTGGCTAGGACAAAAATCTCTTCCGACAAGAGTAGCAACTTCCTTGACCTCGTTGACCCTTGTTTCTGAATACAGTGAACTGCATTCAGATTGTCCATTCTGAAGGCCACTGACTTGCCCCGTAACGCCGAGCCGTGAGCCTGAAGGAAATACAATGGGACTAGTAACTCTTTGACATTTATGTGAGCGATTTCTAAGTGGGACCAAAGTCCCTGACCCTGGTGCCCCTGATTTGACTGAAATCCCCACCCTATGGTGCCTGACGCATCCGTGTCTACCCATACCGTTGGAGGAGGAGAGGTCCATGACATGATTGAGTGCAATGTTTCCCTCTTCGCCCAGACCGCTAGTAAGGTGTGGATTAATTTTGGTATGGGCCATAATTTTCCCGCCGGTAAGAGTGGGAAATATTTGTTGCGCTCCAATATTAATCGTTTTACTTTCAACCGGCCCAACTTGACAGTTAGCTGAATCCAGTTGAGAGAGCCGACCAGAGACTCCCAGACTCTTCGTGTCGTAGTCAGACTGTGAAGAAACCTGAACAGTTTCCTGCGAAACCTGTTGCGATTGTCCACACTCTGACTCAGAGTGAGAGCGGCGGTGTCCCAGACCAGCCCTATCCACTGAATTACTCTTGAGGGAACAAGGTTTGACTTTACCAGATTTACCTTGAAGCCTAGAGTTTTGACATGATTTAAAATGATATTGACATGTTTTATGCATAATTGTTGTGTCTCTGCCACCACCAGCCAGTCGTCTAGATACCACAACACTCTGATTCCCTGTTTTAACAATGGCATCAGGGCTTGCCTGACTAGTTTTGTGAATAATCGAGGTGCTAGGTTCAAACCGAACGGCATCCTTTGAAAAACAAAATTTTGGTGCCTGATCCTCAAGGCCAGAAACCTTTGAAATCTTTTGTTGACCGACACGTGCCAATAGGCGTCTGTCAGGTCTAGGGAACACATCCAGCCACCCGGCGGAAGTGTTAGCCTGATTTGATGAACTGTTAACATTCTGAAAGACTCGTTGTAAATGTGAAGATTCAGATACGACAGGTCTACGACCGGCCTCATCTGAACACTGCTCCGTTTGGGAACCAAAAACAGTTTTGACGTGAATACAGGGTAATCTGGGGGTACCGGGATGATGACATTCTTGGCAATCATCTCCTGGACCAGCAGCTCCACCTCTAATGAAACACAATTTGCCGTTGTCGGCTGACGTAAGCGAGGTCGCCGGAGCCACTGCCAAGTGATGCCTTTGCGTGCCACCATCCGTGCCCAGGTTTTTAACGGCCATGCTTGGTGACACGTTCGGAACGACCCAGTTAGCAGACAAGGGTTCGCCGGCTGTACTTCCCTCGGTTCCTCCGGCTCTAAGGTAGGCACTGGGAGTGAGAAAGACTTTAGTTTTTTGATGGTGGTTTTGGTGGTGTTGGCCGCTTCGCCGGCTGGCTGGTGTGGGCCGAAGACTGGCCCTGACCCGGCTTATACTGGCCGCGTCCCCTCTGTCCTGAAAACCCTCTCTGTCTATGCCTGAACTGACCCAGGGGGGATTGGGAGGACTTAGGCGGAGAAAACGGCTTAGAACCCCCTGGCTGAGCTTTAGTAGGAGGCTTAGGTTTGGGGAAGTTAAATGCGGGTTTCTTAGCCTGTGCGGGACTGTGCTTCACGGCCTGTGCCATGTTAAACACTGTTCGCCATACATCAGGGGACATTAAAGAAGGTGTAAGTACTGGGGACATAACCACCTGGTTAGCAATGCGATCAGGCAGCTTGCGAACTAATGACATTCTAAGATCCTGTCGTGCTCGCACCGCCTCAAGTAAGGCTGTGCGTATGTCACCTAAGGATTGAATTGACGACTGAAGAATCAGACGCCGGGATAATTCAACTGATCTTCGAGCATCCGCGTCTGCGATTGCCTGAGTAGACCTGAGTAAAGACTTAGCCACCTGTTGAGAAACTATGTACTGTGAAAACAGGCGGAAAGCTTTTCCCCTAAGCCTAAATTCTCTGTCTAGGTGAGAAGGGGTAGGGGTAATGAATGGTTCCTTTAGTTCACAAAGATTAATCTTAGGGGCAGCTAAAAAGGAAAATAAAGCTGACGGAACTCCGCCGGCAGAACCTACCGGCATTGAGAACCATGAATGTGTATCCTGAGGGATCTGGTGGGAAGATTTAGAAGTGAAAGTGGTTGCAAAGTTCTGAGCCTCTACCTCCCAATCCACCCAAGGTCCTGGTCCTAACTGTCCCACCTTCAACACTGGATTAGCTGTCTCGTCTGTGACGGTCTGTAAATCTAGTTCAGGAGTAATAGCCAACAGAGCCTTAATATCATTAAACCCATCCAGCTTAGACCAGTCTGAAAAAAGTTTTGAAGCTGAGGCAGGGGGTAAAGCAGGCTTAGATGCATAAACAAAATAATCCTGATAATAATAACTAGGTATAGCCTTGATATTTACATCCAAAACATTACCCAAGGCATCCAATGCCCTTAATTTCTTAGACTTATTTCCCTGGATAAACCACTCACTTGGTACCGGGAGTTCCCCTGACAAGGTAGGCTGGGCAAGCTCTGGCTTAGAGGGGTTCAAAGGGACCCATGACTCGTCTGGCCCATAAAGCAGGGGCATAGCTACCTTTCTAAGAGGCGCTTTGTCTAGAGGGGGTGGATTAACATCCGTAATGACCCTGACATTTGACGTAGTGAATGCCGCCGTAGCTGGCTTAGAGCTCCCTGCCGGTGACAAAGTAGGAGGGTTAGGAATCTTAGATAAATCGATTGACGTTATCAGAGGCCGTACCGCAGAACCTGTCAAGGGAGCCCCCAAGTCCATTGTGGGGTTTTCTCGTTGTTGATTAAAGAATTTTGATAGAGCATGAGTAAGTAACCCATCAATTTCTTGTGCTGTAACAAACTGGTTAGGTGCAGAACTTTCAGGTGAATTAGTATTATCATGGGCGGCGTCCAGGCCTGAGCCTGACCCTTGTCCTTCCCTATCTGAAATTAATGACACTTCATCTTGTCCCTCCCGATCCTCCTAAGAAGACCCCGCCGAGGCAGGGGCACCTTGTTTCCAAGATAAATCAGGGATAGAGGATGGGGTCGCCGCGTCCCTGTGGACATCGGCTACTGTGTGACTCGTATGAGTCGGACGTGGATGGACAGACCCTGGCTGAGCAAAACGCCAAACACCGAGGCTCTGGCCTACGCTCTCTTGAGAGTCTGAAACATTCTCAATTATTGAATATCCTGAACTCTCCATTTCTAGGGTTAAAATATCAATAGGTAAATCTTGTTTAGGGACAGGCGCTTCACTATACTCTGAGGCTGTAACAGAAACATTGTCAGGTGTAGAGGTACGATGAGATGCACTAGACTTAGAAGAATGTCGAGAGGACTTCTTATGGGAATCCTTTTTGGAGGATTTATGGCTACGGTGTGACCGCGAACTGGACCTAGGTTTGGAAGAATCACCACCATGGTCCCTGGGGGAAGCTTCAGTCTTGCACTTCTTACTAGCCGGGGAAGAGGCCCGACTTGAAGACCGTTGTCTGAGGGGAGACCTTGACCTCGATCTCGCCTGCGACGAGGAGGTGGCTGCCGGGGGAGTAGGCTCTCTCGGGCGTTTAAACGTCTCCACAGACGATACAGAATCCTGGCTAGTCTCTGTCGGCTTAAAACCCCTTACTCTAGAGGTACGTTTAGGGGGAGGGTGCTCTGACAGCAACTTATCCCAAAGTGGGACGTTGTCACATTGAAGTGACTTATGTGCGACAATGGTAGTGTAGGCCGACATTTGTTGTCTGACCTCTCTCAACGCTACCGCCGCGGTCTTGTCATTGTCACACAGGACTTTATTGGTTAATTGGGAGCAAAAAGAACAATTACTTGTAACCCAGAGACCCCTTGAACGGTCTAGACATCTAACACACCTTATGCAAAGGGTATGTGCAAAAATTGGGATACCCGCGCAAGTAGGGGTAATGCACAGGGCAAAAACTGGGGTGACATTAGCCATGACAGAGACTGGTGAGAGGAACTACCGCCGGGTCTGTATTGGTCCGCCGGAGCTCAGCTCTGGAAAAATAAAGAAAATTTCCAGGAATTAATGCTCATAAGGTTAACCCAAGTGTTCGCATACAAGTGTTAATAACCCGCCGGGTAACGGGATGCAAAGACACAGCTAACACATCTCGCCACGCGGCTGGGTATAAAGAGGCTAAACAAGTCTTCTTAGCTAAGAACATGAAGAATACCCTCTGATATAATGGTCCAGTATGGCACTTATAGTCTGTAGGAGGTGGTGACTGTCTCAAGATTCAATTTTGTAACAAAGCCCCCCCTCATAAAGACGCCGGCCCTTGAAATATTTTAGTAGAATAGCCCAGGGCAGGAAAATACGAGATCTGATTTTTTAACGAATTGTCCCAAACGATCGTCGTAAAAATAGAAGGCGGCGATACTGAAAGTATCACCCAATTAAGGTTAATCGAAATTGAATTTGTTTATAAATTCCTTAGTTCCTATACTTAGGGACACCCGCCGGGTGTGGAAATCGATTTGGTTAAACCTCACTGATCCTTCAAATGCCGTAAGAGTAAAGGCGGCGATACACAGAGTATCACTCACATGGATTGGTTAACTATAAGAGACCTAAGTCGTTTTATCCCACCCTGCTAAGGTGCACCCGCCGGGTGAGAAGTCTAAAAGTTAACCCCACAAGTTCCTGACCCCACTACTTTGTAAAAGATCGCCGGGGAGGAACGCCTAAACAACAGCTAGGTTTTCCCCGTGGTTTGTCGTAAACCAGGTAGAAAAACCTATAAAAAAACAAGTGTTCTCACGAACATCGTTTCTTTATATATAACTAAATATATATGTAAGGATGGGTACAGCCATCCCGCCGGGAAATAAAGGAGGCCTGAAACCAGGCACCCACAGATACGCAGTCCTGGAGAGCCACAGACACCTCCCCCGCCGGGGAACCAGCCAGTGTTAACAACCACGTGTGGCCTAACACTGCTCATCGGTCAGGTTTTTTCACGGTGAAACCGAGAAAAACCCGCCGGAAGGCAAACCCCACCCTGAACAGACACCATCTGAACAATACGACACGAGGAGAGACACGCACGACTAACCAAGGTCACAACATAATCCGTGGAATTAGCCAATACACAACTAAACCAGGAAACAAATATAGTCCGAGGAATTAGCCAATACACAACTAAAACCCGGATACACATGACACAGTAGGGCATATTTATAAAATAAATAATAACACTAGACATGTGGCAAAGCTACGAGCGGCTGGCTAGGCCTAGGTAGACGGCAAGAAAATAGTTGAAATATAAACACACACTGGAATATCACAACAGGAACCACCGCCAACACACCACCGAAGCGATAACTTCCCAACCCCGGGAAGCCTGACACGGACCCAGAAAAAACTTCACTAAGTGAAGAAAAATACGCTGGGAACGTCAGCAAACATACAGCTTACCTCATCAGAAGGATAAAAGGCAGCAATAATTAACGCGTAATGAAAGCCGCCTGCATCACCAACTAAACCAAACTGTGAAAAGTTCACGTGTCCACAACAGGACCACGAGGGTACATCCGAAATAGATGCCCCATACATACGACCCAAAATACATTGCACTGCGGGCAACCAGCCCAGGACACTCCTGCTACGCCTATCCTAACCTTACTCGATACATCCCAGAGTAAACAAATGAGAAAAAACTCACTAGGGACGCCACGAATGCGGAACCAGCGGAGCCTGAAAGGAACGTCCGGGCAGGCTGAGCGCAGAGCAAAGAAGGAGGAATGACGCCTGAATCAGCGTCTGGTCAGAAATCCACACAAGTACATCCACGATATGATGGAAAGCTTATTGGATAGTTATTCTTATTTTCTTTTTGTTTTTATTTTTTACGAAGTTTTTTCGTAGTGAGAACCCAATTCATAATGACTGAAGCCATGAGTGAGGTCGCGTGCGCTCATGATGAAGGCTCCTCAGTTTTTTAAATGCTCTGCGCGGTAGATTCAAACTACGGCGGATTAGTGTTTGAAGAGGATGCCTTATGTAATAGGCATGTTCGTCAATGATGGAGGGGCCACTAATAAATAAAGTCCTGGTAATATTGGTCGAATAGCAACCTTTTCCTTATTATATATTGAATCTGAAAAATTGACTCCAAGCCAAATATCAGATCCATGCGCCTGTGAGATGCTGGCTTGAGTTTTACTGAGCAAATCTTTTGTTCTTTTAATTCCTAGAGTATCTACGTAAGCTGAGTAAAATCCTCTGGCAGTAGTGTTAATATAATTAAGGAATACAGGTAGCTGTGTGACTGAAGTGGTTAACCTCTTCAGCATAAAAATAATAATAATATGCTGGTATTTCATTTGTTAGAGTGCCAATTCTCCAAGTGGATTCATGAGCGCTCACATTAACTTAAATGTTTCCATTTAAAAAAAAAAAAAAACATTAAAGCTTATAGTCATCAGTAACTCTATGCTCCCCAGTATCATAAGCCCTCAGAAATATGTGCAACTTCAGTTGTTTCTTAAAAGTGTCAACAATATTCAACTGCTTAACCCTTGTCTAGCGGGGTGTTTTGGGCTCATTTGGGCATATTCAGGCCCTCCTGCATGATAAATCAAGCATCTGCATGAACAAAAATATATTTAGCAAAAAACTAGGCACTAAAAGCTTCAAAATGAGACCAGAACGAGCTACGTAGCACTCGTGGTTCTCTTGCAGTGGTGCCACGAACATGGAAATTTAGCATATATCGGTATATTTTTCCCAGCTATGCTCACTACTGGCTACACTGCCGGCCTCTCGAGAACACAGGGAACATGAGTTAATGGGCGGCGGTAAGCCCTGGGAGTCGGCTGTCTGGCCCGCTGCTCTCCCGGCCATTTGTTCTCGATTTTAACCCTTTAAAAGCCTTAATAATGCTCCTAACTTGCTGCAAATTGGTGCACGACTTAAGTCGAGCGCTGCTCTTTAACCCGGGAGCTGCGGGGAGACTCTTAAGAGTTCCCCCGGCGCACTGCGGGAAGACTCTTAAGAGTCAGAGAAAATAAAAATCAACTTTTGACATCGAAAAAAAAAAAAAAAATTATATTTTTTTTTTTTTATTTTTTTTATTTTTTTTGGCCCCTGGGCCATGCAAAATCTCAGTCCTCTACCTCCCCTCCTTCCCCACTTTCCTCCTCTCCTTCAGTTATCACCTATTTTCCCTGTTATTCCCTTATTCTGAGGTATATTTTCGTGCTAACATTAGAAATCCGATTGGAGGGTGTGGTCATCACTGATAGCAAGCGAGTGCAAGAGAGAGAGAGAGAGTATCGATCGACTGTGTCTCAGTGGCCTTGGGGGAAATTGGCGGGAAAGCAGATTGCCTCACCCATACATTATACAACTCGCGGGCTATATCTCCGATTTTGACCATCCAAACGCTGTTTTCACTCGTTTTATTGTTGTTTCAGGTTAATACCTTTATAATCAACCCATAATAGGCGCATATGGATAAATATTAATGCTATTAATGGCACAATGAATATTTTAGTGACGGAAACACCTCAAATACGTCAGCACAGGGGGACGTTTCCAATTACCCCCATGCGCACTTCAGAGGTTAAGGGTTAAGTGACACTGGAAGTCGATTGAATAGACGTGGGGCAACATAAGAAAAGGATCTAGCAGCAAAAGCACGTTCCCCAATGGCTCTGGGCTCATAAAGGCGATATGGGTCATCACCACTACGCAAATTCACATTTGACTCATTATGTGTTGGAAATAGAAGATCCAACAAATACTTAGGCTCACCAAACCTTAGCACCTTAAATGTCCGTAAGCAAATTTTAAACTCTATTCTGGCCTTGATGGGAAGCCAGTGTAGATAGATCAATTAGATAATATGTGGTGGTTGTTCTGGGTGGAAGTGAAAATATTAGTCTAGCACACCTATTGAGAACAGACTGGAGTTTCTTCAAAGTAGCATTTGGTAGACCAATGAACAATGAATTACAGTAATCAATTCTAGATATAACAAATGAATGAATGAGGGTCAAAAGAGATTCCTTGCTCAAGAACTTCCTTATAGCATAAAGGTTACGAATGTAAAGGTGACAACTCTCCACGACACTATTTATATGATTCTTAAAGTTCAGATTTTTGTCGAATACAACGCCCAAGTTTCTCACTGATTCCAAAGGTTGGAGCTGTAATTCACTGAATTCTAGACATCCAAAATCTTCATGGACATTTCATATTACAGTATTCTGGCTAACATTATACAAGTTTACTGGGCTTAGAAAATGTGGGAGTTACAGGGTTAAATGAAAAATATACTGTAGATTGATTGCTATAGGTCCTTCCTAAGATTATTAATATTGTCTAATTATAACCAGAACTTAATAAAGAAAGGTTAAAATAAATTAGTATGCAGGATTTATTGTAAATATAACTTCCCATTTTCTTTCCACTTTTCAGGATGATCTCGTCATTATAATTACATTTTGGTGCTTCAAGTAGTATGTGGCATCAATAAAAATACTTCCCACAAGTAATGAGTAGTTAGATTAATACATTTAGCTTAGTGTCAAATTTATCTTAACAATTGTACATTTTGTCAGTAAATGCATTAATCTAACTATACTACTTTTCATAAGTAGCTAATATTTGTATTGTTTTTTCATACTGATTGGACCACTGTGTGTGACTTGGCTAGTCTACCCTAATACAAACTCAGGTGATCTCAACAAAATGTCAATACTGTATACTTATAAAAGGTTCATTTATGTGTGTCAGGGAGATTATATTTAATTTATTTTTATCTAGATATATAATTTATTCAGAAGATATCCACAGTTGTAAAATTATACTGGTCAGATGTGACTTAAGCCTGTATCATTCTGTACAGTCAAAATCAACAGCTTTGATAATTTATGAAATCTAAAGTGACTTTGACTTTACATATCTACGATGTGAAACAATTAGTATGGTACCGTACTAGTCATAGGCTATTATAAATGGAAACAGATTAACTTGCTTATGTAGTGATGTACACCCTATGTGGTGGATTGTGCTCTTTTATTTCAAAATGTTATTTTATTAAGCATTATTTCCACATAGCGATTTTGATAAGTTCTTTTGCCATTATCTTGTGTCGTCCCAGTTTTGGTTTGTTTAGTTTGCAAGTTTTACATTTTATTTTAATACAAGTACTGTCAGTAGGTACTAGGTGACAGTAACTTAATATTACACAGATAATAAGCAAAATTTTCTAGTAACTATTGATTGTGACTGCACATAATCACAATAATTTGAGGTCCTTTTTATACTATTCAGACACTTTCTGTTTACTAGATAGTATTAAGTCTGAATAATAACAATAAAAATACTGCAATAATAATATAATATTAATATAGCAATAATAGAAATAATGAAAGTCATAAACAATAATTAAAATAGATATAATAGATACCCTTACATTAAATAATAAGACAAACAAAACTTAATTTACTTCCACAAAACATTAATGTACGGTAGGCCTATACATTAAATAAATTAAACTTAACAAAACATACACAATAACAACTGGCTTATAAACATGTGTAAACCTTTGTGTGGATATGTAAACTGATATAGAGATAAGTGCAGTCATGCCTGAAACATCTGATACTAATGTGCATGTGTGTGTATACTGTACTGACATGACGTAGTCACACATGAAACATCTGACACACGTGTAACCCTTTGTACTGCATGTGTGTTAACCCAGAAGGAAAACCCTTATCCCTTTCAGTACAATTATTTCTTCACTACATCCTGGCTATCATTAAAAAAAAAAATCAGTTTAGAAAGGACCTTTGGGAGCCAAATGTTTGAGATGGTTTTACCCCATTAATTTCTAGATTCTTCCTAAGCTAAGTAAAATTATTTCAGGTTAGCAATAATAAAGATATAATGATGCCATAATGCTGATAGGGTTAGCACCAGTTTTAAATTCAAAAAAGTTTCTCATTAATTCAACTCCTAAACAAGTGAATGGGCTATATCATCTATGGTCAGCAAATTTTTAATATGAAATAAATTCCCTTTCAATAAAACTTGTACAAAGACAAATAATCCATCTTTGTTCAGCAATTTTGAATTTGATCCAATTTCTCACGGGTACAACTAATGAATTGGCAAATACCGGTATTATATTTTCATTAAGCAATAGGGATGCTCACGTAAGCTACATGTCCAAAAAACAATGTTTGCAATTCATTTGATTGATGGCTAGGTATGGGCAATAGTAAATGTCTTAAAATCTTCCAGGACCCAACAAAGAAATTTCAAAATCCATTTCCTTCTAGTTGTTGATCTGGGATGGTCTCATTGAGCAAATTTAAGCTTTTGGATGGCCTTAACCCTCCAGCCCCGGCTATGTATTATATATATATTCCTCGAAAACCGGGTGTTTTGGCCGAAAAACGTCTAGGCTAGGCTACCGTATATTCGTTAATCAGACTGCTTCCCGCATTCCTGCGCATCCCCAAGCGTAGCTGTGTTATTTACCTGTAGAATGGCATTAAGTAGAGCTCTCTAAGTCAACTGGTTGAGCTGTGATGATGATTTCATTGGAGATAACTTTATGGCCAAAACAGCCACTTTACACCACTTTTCGATACTTAACAACAACATACAGGCACACACGAACAAGCGACGCTCTCCTTCTTGTGGCCGGAGATGCGGAGCGTCGGTCCTGCCGGCTGTTGTTTACATGCGTCGGACCGACGCCTCGCACACCAAGCTCACAGGCTTTGACGTCATGGGTGTTTAAGAGCCCTTCCGGGTAGCTCGTGTTTGCTTTTTTATGGGCGTTCAAGAGCCCTTCCGGGAACAGAGGGTTAAAGAGCTCCTGTGCTTCATTTCAAGCCATTTACTATATGACTCGGACACAATGACTGATTGAAAAATAAATAAACAGAAATACTAAACATTTAATAAATACAGTAAACCCCCGCTAACTCGGACTCTTTTTAGTCGGAAACCCGCACTTCTCGGAATGGCATCGGCCTCTCGGAAATGTCCCTGTATATCTCGGAAATTTCCGAGTTGGACGGGATTTGTGTCCGGTTTACATTGTTCTCTCACTCGGTTTTAAGTGATTTTAGGATGAATTGAAGCCTGTGCCTTTTAACCCGTCCAGCCCCGGCTAGTTTTGTAATGTTTGTTCACCAGAACCCGGCCGGTTTTCAAAAAATGGTTTTATTCCAGAAACAATAGCGAATGGGTTAGGAATGAAGGAAAAACCACGAAAAACCGCTCAAAAAGCTTAAAGAATGGTCCTACAGAGCCCCCGAAAACGTATTTTACAAGAGTAAAAAATTGAAGGCAATTAGCCCCAAAAAACAGGTTATTGCGCGCTCACGCGCACGCACGTGGACTTTCAGAGTTTTCAACCATCGGCACGGTTGCGTGGGATACGTACACAGTTCCCATACAAATCTGAGCCCTCTTGAGTGGCTACACCTGAGGTTACGGTCTGCGCAATTAGGGTGACGCGCCAGGCGCATCTCTGGGGCTGTGCGTTACATACATCGCCGACGCGTCAGGCGCGTCGCTGTACGGGTTAATTATTGTGTTGATATTAACCCGTACAGCCCCAGCGACGCGTCGGCGATGTATGTAACGCACAGCCCCAGAGACGCGCCTGACGCGTCACCCAGGGGTGCAATGCCTGGTGAGTTATCTGCTCAACAGGTGGCGTTGTGTGTGTGTAAGTGTGAGCGTCCGAGTGTAGGGGGTGAGACAGTGAAGCATGGGAACGAGGTGGCTTCAGAGATGGGGTCATTTCGGGCCATGAGTGAGCACCGTGCCTCATGTGAAGGCAAGATGGCAGGTGCTCGTTGTGCTCTACGTGCTTCACATGTCTCACTCCCTAGACTGGAACAAGACCTCACGGGCTTCACTGTTCATTGTAAAGCGGTGAATGTTAAGGCTCTCAGCCTATGCCCGAGAGGAAGTAAGTTGGAATATAGAAGAAAAAAAAAAAAAAAAAAAAAAAAAAAAAAAAAAAAAATTGCGCCGACCGTAACCTCAGGTGTAGCCACTCAAGAGGGCTCAGATTTATATGGGAACTGTGTATGTATCCCACGCAACCGTGCCGATGGTTGAAAACTCTCAAAGTCCACGTGCGTGCGCGCGAGCGCGCAATAACCTGTTTTTTGGGGATAATTGCCTTCAATTTTTTACTCTTGTAAAATCCATTTTCGGGGGCTCTGTAGGACCATTTTTTAAGCTTTTTGAGCAGTTTTTCGTGGTTTTTCCTTCATTCCTAACCCATTCGCTATTGTTTCTGGAATAAAACCATTTTTTGAAAACCGGCCGGGTTCTGGTGCGCAAACATTACAAAACTAGCCGGGGCTCCACGGGTTAATGAATATGTACTGTACTGTCCCTGAAAACATAATAAGGTTCGTATTTGTCATTAACACTAGATTAGCGGGCTAGTGGTTTATTTATATGTACCGCCCAGTGGGGTGTTTTTAGCCAAAATAGGGCTGTTTACGTGATCATTTTCATGCCTAAATAAGACCCAGAACGTAAAACAAGTATCTATCCCTGAAAGGGCATAAACAGAGCTTTCCAATGACACCATAACGATCCTTTTATGATGGCTAGTTTTCTTGCAACAACCGCGCAACGCGAGTGCAAAAAGCATGTAATTCGGCACTTTCCCCATACAATTCCGTATATAGCGAGTGAGAGAGGGAGGGAGGAGGTGGGATTCGTGTCAGTAGGTTCGCCGCGGTGGTCTGGAGCAGTCATACGCTCGCTACTCTCCTGCCACCACTTGTCTCTCTCTCTCAGCAACATTACGTGCTGAAATTGCCACACGACCTATGTTGAGCGCCGCCAGATAGTCCAGATTTATTATACTTGACTTATGTTGCGCGCCGCTAATTAAGGGTTAATATGATGAATTTCACATGGAAAAAAAAAAAAAAAATGTATCTCAATTTTCTATGACGCGGACTATCCTCTTCTAATTCGGAATTTTCCCTCTCTTAAGTCGGACATCTCGGAAAATCGGGCTTCTCGGAAGTGGTGTCCCCCCAATTAGTCCGAGTTAGCGAGGGTTTACTGTAGTAACACTTGAAATATTTGCAAGACTATAGGTGATTATTATTATTATTATTATTATTATGTTGATAATGCAGTGTTTAACGCTGTGCACTCCCTTGATTGACAAGGCTAGGGCGTGTCCTTGTTACAAGGACTTCACTGGACATTTGCCACGAATCGCTAGACCCGAGTGTCCAAACTCTTGACGTCTCCCAATGGTATTGGGTGGGATGGGACTGTCAACCCTTCGATCAGCAGTAAGACGCGCTACTGACCATGCCAAGGCCCGTGGCATGGTGTTATTTGATCATTTTTGTTGGCCAGTCAGGATATGAACAATAACAGTAATTTATAACAAAAAAGCTAGCTACTGTATATCGATGTTAACCATTTCAGTACCGTGATGTCTTCTTAAATTTTGCTATATCTATCATTAAACAGCTTAAGAAGAAACTGTAGGAATAAAAGGGTTAATGAAGATACTTTTTAGCCTTGTAGGCTACATTCAAAGTGATACTTACTAAGCTGAATAAATTTGCTTACTGTACAGTACAGGCTACTGTACTGTACTTTCTAACGCACACAAGCAAACCTCTGCTGCGTGTGTATGTGACCGTGTAGCTTGGGGGACGCTAACACAAGCTTCAGTACACACAGGAAGACCTTCATTTTATGCATACACACACAAAATCTAACAGACATTAAACACACACAGATATTATGTACATAGCCATGGAATATTAAACCTTTGTTCTCTCTCTAGTTTATCAATGCTAGGCCTAACTCACTTTCTTCAATGTTAACCCAAAACTTTCTTTAATCTCGCATTTTCTCCAATAGCTATGCGTTTTCCTTTTCTCATTTTCATGGGAATATTTTGTCAGAAGTACATACTATTTTCTTAGCCCGGTGAGATTCCATTTGAACGTTTTTAGCTATAAACTCTACTTCAAGCTGTTTGGCCAAATGTACAGCATAGAATATTGCTAGGTTATTTTAGCAAGTTATTTAGACAGTACAATCAGCTTGAAGTAAAATTCTCTAGCTAAAAACAATCTATTTCTACTACTCAACAAGTAAGCTCTAGAACTCTCTCCCTCAATCTGTCTTTCCCTCATCATATGACTTAAATTGTTTCAAGCTCCGTGTGTCCAGACATTTTGACTGCAATGTACCTGTTTGGCTCTCTATCACTCTTTCAACTTTGGGGGTAGGGGAGTAGGCCTACACTTGTTACAGGCAACTTTGCCTTTTGTCTCCATATACAGTACATAGAAAAAATATATATATAAATAAATAAATGAAAACTTGCCAGGTAAAAAAATTAGACTATAACCAGACCAACATGTACAGTCGCGGTCATTAATGCTTATACAATACATGTATTTTCCACGCTGTCTCAGGTTGGATTGAAACTTAGTATTGTTTTACCTGATATTTGTATTTCGGTGGTTCCTCTAAATTTTTCGAGGCTTCAAAGTGTATCAGAATCTATGACCGCGACTGTATAAATTGGCTAGTCCATCCTATAATGTACTTTATTAACTTTTCTCTTTCCTAAATATTTTTAAAGTACTGTAATATATACCTCCTTTGGTATCTCTTTCTGTATATAATCAGTCTTTTATATTCTAACTTTCACAATCATTAATTTCATTGGAGGTGTGGTGAAATTAATAAAAAATAGATTTGCATACTGGTTATCACTGCCTTCTAACTCATAAATAGCACCCTTTAACTCAAGGGCTGCTAGACCCCCCTAGCACTCACCATTGCCGTGCTAGACCTAGGCCGATTTGGCGACTTCCAAAACGCAATGAAAACCATATCATCATGTAGGAAATTCAATTCCGCATCCAACCATATATATATGTGAATACCGTACCCAAAAGATGCGTGGTTGAGGTGTTACAGTGGTCTGTAGTTGAAAATGTGGTGCGAAATCGACAACGAAAGGCCGTGCGTATTGGTCTGGTGGAGGGAGTAAATGGGAGAAGCAGGATGGAGGCAAGATGGTGGGCAGTAAATGTCATTGGAAGCTCACCCTGACAGTCACACTTCTTGTTTTTGTCTTTTGGAGTGTTTTGGTGTGTTTAACATCTCTTCTTCCGAGAGGAGCGTCGCAGCCCACCAGTAAAACATCTCAAGAGGATTGTCGCAGCTCTTAGGTTAAAATCAGCTTTGCTTTCTCCCTCTCTAAATATATAAAATATATAAAATAAACTATCTTCAAAGGAATTCTCTATAATATCTGCTTTGTCCACTCCCTCTCTCTCTATATATATACAGTATATGTATATATATACCACATATCGCCTCTGCTATCTGTCTTAATAAACTACCATATCTTTAATAATGTACTACTATTGTATTGCACTCTTTAATAATGATCTTGCTTAGAATAATACCTCCAATAGTCTCTCTCTCTTTCTCTCCTTTTAGCTTTTTTAAACACTATCTGGTCCTGACGTAGGGATGCGGCGACCCCACCGCCTGCCACTTTGGTGGCGCAATCAGCCTCTGGAGCAGTGGACCACTGGTTCCTATCTTCAGAAAATTCCTGTGCTTGGTATGCTTCCAGCCCACTGGGGTAAATAAAATAGCAAAACAGTGGTGGAACTGCCATCAGGGTGAGGGACTGCTCCTTCAGTGTTCATGGTCATAATCCACTTAGTGGAAATGGCACTGTGGAGTGGGTCAGTCGGGGCATGTCTGGGAGCCTGGAAGCAGTTTCTGCCATGGCCATCCCTTTTGGGGCACTTCCTCTAGAAGCGGGGTGTCAGATTTGATGATGATGATGATGGTCTGACGTCTTGTGGCTTATGATATCTTACTTAATTATTTTTGAGGATTTTGCTGCTTTTACCAATTGAGCAATGTATTCTAGTTTGTCCCCTAGGGTAACAAAATCACCTTCCCAGACTTCCGTAAAGCTAAAACAATGTCCACCCCGACTACCTTCAAGCTAAATTTGTACTCCTGGCCGCCAAAGGCCGATTTCTTCTAAATTACAAGCACGCTATCGCTCGCCCAGAATAATATCGACACCTAAACGGGGTGAAGCATCATATCACCAAACTAATGGGTTGAAAAGTATTAAAATCTCCAAAATAATAGAGCAAAACAGATGAGTCCAAAAAGACCCGCCTCAGACCAAATAGGGTTAAAAAGATTTGATTTAGACTAGGAAGGATCTATGGGAGTCAAGGAGTTAACCCCATTAACTGCAGACACACCATTTTTGGTTACCCCCCTCCCCCAGCTCTCTTTCTCTCTCTCAAAAAAATAAATAAAACAAAATTAATGCTGTGGACTCCCTTGATTGACAGGGCTAGGGCGTGCCCTTGTCAGAAGACAAGGACATTTGCTAAGAATCACTAGACCGAGCTACCCAAACTCTTGCCATCTACCAATGGCACGGTGTGGGATCGAACTGCCAACCCTTCGATCAGCAGTCAGACGCGTTACTGACCACAACCGTGGCATTAAGAAAAAATAAATAACTACAGTACTGTGTGAGATGGTGCACCATCTTCTTGCTTGTCATTTATAATTAGTGTGGATTTGATACAATTTTATTGCCTCATATACCTATTATAATAACTTATAAAATGTTGTAAGTCATGCCAAACACAAGAGTAGGCCAACGTAAGCTTATAAGTGCCGCAGTTAAAGGGTTAATTAACCCCTTGAGTACCAGCGACGCACGTTATGCGTCGCCTATGTATGTAACGCTAAACCCCAGCAACGCAATGGTTGCGTCCGCCTTAATTACTCGTCTTATGGTACAGTCCCGGCCATAAGTCCCTTTCCACCCTTTTGCCCGTCTCTCTGAGAAATATGTAGATCTGTCACCGCCGCCTCGGACTAACGCATTAATGAGGTGTGAAGACCGATACGACTATAGATTAACCTTTACCCTACCTCCTTCCATATTCTCTCCTTACCTTCCTTCTTTCTTCGTTTCCCTTTTCCCTTTCTCATTGTGCTCCATCTAAACTAATATAATTTTGATGAGTCTGTTTGATATCGGTGTAGTATAACACCGTTATGCTAGCTAACTCCGCCCCCTACCTTAACTATCTGCATATTTATATATCAGAGAGAGAGAGAGAGAGACTTGAAATAATATTGATGTTTTTATAGCACTCGCATAGAAGAGTTGTTCGTGGTCAATGTCTCATCACCTAGTATTAAGAAGGTGTTCTTGATCCTGCTATATCAGAAGACTACCTTTAATATTATTCTACATAGACTACACACAGCGTTGATTTCATTGAAATTGAGGAACACCGTGGATTAAATACTTTACAATCAAACTACCGTCAATTACCGTGTGATTATGTAAGACCCTTCCTAAGCTAAATACAATGTTCACGGAGCAGTTAGAACGATATACTCTAATATATATTTCACAGAGAGAGAGAGAGAGAGAGAGTAAACGAATACTGTATATATATACCGGTATATATATATATATATATAAGCAAACTGTTTACTTGATACGATACTGAACAGGTCACAAATCAGTTAGTTTGAGTGTTGCAAGGAACATATATTTCAGTACTAACGTTGATATTCTAGAGCTGAATCTACATTTTTGATTCATAGACATGAACATTGTTTTCTATCTAAACTAATATTATTTTGATGAGTGTGTTTGATATCGGTGTAGTATAAGACCGTTATGCTAGCTAACTCCGCCCCCTACCTTAACTATTTGCATATTTATATATCAGAGAGAGAGAGAGAGAGAGTAAACGAATACTGTATATATATATATAAGCAAACTCTTCTATGCGAGTGCTATAAAAACATTGATATTATTTCACGTCTCTCTCTCTCTCCGATATATAAATATGCAAATAGTTAAGGTAGGGGGCGGAGTTAGCTAGCATAACGGTGTTATACTACACCGATATTAAACACACTCATTAAAATAATATTAGTTTAGATAGAAAACAATGTTCATGTCTATGAATAAAAATGTAGATTCAGCTCTAGAATATTAACATTAGTACTGAAATATATGTTCCTTGCAACACTCAAACTAACTGATTTGTGACCTGTTTCAGTATCGTATCAAGTAAATAGTTTGCTTATACAGTATATATATAAATATATATAAATATATAAATATCTATATATATATATACAGTATTTGTTTACTCTCTCTCTCTGTGAAATATAAATAGACATGCAGTCCTATGCCAACTTGGAATATATATTAGAGTATATCGATATAACTGCTCCGTGAACATTGTATTTAGCTTAGGAAGGGTCTTACATAATCACACTGTAATTAACAGTAGTTTGACTGTAAAGTATTTAATCCACGGTGTTCCTCAATTTCAATGAAATCAACTGTGTGTAGTCTATGTAGAATAATATTAAAGATAGTCTTCTGATATAGCAGGATCAAGAACACCTTAACCCTTAAAGATCGGGGGCGGACTTAAGTCCGCCTCCAATTTGCAGCAAGTTAGGAGCATTATTAAGGCTTTTAACCCGGGAACTGCGGGAAGACTCTTAAGAGTTCCCCCGGCGGACTGCAGGAAGACTCTTAAGAGTCAGAGAAAAAAAAAATCAATTTTAAAAATCGAAAAAAAAAAAAAAAAAAAGTTTTGCCCTTGGGCCATGCAAAATATCAGTCCTCTACCTCCCCTCCTTCAGTTATCACCTATTTTCCCTGTTATTCCCTTATTCTGAGGTATATTTTCGTGCTAACATTAGCGAGTTGCAAGCAGGGCATTGTCATCACTGTTAGCAAGCGAGTGCGAGAGAGAGAGAGAGTATCGATCGACAGTGTCTCAGTGGCCTTGGGGGAAATTGGCGGGAAAGCAGGTTGCCTCACCCATACATTATGTAACCCGCGGCCTGTATCGCCGATTTTGACCATCCAAACTTTGTTTTCACTAGTTTTATTGTTGTTACAGGTTAATACCTTTATAATTAACCTATAATAGGCGCATATGGATAAGTATTAATGCTATTTATGGTAAAATGAATATTTTAGTGATGGAAACCGCTCAAATACATCAGCACAGGCAGACGTTTCAAATTACCCACATGCGCAGTTCAGAGGTTAAAGGGTTAAAATCGAGTGCAAATGGCCGGGAGCGCAGCGGGCCAGACAGCCGACTCCCAGGGCTTACCGCCGCCCGTTAACTCATGTTCCCTGTGTTCTCGAGAGGCCGGCAGTGTAGTCAGTAGTGAGCATAGCTGGGAAAAATATGCCGCTATACGCTAAACTCCCATGTTACTGGTACCACTGTATGAGAACCAAGAGTGCTACGTAGCTCGTTCTGGTCTCATTTTGAAGAGTTTAGTGCCTAGTTTTTTGCTGAATAAATTTCTTTTCATGCAGATACTTGATTTATCATTCAGGGGGCCTGAATATGCCCAAATAAGCCCAAAACCCCCCGCTAGACAAGGGTTAATACTAGGTGATGAGATATTGACCACGAACAACTCTTCTATGCGAGTGCTATAAAAATAATCGATATTATTTCACGTCTCTCTCTCTCTCTCTCTCTGATATATAAATATGCAAATAGTTAAGGTAGGGGGCGGAGTTAGCTAGCATAACGGTGTTATACTACACCGATATCAAACACACTCATCAAAATAATATTAGTTTAGATGGAGCACAATGAGAAAGGGAAAAGGGAAACGAAGAAAGAAGGAAGGTAAGGAGAGAATATGGAAGGAGGTAGGGTAAAGGTTAATCTACTGTATAGTCGTATCGGTCTTCACACCTCATTAATGCGATAGTCCGAGGAGGCGGTGACAGATCTACATATTTCCAGAGAGACGGGCAAAAGGGTGGAAAGGGACTTATGGCCGGGACTGTACCTAGATGGTTCAGATTTGTATAGGAACTACTTTAGGATCCCACGGAACAATACCGATGGTTGGCAACCCTCCAAGTCCAGCCGCGTGCGTGTGGGCGCTCGCGGGAGTGATTTTCTAGTATATTGCTTACCCATCACCTTATGTTAATTGTGATTTTCCACCGCCCCCCCAGCACCCCTAAATGACCTAGGTGAGCGGTTTTTTTTTTCCTTCATTACTAACCCATCCCATGTGTTTTCAGGAAAAAAAAAAAAAAATTACAAGTGGCTGGTTCTGGTCCACTTTTATTAAATCGCTTGGTGTCCACCGGGTTAAGATACAGTAATTTGTACTCCTTTGTTGCCTTAATGTTCTTACATACATAAAAGTTTAAAGACCGTTTTGTCCACAGAGAATGTGGTTACAGTCTCACGTCCTAAATGGCGGCTTTCCAGGTGGCCCTGTGAAGGGCTGCCTCTGTTGTCAAATTTGTTATTTTGAAATCGGCCCGGAGTACCCGAGCCCACGCCATTTTAGGTCCACCCCAACGCGCAGCTCCCCCCACGTTCACAATCCGGCATTTCTTCACCCAGCTCTGATCATCCATCCTCTCCATGTCCAAAACAACCAAGTCGGCTCATGCGCATCACTTCACCGACACTCCTGATACCCAGACGCCTTCTTAATTCCTCGCTTGATACCCTGTCTTTGAGATTAACCCCACACATCCATCTCGCCATTCTCTTCTCATTCCGTTCTATTCTATCAATATCCTCCGCTTTAACCGGCCACGTCATTGCGCTCCTAACACACGAGGTATACACCTTCCCTATAAGGTGGGGTGGAAGCCCTCTCATGGTCAGGAGTGGCAACAGCTCTCTAAACTTTCCCCAGCCACTTCTGACTCTAGCAATGGAGCCAGCTTCAGCGACACCTCTGGTTGAAACCGTATCACCCAGATAGCAGAACTTATTCACACATTTCAGTGTTACACTGTCGAAATCAACACTGACAGGCGGGTCACTTAACACAAGATCTCCCTTGCACACTGCACATTTAAAGTCTATGATTCTTGTCAAAGGTCCTCTAGCCCCACTACATCTCTTGTGTACCCAATCACTACAGACGCAACATTGAATTGAGTTACTTCTCACCCCCTTCCCGCATACTGTGCATGGATAGTTGCTGCTTCTTTCCATAGTTCCACGTCCCAAAATAATCTACTGATGGTCAACGAAAGGAAGAAAGGGGTGTTTGATTACCGGTACTCAAAGGCTAAACCTTCTATTATGATAATACCTACACAATGTTTGGCGTAATACAGTACTAAACCACTTTCAATTTAATTTAGCTAAGAAAGGGCATTGGTAGGTTTACATTTTTGTTTTCAGTACAATGATATTCACAAATTTCCTGGACAATTTTTGTTTTGTTTTTTGCTAAGGGAAAACATAGACTATGGTTGAGGTAGGGGCTAACAATAAATTTCATAATAAACTCTTTAGTACAATTTCTACGTAAAAAAAAATCATGGCTAACAATAAATATTTTTGATTTAGCTAAGGAAGATATTTCTATGTGTGGCAATTTATTTTTAATCTCAAAGAGAGTCCTTCAGTACTGTACTGTGATACAAAAATATATACCGTTACCAGTAAATCGAACCCCCCAAATAATAACTTGTACAGGATACACACCTTCAATATGATTAATGCAACACTTAAGTCAGAGGAGCATTTTAAGCCTACAGTATTTAGTCAAAGGGAGGTATTTTGGATCTCCCCTGCTTCACCCCATTAGTTTGGAGATTTTTAGATGTTTCACCCCAATAGTTTAAATATAATAAAGGCTTCACTCCATTCAAGTGTCAATTGTTTTCTGGGCGAGCGATAGCGAGAAATAATCTGCCTTTGGCAGAAACGTTTTCTATTGAAAAATGTACAAATTTAGCTTAAATGGGATCTGAGAGGCAGTTTTTTTTAGCTTTAGGGAAGTCTGGGGAAGGCATTTTTGTCAGCCTGGGGGATAAACTGAAGATGCATTGCTCCTAAAAAAAAAAAAAAAAAATACTTAACATTAACCCGACAGCGCTGCGACTGCCTTCAGGAGGCACAATTTTGAAACATGTACAAAAACTACGCCAACAAGCCTAGGTGGCTGAAAATTGATCAGGAATTGGCCTACATGGCTACATTTTATATCATAATACACTTACACCTCACACTCACATACCTTTATTATTGTGGAGGCGGTGGCAGGTCTCTGGGACCGTCGCTCAACCCCAGATATAACACACACAGTATACTATACACGTATATAAAGGAGTGAAACCCAGGGCCCTGGAGCAAGCATGACAGGTGAAAGCAAGATCGACAAGTAAGGGGAGGAAGGGAGGAAAAACTGCTCCCTCCCTTTCACCAACACGCACTCCTGACTCGTCTATACATTAGGCTACCATAGCGCAGTTGGAATATATGTAAATGCTCAGATTAATATGCAGGATTCGAAACTGCATAATAAATCGTAGGCTTGTACATAATTCATTAACTGTCTTGATAGCGTAATGCATAAGTGCACAGAATTTCGGTGTGAGTATTCTAAGTTTGAGTCCTTGGAGTGCCACATTGTATTTGTTGATTTAATTAATTGAGTTTAGAAGTGAAGTTGGTTGGTGAAAACAAAATATAATACCTTACCTTATAGTTTTATGTGCTATATTCTTTCTCTGCACCTAATTTCTTGGACCTAATTCTTCACATATGTGCCTTGCGGAACATAAATATTGCTTTATATGGGATATAAAGGATATTACCTAACTCTTCCCCTCCCTCCTCTCGTCAGTGTCAGCCGAGTGCCATTCGCGCCATCCGTGCAATTCCCAACCATAACCACAACACACCCACATCATTTGTGTGCAAAAAACATTCACAGTGGGATGTGGGGAAGTGATATCAACTGGCTGATGTGCATTTCATTACGCTTTGCGAGGGTTGGATTTTTGATTAATTTCTCGCACCATAGTGGGCTGTTCCAATATAGATTATGCAGCTGCTAGGTTAATTAAACAAACTATTGGATCAGATAGTGTTAAGCCGGTATCACAAAAGCGCTTTTCTCCTCAACTCTTATCTGGCAACTTGGATACACATACAGTAAATACATAGTGAACTCTCAAACTACGCTCGGGATGCGTACTGCGCTGTCGGCGCGTAGTTTTATTTGCGCGTACATAGAAGTTAAAGATAATGGGAAAAATAGGCATAGGTTCTGGCACCGACCGAAAGATGTACTATTTCTACCTTTCATCACCTAAAAACCATAAGAAATAAAACATATTACTGTACATACAAAGATATTTTTATACCCTAAACTACCACACAAAATAAATTTAATGTACAGTGGAGCCCCCATCTTCGCTACACCGGTCTTCGTTGATTCAATTCTCGCACCACACACCAAATATTCCCCATTTCAATTCTCGCGCCAAAAGCCTCAATTCTCGCATCAAATCCCAGCCGAAACCCGAAAAAATAGCAAAAATAATGAAAAACTCGACATAATACTAGAAAACAAACAAAAACAATAATTTTGTTTTAACATAACGAAAGAATCTGCCAGTAGCTTGCCGTTTAGAGACGAAATCCGAGTGAATCCGAGATCCGATCGTCAAATGCGCAAGACGCCGCCATCTTTGTATGACGTCATCACTAAGCAGACGCTTGCAGTTTAGCTAGTATCTGTGTTGACAAAACAACCGTTTGCAAGCCTTTTTGTGCCTGAACCCCTTATCTCTCGCGTTTATTATAACTTCTAGTACATCTAGTGATAGGGATGGTTGGCCTGGTGGTAGCAATGAAGGAATTTCATGCTCAAAACACAGCAAAGACCAGTCCATGTCGGACGAAAGCGATTGAAATGCCTAGCCTAGACGATGTTAGCCTAGGCTAGGCTAAATATGACAATGATTTATAATAAAATCTGTGTGGTAAGTAATCTTCTCATAATACGTATTTATACGTCTTTTCCTCATAATATGTATTTATTGGATGTATTTGGGGCGAAATGGGTACTTGAGGGGTGGCTGGACGAATTTAGAACCTAGGCCTAGGCTAGGCCTAAAAAAATTCGCATGATAGAAACAATGCCCCAATCTACAGTACTTATGGTTAGGACTGTCATTTAGCCATGTCTACATTATTATTTACAATGCATAAGATTTAGGCCTAGGCTACTTGATGTAGCCTAGACAAAAAACATGTTTTCATAGCCTAACACTGGGAAAAAGTGCGGTAATTGTTTAGATATTGGGCCTTTTTTTTCTAGTTATTAAAAACTTATTCTATGGTGTATTATATGATACAGTATAATGCATAAAATTTAATTTGTGTACAATAAAACATGTTTTCATAGGCAAAAAATAGAAAAAGACGCAAATTTTGGCATGAGCACGGAACCGATTGAATTTTCCCCATAAGAACAGTGCCCCGATCTTGGCTGTTTCAATCCTAGCTTTATTTCTGCGGAACCGATTAGCAGCTAGGATGGGGGCTCCACTGTATACAAATAAGACACAAACATGAATTAACTCTCACTGGTAGTGGTTGAGCGATGCTGATGTTACGCGTTGAGGATGGATCTGCGTGATCGATCGATAGCGCTGCACCCGAGACGGATCGACCGTAATAATAGTCCTAGTGGTAAAGTTTTAAGTTGAAAAGTAATATATAGTTTCATACATAGTATCAAGTGAGATAGTTCAATACATAGCTCATATACATATTATGGAATTGGCTTCACATCATTTAACCAAGGGAGAGCAGTAAGCTTTGAAACGACTCTCGAGAGAAATCAAACCTCACCTCCTAACTACTGAACAGAAACAGATTTTCCATTTTCCAATTTTTTTTGGTCAATGAAAAATACATGCAATGAAAAACGAAAAAGTCTTTTAATAGATTCATAATATCCTGCTATGCTTTATAGATGCCGTACATAATAGTTTGGTACCACGGGAGACGTGTGTCTGTCCACAGTCAACGGCGGCGACGTGGAAGGGCCCGGCATCACGCCAACAATCAACATGGCCGCCCGACTCTTTGGAACAGATACAAATCGACTTACGCTTGTCCGCTCGGCGTGTACATTTGCATAATTGAGCGTATTTTTCAATTTGTTTCCTCAATTGTAGTTCAATCGTCGTTTTCATTGCGCGTAGTTAAATTGCACATATTTTGAGGGTTCACTGTAGGGTAAGACGGGGTAATTTCGCCGCGGCGCTAATAATTTGCATTCAAACGCCAATATCTTCGAAACTATTGCATGAATTCGGCTGCAGTTTAGCTTAGGTTGTAGAGCAGTTTTGGTTTAGGTTGTAGAGCAAGTTTGGTTTAGGTTGTATAGCTAGTTTGGCTTAGGTTGTAGATCTAGTTTGGCTTAGGTTTTGTTGCAGTTTCGCGGGGCCTGGAGCCGGGGCGGCGCGTCTGACGGTATGGTCGGGTGTTTGTGGGTGGTTTGTATGTGTGTATGTTTGCGTGTGACACAGTGTTGGCAGTAGCCGTCAGCTGCTGCCTGGTACTTTGTACTAGCAACCTACACGCCGCACCCACACGAGACACGTCCACACCCGCACTAAATACTTCCACACCCGTAGGCCTAATAAATACGTCCACACCCACACTACATGTCCACAACTCCACACCCGCACTAGACACAGTGGCACCTAGGCCTACACGTGTGACACACCTGCATCTCTGCCCGCCCTGTTCAGTTGTGTGTGTGTGTGCAACGTTTTTCTATTGGCATGTTTAGTGTCAGTTTGGGTTTGTGAATGTTTTCATTGCTTTTACCTGCGTGCTAGTGTTTTGTCTGGCCATTAATCATATAATGTTATCTAGTTTACTAGCTAGATGATGCGTAAAATAGGTCGCGGCGAAATTACCCTGTCGGGCGGGGTAATTTCGCCGCGAGAGTGACTTTTTTCAAAAATTCGGCAGCATGACCAAAACATTATAATTTTTTTTCGTTTTTTGGGCATCTATAGCAGAAAGGCTGAATGTATAGATAACAAATTTAAAATTTAAAAATTCCATTTGTGGCAGTTTCTATTCGTCAAAATACGCGATTTTCGGCGAAATTACCCCGTCTTACCCTATACAAGATTAAAGACTGCTTCGTCCAGAGAGTGTGGTTGCAGTCTTACATCCTAAATGGCGGCATTCCAGGCGGCCTTGTTCTGAGCCTCCTTTATCGTCAGGTTCCTTATGTTGAGATCGGAGCAAAGTACTTGATCCCATGTTCATTCTAGGTCTACCCTCCCCACGTTCATAGTTTGGCATTTATTCACTCAGTTTTGATCATCTATTCTCTCCATCTCACTGATACAGTACTTCAAATGCCCAGACGTCTTTTTAGTTCCTCACTCGATACGGTACTCCATCCCTAGGGGTTTACCCCACATATACAGCATAGTTTTAAAAGATTTGGGTCACCTATAATAATATCTCCAGTCTAGTTGCTAATACCATTGCTAAATAGTTTCAAAATGTTGCCAGAGGAAAGTTGTGGACCATAGGTTGATGTTCAAAGCTTTTGTATAACACTGGCATTAACGGCGATACTGTATCAGTGTTTGGGCTTCTGTAACAAGTACAGTAATTACATAATCTTGATAGAGGTGTTTGTATCTTCAGTTCAATTTGATTATGAAAAATTAGGAGACGCCTAAATAAAAATTCCGTAACAAAAGTTTAAAATCATAGGATAATAACCAATAACACAGAAAATGAGGCTCAAATACCATTCACAGCTCGCGTAATCTCGGCTCCGAAAGATTCTTCCTATTCAAAATTGTGTTTGGATAGCAAGGATATGGGAAAAAGATGTGACCGTAATGATTAATATTCCATTTGCTAATCACTTTCCATTCAATTTTCTCACTACTGCATCCCACACTCTCTACATATTTTTAAATTATTGTCACATTAATTAACTTCCCATTTTCTTTTTATTTGACCACTCTCTACCTCTCTATTATTTGCTCTCTTTGTTATCATTATTATCTGATTACTTGTACAGTACTGTATTTCACACTTACACTCTTTTTACTTTTCAAATAAAATTCCCTTGGCAATGTGGTATTAGAGTCTGGGGTTCCCACAGAACTGCTGTGTAGTAGGTGTGGATCCCTATTCTTGGTCCACTACCAAAAGTGCCACCTTTACTCCTCGCCAGGTTAACTTCAGACTTCCCCCCCAGGGGGTAAGGGGGCCTTCATCTAATGGTGGAGGAAAAAAAGAATATGCCTCACGCATCCTACTGCGTGTCGTACAAGGCGACTAATAGGGGGGATGGCGATAGACTTGTGGACCAACAGCCATTACTATGCAATAAAGTCTTTATCTTAGCACTGTCTTGGTATGGCACTGCTGAGGCTGGAGGGGTGCGGATAGGTGCCACAGGGGACTGAATCTTACCTGGGTGCTGTTTGGCACCACACCTGTGTCAGCAACAGTGTTTGCATGTTGGAGCAATGTTGGGCAGGACTTTATTGTTTTATAATCCAATTGCCTAATATACAGTAGAGTCTTGTTATGGTGCTGTCTTTTTGTAACACTGTTAAGGCTGGTGTGGTTGCAGATACTGCAGGTGCAAGTGCTGCAGGGGGACTCTGTTGAGTCTTGCTGAAGCATGGTTAGCATTATACCAACATCAGCCACAGTGATGACTTGGTGGGGCAATGCTGTGGCGGGACTTTATTGTACTACAGTACACTCCTACTACTGAAAGGCAACCCCGTCCGAGCCGTTACAATGCATTGTAATGGAAAAATGACGTTAAATCATTGTATGTATGTAGCCTCTACCTTTGGAAATTAACCATACGAGGATTAATTTACGACTGGCATTGAATTAAAATGGACAAAGTGCATATAATTTGCTTAACCCGTCAAACGCGATAGGCCTCACGGAAGGCTTACCATAGGGAACACGATAGGCCTCACGGAAGCAAGACCATAAAAAAAGCCTTCCAAAACATCCCAGGGGCTATCAAAACAAAGGAATTTGTCTCTAGGTGAGATAATTCCCCTCTAGTACTCATCCATGTGTTTCTCACCCCCCCCCCCCCCTCCCCTCCTTCCCCACCTTATTCCCCCCTCCTCAATTATCACCTATTTCCCTCTTATTTTCATCATTTATCGGCTATTTTTCTCTCCCGCGATAATGTAGCACAAGTGGGTTGCATAAAATATCGTTATATAACACCCAGACACCGCCCGCTCGCCTCAGTTGACTCACAGACAGGGAGAGGGGAGGGTTGCCTGTGGCTCTCTCTCGCCTGAGATTATGACCGGGTGGCCAATATCTTCGTTTTTCACCACCCAAATAGTTTTCCAACTTATTTTAGCACTCTTGAAGGTTCATATATACATCATATATGTAAAATAAAAGCATACCGAAAACAAATAATGCTCTATATTGTAAATATAATTAATTCTGTCAGAATCCAAGGCTAGAAATGCACAAATAACTACCCTAGCCCCTAGGTCTATTTCGCGTTTAACAGGTTAATAAACAATACCGGTAAGATGATAAATATTCATGATTTACTTAACATGCCTTATGAGTGCTCTAGCTCAGTAAGTTAGTAAGAAAATACTTTATCATCAATCGCTTTTCACAATTTCGCTCACAACTACATTCCACAACTAGACTAGCCTAACCTCGGAGGATTCATGGTCTGCAAATAAATATTAGACTAACAGTAAATCTAGTTATACAACCCCTATTTTTTCATTATTTTCCTTTCAAAACCTAGTCGTTTTTAGTCTTACCATATTCAGGAAGCCCTACTGATGTTCGAATTGTGGGAGTCTGGGAAAAGCAGCCCCCAAGTTGTTGTTGTTGTTGTTGTTCCCCAGGCTGTCTGGCCGAACAGCCCCAAGGTCTCGAGCAAGGCCAAGGCCATAAACGAGCGCCCCCACAAAACCCTCCCTGCTTACCACTAACAAAGCCCGGGTGACCGAAGCCACTCCAAGGCAGGGAGCTGAGGAGGGTGCGGAAACGCCCGGGAAACCAAAGCCCCACCCAAGGCCCTGTGCCACTCAGCAATTATGAAGGGAAAGTTGAGGGACAAGGGAAAAATGTGACGCTTTGGCTCCCAATCTTGGCAGTAGGGAGGTCAATCCACGGAAAAGACGCCGTCACTTGAGATCTAGAAGATACCGGTATATAAGTAAAAGGAACAGTCAGAGTAAGCTATGGGTATGGCAGAGATCGCTCAGCTCTCACTCTGATAGACCAGCCCATCACCTATTAAGTTAGGTTGTCGTGTTAGACCAGTGCTTCCATTGAAACTGAGAGTCGGCGAGGTAGACACTCGCGGACCGCGGCGGACGCCGCGCAACGTAAACAAACCAATCACCCATCACCATGTGGTGATGGGCTGGTCTATCAGAGTGAGAACTGAGCGATCTCTGCCATACCCATAGCTTACTCTGACTGTTCCTTTTACTTATATATTTTCTAGATCTCAAGTGACGGCGTCTCTTCCGTGGATTGACCTCCCAATCTACCATGATTGGAAGCCAAAGCGTCACATTTTTCCTTTGCCCCTCAACTTTCTCTTCATAATTGCTGAGGGGTACAGGGCCCTGGGTGGGGCTTTGGTTTCCCGGGCGTTTCCGCACCCTCCTTAGCTCCCCGCTATGGAGTGGCTTCGGTCACCCAGGCTTTATTGTGGTCGGCAGGGAGGGTTCTTTGGGGGCGCTCGATTATGGCCTTGGCCTTATTCGGGGCCTTGGGGCTGTTCGGCCAGGCAGCTTGAGGAACAACAACAACAACAACTTCTCGTCTATATTTTATAACTACTGTACAGTTTGTTCTCTCAATACACAAGTTCTCAATCCGCGAAATCGCTAATATGCGAGCAGGGGGTCCAAAATACCTTACAACATCCAAAACGTGAAGATTATTTGCACAAAAGTAATGTGGTTGTGTTGAGGGCATGGTCAGGAGTTGCAAAAATGGTGAAAAATAGGCACCCGCGCATCATTGTTTTGGTTCGATGAGAGCAGGGGGGGGGGGGGGGGAAGGAGGAGGAGGAAGGGGTGCAATTACATAATATCCCTTATATCTCCCTTATAAAGTAATACTATTGCACAAAAAGGCATACCGGTATGTGAAGAATTAGGACCCAGATTTAGGTATAGGGAAAGAATAAAGCACTTACTACAAGGTCAGGTATACACAAGTTGAGAAAGAGAGAGTGGATAGAGGATTTTGTCCTCCATCCCTCTCCAAAGTTATTGATCGCCGCTGCATGCAATGTTACGCTCAATACAGGGCCCCCCAAATTGGTCTCTCGCCATGTAACTTATATGTATGGTATATGATATATATCTGGGGATGAGGGACGGTTCCAGGGCCCTGCCACCGCCTATACAATAATAAAGGTGTGTGAGTGTGTGTGCGAGGTGTAAGTGCATTACAGTATGATGTTTGGTATCGATAGTTGCCATGACTAGGTTCCTTGCCCGCCGACCAGAACAAAAAGAACAACAACAGGACCCTGACGACGCCGGGGCTGGTGCAGTATAAGCCAAAAATAGGAGGTGTTCACCATATGTAATATTCTCCATTACTTGTGTTATTCCTAATCTGCTATTTCCGAATCCGTGAGGTCGCCTGTTGCCCATACTCACACACTGAGAGGACGGATTGTACATACTGTTCATATTAACTGGGTGAGAAATTACAATGTCTCTATTTTGAATAATGAGCTGTTATCTGAGTTTAATAATAAGATAATGGTATACTCAATGTCAATCTTGAAAACAAAAAATTACCATCAAACAGAGATGAAACATTTTCTTAATCTGCAAATTTATCATGAAATTGGTTGCTAGGGGACAACATTTCCCGGCTGGTTAAAATGGACAGAGTACGGTACCGGTATTATTTCCAAAAGCTCTATTCCACATTAATGAGCATGTCCCTCTCCAATATATATTTTGTATACAAAATTTGTCTGCACCAGGCAGTGACTTGTCCCTTAGTAGCTGATTGCTCAGTGATCTATTTTTTATTAATTTCACCACAACACCAAACACCCCCAATGAAATTAATGAAAGCATATACTGTACTATGATTAATGGAAAAATATGTCTCTGCATCATAATAATGTTATTTTGCTAAATATTACATCATACATCAATGTTGCCATTAGGACACCAAACTAAAACTGTAAAGTACCTCTTATGGATCACTCAGGCATTAAAGTGTACTGAATATATACATGTATGTATTTGGCTATAAAGACTTTGTAATAGTTGACCAATTCAGATGGGGACAATACAATTTCCCACCAGTTAAGAATAATACAGACAGTACTGCATCTCATTCACTCTTCTATTTTCCTGAATTAAGTTTTTATCATACTATCAGTTATATATTTGTTTTCTCTCACCATATTACTGTACCCTAGCTTTAATATTTCAAATCCATCTCTATAATTCTAACTACTGCACCTCACTTTCTTTTATTTCTTATATCTATTATACCTTTTCAAACTGGTTGCATATATTTTTCTAATTTTAACACTCTGTGCCTATTTCATAACTCCAAACTTTTAATATTTTCTAACTACTTTATCTTGCACTCTATTCTTCATACTCTATTATTTGCCAAACCTCTGCTCCACCTTAGAGAACGTCCTCATAGCCACTCGGAAATTACCGTAGCGTGCCCGGGGTAAGATGAAAAACTCAGTAAGGCGGGTCTCCCAGGGTGGGTACCCAAACGTTGTACAAGGCTCGCCCAACATGAGCGCCATTTCTGGATCGGGCTGACACGAATGGCACATTATTGGGTCTGGCTTGTTAGGATGCATCATTTCGTCCAGTATTATAGATTTCTTGTGGCCCCCTGGGTTTAGGGTGGACTGGTAGAGGTGGGGTCCCATGTTTGTCATGTTGAGGTGGAGGGGTATATTTTCCAGTGAGGGCTGTTCTCCCAAATTGGCTAGTTTCTCTGCTACTTGGGCCAATCTCTCTCGCCCATCCGACATTTTCAGGATGTTAATTATCATTCTGGGCTTGGTTGAGCTGTGTTTAGTTGGTGTATGAGTGCATGAATCACTGATTGAGTCCCTGTAATTGGTTGATTTATAAACAATCGATTCACTGTCAGTCGAATTTTGGTTGTCGGCGAAGCTACCAATTTCCTTTTCATTGCCCAAACACCCAGTTGGTTTGTTGAGAATGTGTTTGGTGGTTGAGTCACTGTTGGTCGAAAACTGGCCAGCTAATTTCTGATGGCCCAAACCACTGGTAAATGAGCCATGATTTCCAAAGGCCCAGTCATCCCAGCCTAAGTCGAACAAAGCGTCTCGTAGTTCCCACTTCAGGCGCCCCAACTCGCCGCGGTGGTCATAGATAGTGACGTACCGAACTCCATACACCCCGGCCCAAGATATTAGTGTGGCCAGCTCAGACACCTTCCGACCCTCGCGACCCCCCGAACAGATTATACCCAGGTGGGCCGGGACTTTCTTCAGCTCCGATGCGTCTGTTTCTAGTTGCCAGGTTGACACTTTTGACCGGACAATCTGAAAGGAATGAACATACTGTATTGTACTTTGAATTAATGAATTATTTGTAGGCCTATCCACAAGTAGGCGAAGACATAAAGTGGCTGTTACAATGAATGGCAAGAATATCAATAAATAGCAGCAAAAGACAGAAACAAATAATACAGCAATCAAATGGATGAGCAAGTCATGGAGGACCAAATGCATCTCCTACAGAATACTTAAAATACTGCAATCTTATGAGTGATTAAAACCAAAGAAAAGTGACAAAGTTCAAGCTATGCTCAACAGTTGCCATTATACCCCTCTAAAAGTGATTAAAAAATAATGCAACTTTCATATATGTACAGTACATACAGTATATACACAATTTTTAAGACCGAATGCTCCACACAAAACGCGGTTCCGGTCTCACGTCCTAATGGCAGCGTTCCAGGCAACCCTGTAAAGAGCTGCCTCACTTGTCAGGTTCTTTGATTTAAGATCAGACTGTAAATTCCGATCCCACGTCTTTCTTGGACAGCCCCTAGGTGCAGCTCCCTCCACATTCATGGACTTGCATCTTTTCACCCAGCTTTGTTCATCCATCCTCTCCACATGTCCAAACCATCCAAGCCTGCTAGTATGCATCACATCATTGATACTCTTGATATGATACCTAACCTTCTCCATAGCTCCTCACTTGATATCCTATCCTGCAGATTGGCACCACACATCCATCTCACCATTCTCATCTCACTGCGTTCCATTCTGTTGATTTTATCCGCTTTGACAGGCCACGTTTCTGAAGCACATGTCATTGCGCTTCTAACGCATGAAGCGTATACCTTTCCCTTCAAGGGTAGAGGGAGTCTTCTCATGGTGAGTAGTGCCAAAAGTTCTCTAAACTTTCCCCAGCCGCATCTTATTCTGGGGTTATGGAGGCCTCAGCCCCACCACCGGCAGAGATAGTATCACCCAAGTAGCAAAACTTGTCCACCATCTCCAGTGCCTCGTTGCCAAAGTTGACACTCTCGAGCCGGTCATTGAATACAAGCTCGCCTTTGCATACTATGCATACAAATTTATCAATTTCGGACTTCTTCCTTGGTAGAGGTCCCTTTATTCTAGTGCAGCGCTTCTTCCCGTGATGTACCCAGCTGCGGCAGACGCTACACTGTAATGAGTTCGCGCCCATCCCTTTTCTGCATACTGCGCATGGGTATGCACCACTTTTTTCTACCTTTCCTAGCCCTAAACTAGTGTAAAACCTTGGTTTTATTTATGTTAACTTTTAACCCTTTCCTTGCCATGCCCTCTCTCCATCTTCTGAACTTGGCCTCGGCATCCCGCGCACTATCTGCGATAAGTACTAGGTCATCTGCGTATAGCAGTTCCCAGGGGAGCCCAATTCTGAAATCACCAGATAGTGACTTCAGAACCCTAACAAAGAGGAGAGGGCTTAACACAGAGCCCTGGTGCCTCCGACGCGAACTGTAAACTCCTCACTCAGTACACCTTTCACCCTCACTGCCGTTTGTGAGTCCTCGTACATCTTCATTATCACACACACCAGCCACTCCTCTGTGCCAAATTTTCTCTTAGCCCACTGCATAACTTCTCTGCGCACCTTATCAAAGGCTTTCTCCAGGTCTACAAACACGAGATACAGACCCCTGCGCACCTTATCAAAGGCTTTCTCCAGGTCTACAAACACAAGATACAGACCCCTATCTTTAACCCTTGTCTAGCGGGGGGTTTTGGGCTTATTTGGGCATATTCAGGCCCTCCTGCATGATAAATCAAGTATCTGCATGAAAAAAAAAATATTTAGCAAAAAACTAGGCGCTAAAAGCTTCAAAATGAGACCAGAACGAGCTATGTAGCACTCGTGGTTCTCATACAGTGATACCAGTAACATGGGAGTTTAGCGTGTAGCGGCATATTTTTCCCAGCTATGCTCACTACTGGCTACACTGCCGGCCTCTCGAGAACACAAGGAACATGAGTTAATGGGCGGCGGTAAGCCCTGGGAGTCGGCTGTCTGGCCCGCTCCGCTCCCGGCCATTTGCACTCGATTTTAACCCTTTAAAAGCCTTAATAATGCTCCTAACTTGCTGCAAATTGGAACCGGACTTAAGTCCGACCCGATCTTTAACCCCTCCAACCCGGAAGGGCTCTTGAACGCCCATAACAACCTCGGCCCGCGCAACCCGGAAGGGCTCTTGAACGCCCATTGCTTGCGTGCGTGCTTTCGAATGCCGCGCGTACATTTTTGGTATCATGGGACGGTAGGTGGCGCCACCCGGCGTAAACGACACCACAACAACAGTATCTACCCCGACACCATCATGGACAGTACGCCAAATAGTGATTCCGCTGTGTCCGATACTGTGCTTCCTACGACGCCCTTGCTAGTTCGTCGCGCCTTACCCCGACGCCATCGCCTAAATGTGTTATCTCCCGGAGGTATTGAGACGACATTGAGACTATATGAGCGTGCTGATGCCAAGTGTAGTGTTGATGATATAGTCAGTGACGACTCCAGTAACTATAAGTCGAGTGATTATGGCCATGAGAGTGAGAAAGAAGAGCAATTCCTGGGATTTGCGAGAGAACATGACAGTGATGAGAGTGATGAAGGTGATGTACCAGTTGTTGAGGAAGCTGGTTTACCTAAAGACAGTGAACTTGAGAGAGTGAGTGAGTGGGAGAGTTCAAGGTCACTCACCAAATTTCGCATAAGTGACACGACTCCAAGCCCTTCCCCAGGTAAATCGCCTTTCAAGCTACACTTGTATAAGCAGAAAATACTTGAGAAGGCGGCCGCGGCAGCTAGGGAACAAGCAAAAATACTTGGTGAGGATGAGGCTGTGAGTGAGGGTCAGCGTGGTGACCCTTCTCGTCCGCCATTGTCTCCCTTATCTACCCACGCCACCCAAGATGACCCGGATGCCCCGCATTCTTCCCCACCACCCCCACCATTGCCAAGGGTTGAGGACCCCCCCCACTTTCGGTCTATTTGCCTCCTAGGTCCCCCGACAGGAGACATACTGCTGCCGAAAAGGGGAAAGGTAGGAAATATACCAAAAAAATTAAGAAAAGTAAGAGAGTTTTGTTCGAGGCTCCCGCGGCGTCCACCCCTGCCGGCCCCAGCCATACGTCCCCGCAACTTTCCCCACAGTCCTCCCCACCTCTCCCGCCTTCAACATGTCTTCCTGAAGAAGTCTTTGAGCTCACCAATACCTGGGCCTAGTGACAGTGAAACATTGCTTTCTGTCACTCGTCGCAGGCCAAGGAGCCCAGGACCTCGGGGGGACACAGCCTCACCTGCCACTCCTTCCCCACCTCGCCCACCCGCACGCCGCCCACGCATCACTGGTTCCCCGCCAGATTATGTGGGGGCCACTGATGATGAAGGGCACCTCTCTGAAGACTCTGGCCATGATTACATAGGTCCACCGTCAGGGCAAGATGACCACTCTGACGATGACTATATGGACATCGACGACCCTCGACCCATCCGCTTGGCCCGGCGTCGTGCTGCCCGTCGTGCTGGCCGCCGCCCTGGCCGACGCCCTCGCCGCCCTAGGGCGCGCGCCTCCCGAGTTGGCCGTGGGCGTGCTGGGCCACCAGCTGGAGCTCCTCGTCAGCGTAGACAAGACCCATTCTACGTTTTTCAGTGGCAAGACGTAGTTGATGGGGATGAATACAACCCTGATGTGCCAGCTTTTGATGAGGTACTGGAGGGTTCAGGCATTACCCCCAATTTTCCTGCAGGCCCCAATGCTCCACCACACGAACTATTTGAGGCCTTCTTTGATGAGGAGGTGGTAGGCTATGTTGTCAAAGAGACAAATAAGCAGCACCAATTCCAGGTCCACTTTTTGGGCAAGGTGACCAAGGGCCACATGAGGCAGTGGACCCCAGTGACTCATAAAGAGTTCATGGTGTTCCTGGCACTCACCATGCTAATGCCTCATGTCAAGAAGCATAGGTTGCCTGACTATTGGATCACCAATGATCTGATATCCACCCCTGCCTTCGGGAAATATATGTCTCGCGACCGGTACCTTGATATCCTCGCAGCGCTCCATCTTGTCACCAACACCGACGTCCACCTCGGTGACAAGCTGTGGAAGATTAGGACGTTATACGAGATGATGCGAGAACGCTTCACCTCCTACTTCAAGCCCTTCCGCAAGGTCGTCATTGACGAGTCTCTTGTGCTGTTCCGGGGAAAACTCAGCTTCCGGCAGTACATCCCCTCAAAAAGACATCGCTTTGGCATAAAATTCTTTGTGCTGTGCGACTGCCAAACTGGCTATGTCCTGGACTTCCTGGTCTACAGCGGGAAGGAAGGGGACTTGCTTGTGGACCCCCTCATTGGCTTTGGCGGAGCAGTGGTGCAAGCCATGATGGACCGCTACTTTCACAAGAATCACGTCCTCTACACGGACAATTATTACACGTCCCCCACTCTCTCACAGTACCTGCATGAGCGCAAGACGGGGACTGTAGGTACAGTACGAGGGAAAAGGAAGGGCATGCCACCTTTCCCTCCAAAGACCAAAAAAGGTGATGAGTTCAAGAAGAAGTCGGGGCCCATTCTGGCTATCCACTGGCACGACCAGCGGAAGGTCAACCTCCTGACCACCATCCACAAGGGGGAAATGGTGGAGACTGGCAAGGTGGATCGCCGCACCCAGGCCAGGGTGACCAAGCCCGATGCTGTCCTGGACTACAACATCAACATGAGGCTGGTGGACAAGTCCGACATGCAGATAGGCTTCATTGACTGCCTGCGTACCTCGTGCAGATGGTACAAAAAGTTCTTTCTGCATATGGTGGACATGTCAGTTCTGAATGCCTACAATATATACAAGCTTCGGAATGTGAACACACCCATGAAGTTCAATAGCCTGCGGAGGTTCCAAAAGCAGGTGTTGACGGAGCTCCTGGAGAAGTATGCTACGCCACAGAGGGCAGTGGCACATCCTGGGCCCGCCGTTATTGACCGCTTGCAGTGTGCTCAATACTTGATTAGGCACAGGCTTGGTTCCCTGCCTCAGAATGAATCAGGAAGAACACAGCAGAAGCGGTGCCATGTCTGCTACAACAGCAGGGTGAGGCCGAGGCCAGGTAAAAAGTCAACCATGGAGTGTGTGGAGTGCAAGGTGGCACTCTGTGCTTTAGAGTGCTTCTTTGATTACCACTCCAAGCTGGAGTTCTAATAATCATAGTGAAAGTGCCAAAGATAATGACAATATGTACAGTATATATATAGGCAAAAAGTGGAAGTAAACAAATTTATTGTTATACAAAAGTCATGAATTATGAAAACATTTATACAAATACAATTACACCATGTAATAATATGTGAAAGTGACACATATGTATATACCAAGTGACATTCATATGATTAGAACCTATAGAAATATATAAATCAGTGAAAAAAAAGACACAATAAATTGTATATAAAACGTTTACAAATCATATAACTAAGTGAAAGTGACAAGACCTAATATTTGATGGCCAAAGTATAATAAACACCTGTGATAACGAATAATCAGTGCCTAATACAACAATAACCTACCTCAATTACTAATAAAATGTACGGTATCGAGTGAAAATGAGCATTATCAGTGACAGTGACACTCTCTAAAGCATATTTGTCAAAGTGAAAGTGACACAAGACCTAATATTTGATGGCCAAAGTATAATAAACACCTGTGATAACGAATAATCAGTGCCTAATACAACAATAACCTACCTCAATTACTAATAAAATGTACGGTATCGAGTGAAAATGAGCATTATCAGTGACAGTGACACTCTCTAAAGCATATTTGTCAAAGTGAAAGTGACACAAGACCTAATATTTGATGGCCAAAGTATAATAAACACCTGTGATAACGAATAATCAGTGCCTAATACAACAATAACCTACCTCAATTACTAATAAAATGTACGGTATCGAGTGAAAATTAGCAATATCAGTGACAGTGATACCCTAATAAACATATTTTATATAATTGGCCTCAAAATAACTAGAAAATATCAAATAAACATCACATTCTCAATATCAAACACTAAAATCGTCTAAGGGAGATAAATACTTTGGCGCGACGAGCGGCTAGGTGCGTCGTAGCCATGGCCGGGGCGACGCGTCCGAACGCGGGAAGAATTTGCCGCCGAAAAGCACTCGTCTTCCCGCGCTCACCATTATGCAACCAGAGGGGCTAGAGACCTCTACTCAACGCCATTCGACAGAGGAAGGTTTGTGGAACATTATTCTTTTTTATTCACAACATTACATGCCATATTCATTGACTTACAGAGTAGTTAACATAGGCCAAAGATCGTCAAAACACCCGGTACCGCAGCACAGTCGCAAGCTATAGCCCCCGGGGCTGGAGGGTTAAGGGTTAAGCAGATATCTTTCCTGCAGCTGCCTGACTATGAAGATAGCGTCGATTTTGCCACGTCCTGGGATGAAATCGAACTGCATATCGTCGATGGAAATGCTTTCCCTTATCATACCTTCACAGACCTTCATGACTTGGTCAAGCATTTTCAGGCCTCTTTAATTTCCCCTATCCAATGAGTCCCCCTTGCCCTTATATATGTTTACTATTACACTTTTGTGCCATTCATCAGGTAAATCTAAAATGGCTTACTTAAGAATGGGAAAATGGTGGGGCCTTCTATTTATTTTTTCCATCAGGGATTACTTCCTCTCTAATCTATCTATCTATCTATCTATCTATTGCCTGACGCCGTGATCCCCGAAGGGGTGGCCACGAACGAACCGCCCCCACCGAGGCTGTTCGTTCGTTATTCATTGCTTAAGTATTTTTCACGGGTGAGGGTCGCAAGCCCACCGACCCAACCTCTTTAGTCGCCTCTTATGAAACTCACTCCTATATCACCTGAGGCTTTAATAATTTCAGCTACAATGCTAGAGCATCGTGCAGCTTTTACGTCCTTCATTTTACTTATTGCACTGCTCACAATAACTGGCGCTATCATGGGGGGGGGGGATATTGGCTTGTCATTACTGAGCTGATCTCTATTCCACTCAAATTCCATGTTGAGTATGTAATCTTTCATAGTGTACCTTCCAAGCATCTCTAATTTCTTTGTCAGCGTAAACAATTGTCCCATTATCATTCCTGACACACTGTTCTCCTACAATATCTCTACTGTCATCCTTAACTCTATAGCTAAATTGAAGATCCCATTGGGATTGTCTATGTTACTCACTTGGTCTATGACCAGATCCTGTATGATTTTCTTTGCCTTGCATATCTCTTTCTCTCTCTCTCTTTTTTATTTTTTTATTTTTGTTTGCAATTCACTTAGCTGCCATATATTCCTCCTTGTTGCCTCCTTCCTTCCATGCTTTGAAACATCTTCTTTTCTCCTTTATTGCAATTTCAACCTCGTCATTCCACCACCAGGAAGTTATATGCCTGGGGAGGGGGGGGGGGGGTCTTAGTTTTGCCACAGATTTTGTCAGTGGCGGCAAGAAGGCTACGTTCAAGGAAGTTCCATTGGCTATTTACATCACTTGGCTTAGTGCCCCTATTCCTATCTATTTCCTCCAGTTTGCTGCGAAACCTATCCTTGTACAGTACTGTATTCATATTTATTCAGCAGCCCATACTTTCCTTTTGGGCATGCATACTGTACTTTCTTTTGCACAGGATCTTGCCTTAAGCTCAGGTCACAGACTAGGAGCTTATGTTGGGAGATACATTCTTCGCTCGGGATGACCTTTATATCCTGAACAAACTTCCAGTCTTTCCTGTTCACTAAGAAGTACTGTAATCTATTTGGCTACTGGTGTCCCCAGAACTATATGTGATCATATGAATCAACCTTTTCTTGAACTTAGTATTACTCACAACCATGTTGAGTGCAACACAGGACTCCAGTATAAATTTGCCTTCTAGATTTCTTCTTCCATACCCATTCCCACCATGCACACCCTCGTACCCATCAGCACATGCTCCCACATGCCCATTTAGGTCACCACCTACGACTATAGTATCATACTCCGAGAGGCCCGAAACGACACTAAGGAAGTCGTTCCAAAATGCCTCTTTTTGCTCTCTCTTTAATCCAACCTGTGGGGCATATGCCAATATCGCACTTATAATTCTTTCAGCAACTTTCATTTTCAGAACAATCAATCATCCATTTACTCTCTTTATCTCAATCACGCTCTTCTCCCACTCCTCAGATACCAGTACACCCACTCCTCCTTTCGGTTTTCCAGATTCATCCCCCTTCCAATACAACCTGAATCTCTTGTTCTTTCCCACAATCCACTGTGCACCACACCCCTTCCAACGGGTTTCCTGGGCACAGCAGACATCCACTCTTCTTCTTTCAAGCACTTCCACAACTTCACTCGCTCTGCCACTCATACTTCCAACATTCACACAGGCAAGCCTAAATGTGCAGGGGGCTGCAGCCCAGCCTCCTGTGCGTTTTGGATTTATCAGACTTGCGTTTCTTTTTAGTGGTTAAGGTCATAATCGGTGAGTTGGCTGGCAATGGGCATCACCCGCCCCTAACTCCGGCTGCAGACTGCCCAGGGGACCATTCCCAGCACCTTCCCCCGAGATCCAGTGGCCCCGGTGCACCCCACCAGAACCAGCCGCAGGGACGCATCCTGTGTGTGTACACAGCACTATGAGTGGCCTGGAATTATACACCTAATGACAGGGCAGCCTCCTGGAGCGCTACCACCAGGTTCAGGCCCCTATACTGTTAGGTGGAGAGTGCCAGTCTGGATAAACACTGCACACTTTACCCTCTGGATCAGTTTTGGATAGGTTAGCCCCAAGGCATCAGATCCGGGTCCAGAGGGGGCGACAACCACTGCCAGAGTGCCGCCATTAGGCAACTTGGACTAGAACAATGAAGTCCTGTCACAGAGCTACCCACCATGTGAACACTATGGCCAACTCAGGCGCGGTGCCAAAACAGCACCCAGGTAGGACTAGTAGAGTCCCCTGTGGCACCCATCCGCTCCCCACTAGCCTCAGCAGTGTCACACCAAGCCAGCGCCAATGACAAGGCTTCATTGTATAGCAATGGCTATTGGTCCACAAATCTAGCGCCATCCCCCCTATTAGTCGCCTTGTACGACACGCAATAGGGGGCGTGGGGCATATATATTTTTTCCTCCACCATTGATGAAGGCCCCCTTACCCCCTGGAGGCGTTCCTATACAGGTCTCCCTCGATTTACGATTGGGTTACGTTCCTGAAAACCCGATCTTAAATAGAAAAATCGTATAGCGAACCCTATAAATAATGAGGTGAGTGGGGATGTGTTCTCTGACCAGCCAAAACACAAACACAAATGCCTAAAAACCTATAATAATAACGTAAATTGGGGCATCGGATAGTGAGGGAGACCTGTATTTCCTCTCACACTCCGTCCAGTCCCAAAACAACATTGCACGGGTGTGACACCCTGCATGCATGACATTTCTCTCAAAGTAGTAACATACAGTACAGTACGTACCATAAGCTGGGGTAGTTTTGGACATTTTCAGAGTTTTTTTTAACAATTTCTCATGACTAAAAACATTATAGAGATTTAACGATGTCAAGTGATGTATGGTGATAGTGCGCCGTAACCCAAGAAGCCTCCTAAAATTATCCCTCATAATAAGAGAGCTATCCTTATCCTAAATGATGTTCAAAGTTTTTCACTCACTTGTTCGTCAAGGGGAATCCACGCAATGCGAGCTAAGCTCATTATTATCGCGCCTCCTTAACTGGGAATGTATTGCGTGAAATGCATGTTAAGTGTTTATGTAATGTTGGAATGGTTGTGGATGAGTGTGTAGTCTGTATTTTAGCCAATTGGCGACATCTGGAAACGAAGGCTGTTGTTGTTGTTGTTGTTGTTGTTCCCCAAGCTGCCTGGCCGAACAGCCCCAAGGCCCCGAGTAAGGCCAAGGCCATAAACGAGCGCCCCCACAGAACCCTCCCTGCCGACCACAATAAAGCCTGGGTGACCGAAGCCACTCCATGGCGGGGAGCTGAGAGGGTGCGTAAACGCCCGGGAAACCAAAGCCCCACCCAGGGCCCTGTGCCCCTCAGCAATTATGAAGAGAAAGTTGAGGGGCAAAGGAATAATGTGACGCTTTAGCTTCCAATCTTGGTAGATTGGGAGGTCAATCCACGGAAGAGACGCCGTCACTTGAGATCTAGAAAATATATAAGTAAAAGGAACAGTCAGAGTAAGCTATGGGTATGGCAGAGATCGCTCAGGTCTCACTCGGATAGACCAGCCCATCACCAGAGGCTTAGGGTTAATCTGTACGGTACCATTCTCACTACGGTACCAGTCTCACCCGAAGGCTTAGGTTGACCAGTAGCTTAGGTTGACCAGTACGATACCCATCTCACCTTGTAACCGATGACCAACCCCAGATGGGACGTCACAACTTCGTCCACTTATTCCACGTTCCTATTTATACTGCTAGGTGAACAGAGGCTACACCGTTAGGAGACTTGCCCAAATGTCTCTTCCCCGCCCGGGTCTCGAACTCGGGACCTTCTGGTTGTGAGCCAGATGCGCTATCAGTTACGCCACGGGGAGGTATTCTTGAAAAGTGGAAAACTTCGGACCTGTATGGAAAACTTCGGACATACAGTGATTTCTTATGGAAAATTATTAACAAGAAAGCAGGGATAAGTCAGGACAAACGAGGAGAACATCGGACGTACGTTTGTGGCTTTATTTTATTCGTTTTTCGGCTCAACTATTTTATATGAATATTTTATTATTGCTGCTTATTCCTGTCCATTGTTTTAGTGCAAAATGCACAGTCCATACTTTTAGGCCTGTATAATCAGTATAGGAGGGGGTAATATACGAGTTTTAACAGATATTCGTTTTGGATCTGTTCTTGTTAGGCAATGAACTCAATCTTAGAAAATATTGAGCCTGAAAAATAACCAATGCTGTCAATCAATAACTCGAAAATTAACTAGGCCTAGTGAAAAAATATATGTATGTATAACTTGTTAGTAGTCTTGGAAAATCCAACGTCAAGGCTATTAAGCTAATTGCAATGACGATTTGTCTATTTTGACTGCTACGTCGTCATCCCAACCGAGGTTAAAAAAGAAAACATCTAGAGTCTACTCCTTAACTTGCTCTAGGAGACGTACATTAACCAAAACTACCACCGAAGGTGAAAAAAGAATTAGCAGAGAAGAAAAAGGAATTTACCTTAGTTACAGTTGAGACCCATCCCGTGTTCTGTTGGCGCAGACTCCTGTTGAACCTGCGCAAGAGCGACCTTCTCTTGTCATCATATTTTCACGCACCGCCATTGACACCCGAAATCCGTCTGTGCTCTTCAAATTCACCCTGTCGCTGGTATGTTTCGGCTTATTTAGCCTTCTTTTGCTAGACAGATGCTACGTGGTTTAGGGCACACGCAAAAAGGGGCTCCGATGTGTGTCAATTGGAGGTGCGTGTGAAAATAGTCTTTCGGGGGTCGCTTGGCGTCCCCCGTAATTATGTTATTTACTCATCTTTCTCTTTTCATATTGTCTTTTCCAATTAGCTGGGCATAGTTTAAGCTTATTTATAGCCTAGCTTGTTTTTCATTCAGGTTTGGCTATGCCCAATTGAGTTTTCATATTTTCATAGCCTAGGTGTTTACGTTCGTGTAAAATTCAGAAATCACCTGGGGGCCTTGCTTGATTTGTAGTGTTTGTGTCGGCCATTTTTCATCAGCGTTCTTACCTGAGTCCCGTCCTTCCGATCCTCCAGAGTGGGTCAGGGCCTGGGCGTGGTGGGCTTTACTCCCCAGGGTTTTTTCGCTTCCGACACTCACTGCAAATAGGCTATGCGCCCCTCTTTTTTTCTCCCCAGAGGTCACTTCGTGGCATGTTTTTACCCGTTTACGTTTCACCCTCATTCTTTCGCCCACCTTGAACTCGTGCCCTTTCTTCATTGCTGGTTGCTGTACTACATACATACATACATAACATTTTAAGACTGAGTGTTCCACACATAAGTGCAGTTTCAGTCTCTTGTCCTAATGGCGGCGTTCCAGGCAACCCTGTTAAGGGCTGCTTCACTTGTCAAGTTCTTGGATTTGAGATCGGCGCGTATAGTCCGATCCCAGGTCTTCCTCGGTCCACCCCTTGGTGCAGCTCCCTCCACAATCACAGACCTGCATTTTGTCACCCAATTTTGTTCATCCATTCTCTCCACATGTCCATACCATCCCAGTCTACTTGTACGCATCACCTCGCTAATACTCTTTATACCTAAACGTCTCCTCAGCTCAACATTTGTTATTCTATCCTGTAGCCTGGCCCCACACATCCATCTCACCATTCTCATCTCATTACGCTCCATTCTGTTGACATCCTCTACTTTAACGGCCCATGTTTCTGAGGCATACGTCATTGCACTTCTAACACATGAGGCATACACCTTTCCCTTCAGGGGGAGAGGCATTCTTTTCATGGTCAGGATTGGCATCAATTCTCTGAACTTCCCCCAGCCACACCTAATTCTAGCAACAGTGGCAGCCTCGGCCCCACCACCGGCAGAGATGGTATCTCCTAGGTAACAAAACTTGTTCACCAGCTCCAAAGACTCATTTCCAAAATTCACAGCCACAGGATCATCACTTAACACAAGCTCGCCTTTGCACACTACGCACTCAAATTTCTCTATTTCTGACTTATCCTTCGGCAGGGGCCCCTTTATTCTACTACAGCGCTTACTCCCATGGTGTACCCAACATCGACAGATGCTACATTGAATTGAGTTAACGCCCACTCCCTTTCCACACACTGCACATGGGTATGCACCGCTCTTTTCCACATTGCCTCGTCTCAAACTACAATGCATAACCTTGGTTTTGTTAATATTGACTCTTAAACCCTTGCTCGCCATGCCCTCTCTCCACTTTCTGAATTTGGCCTCAGCATCCTGCATACTGTCAGCTATTAGGACTAAATCGTCTGCATAAAACAGTTCCAACGGGAGTCCGCCTCTAAAAACTCTAGACAGCGCCTCCAAGACCATAATAAAGAGGAGGGGGCTTAACACTGAACCCTGATGGACTCCAACACGGACTGCGAATTCATCACTCAGTACACCTTTCACCCTCACCGAACTTCGCGAATCCTCATACATCTTCATTATCACACGCACCAGCCACTCTTCCACACCAAGTTTCCTCATAGCCCACTGTACAACATCTCTAGGTACCCTATCAAAGGCCTTCTCCAGGTCCACAAACACAAAGTAAAGATCCCTGCCTTTTAGTAGGTATCTTTCCTGTATCTGCCTGACTATGAAGATAGCATCGGTTGTACCACGTCCTGGCATAAAACCAAACTGCATATCATCAATAGAGATGCTTTGCCTGATCAAACCCTCAAGGACTCTCTCACAGACCTTCATGATTTGGTCAAGCATTTTCAGGCCCCTATAATTTCCTCTATCTAGCGCATCCCCTTTTCCTTTGTATATATTTACTATTACACTTTTGAGCCAATCCTCTGGGATTTTCTCATCTTTAATAATGGTGTTTATCAACTCAGTGACTAAGTTTACACCAATCTCCCCTGAGGCTTTTATCATCTCAGCGACAATGTCGGAGCAACCTGGAGCTTTACCGTCCTTCATTTTATTGATTGCGTCGCTCACTACAGCTGGTGCTATCAAAGGAGGGGGCCCAGATATTGGTTTTTCGATACTAAGCTGTTCCTTATCCCATTCAAACTCTACATTTAGCAATCGTTCATAGTGTACCTTCCATGCTTCTCTGATTTCATTTTCTGCATACACAATCTTCCCATTATCATCTCTAACACACTGTTCACCTATAATATCCCTACTGTCATTTTTAACTCGCCTAGCTAGGTTGAAGATCCCATTGGGATTGTCAGTGTTACACACTTGTTCGAGGACCAGGTCCTTAATGCGATTTTTAGCATTGTAAATACTGTTGCTGTCTTCCTCACCCTCGCCCCGCTTTGGCTGGTTAAGCGAGTGGGGGGCGGCGCTCCCTACCTTATCGTTGCGGTCAAACATGCGCCCCCCCACCCCATCTCTTCAAGCTGAGTTCAAGGGCACGTTTTCGGTGGGCATTCAACCTCTTTAATGCACTTTCGGGGGTACCTTCACGGGGTCCCCATGTGTGCATAACCCCCTACCTGCCTCGGTTTCTCTCCTGGGCTATGCTCGTTCTATCGCGGGTAGGGTGGTTCCTCGGTGAGTGTCCTCGCCTCCCCTGGTGTGTCTTCCCTGCTGCCCAACAACCTGTGGCCTGGTTGGTTGGGCTTTTGTTCTCGGAAGACACTGTAAAGCTTGTGGGCCTCCATGCACAGCTTTAGAGGTGCCTGCCCTTGCAGCCTGTCTCAGTGTCACCTCTGGCATTCGATCCGCTTTTTTGGTGCGGACCGGCTAAGTTCGGTCCCGCACTGGTGCGGGGGTTGATTCGGTTTCGTCTCACACAGATTGTTTCCAGTGCGGGGCTCTTTACTGGTTGGGTTCCGCTATATTGCGGGTTGTAGAGCCGAAGTGAACACTGTCATAGGCCCGCACTGATGCGGAAGTGGGAGGCCGTTTTCTGCTCCCAGCCCCGCACTGATGCGGAAGTGCGGGGCCCGTTTTCTGCTCCCCATCTGTCTTTTTCCGCACTTGTGTGAATGTACTGTGACTTGAGTAATGCATGGGAGGTGTTTTACACACACCTTCTCTATTGGTTGTCCCTGTTGATATATGTGACATAGACCCTGCATTTAAGGTGTCGAGTGGTGGTTAACACTTTCTCCATCTTTGCAGATCTCCCTAGTGTGGACTACTCAACTCCCTCATCGCTGCCCTTGCTGTTACTGGAGTCGTGAGTACAGAACCCTTCAATTTGCTTGCATATTGGTTCTTATATGTCCTTCATTAATGGATTACTGAGACTTACTCTGCCTTTAAGATGTCGGGTGGTGGTTCACACTTTCTCCATCTTTGCAGATTTTCCAAGTGTTCCCTCTCCACCTACGATTGCGGATACTGGGCTCGTGAGTACCCTAACCCACTGTGGTTGTTTGCTTATTGGCTACACATGACATTGTTGGTTTACTGGACATATTTCGTGATTCGCCCTCTACGTTGGTCCTTTTGGTATTTTTTCTTCGCTTGCAGAGGGATGCCTTCTTGTTTTCGTCCGGGATGTGACTCCGCACGCATGCGGAGGCACCGAACCTGCATGCTCCACTCCCACTGTGTTTCCACCATTGCCTGCACTCCTGCATTACGTGGGGACTGTATGGATCTGATAACAGGAGGGGTCTAACCTGGAGATGGAAGTCCAGACCCCCACTCAGCTTTTCTCACCGCCGCCGGAATGTCTCTTTGGAGGTGGCCAACGTGATTACATCGATGCACGGACAGAGAATCGTGTCGGAGGTGGGAGCCGATCAAAAGGCTTTCATCTCCCGTGTATTCCTGGTACCCAAGAAGGACTGCGACGCTATGCGACCGGTGGTAGATCTGTCGGCCCTCAACGGGTACATCGTGAACACACGGTTCCGAATGCTGACGGTACACCAGGTACGATTGGCAGTGCGGCCTCTGTCGTGGGTGGTGTCGCTGGATCTCAAGGATTCTTATTGGCATATTTCAATACATCCTCGGTTCCAGCGCTTTCTGGCCAATCAGTCTTCCGACCGCGTGTTCATGTTCGACAGGCTTCCCTTCGGTCTCAACATCGCGCCGCAGGTCTTCTCGAAACTCGTAAAACAGGCTTTGGATCATGTCCTCCGGAGCGGCATCCAGATCCTGTTTTTACCTGGACGGTTGGCTGATAGTTTCCGACACCCGAGAACAATGCACACACGACACCATCACAGTTGTACAACACATTATGGGTTTGACAACCCGAAGGGAAGGAAGGAAAAACTTCTATTTAGTAGTGGTTCCGTAGTCAATGACGAAGAGCCTATACTATATATAGGTTGAGATTCCGGGACCCGTTCGGGAATACCCGGAGTTCTTATCACAACCGTTGCGTATATAGCATAAAAACAATTACCCATTAAATCTTACCAAGGGTTCATCATTGAAAAATGGATACCACTAGAAATAAAATTTAAAAGAAGAATCTATCATTTCAAATCTCCCGGTGCCTCAGCCCTCTAGCTGTGTTGTCGTAATGCTTCCCTTGCGCGTGATGCCAGATTCTCTAGCGTGTTTATCTGCCTCAAATGTTATATCAAGTTGGGCATGTGCATGGGAAGGGGAAGGTGGGTGGGAACCTTGGCGTCATTGACTACGGAACCACTACTAAATACTGTAGAAGGTTTTCCTTCCTTCCCTTCAGGTTGTCAAACCCATAATTTAGTATTTATTGGTGGCTCCTTACGTCAATGACGTAAGAGCCTATGATAATATGGCCTCGTTCTGGGCTCCTCAGAGTCCGGGTTAACCTCGATCACGATGGTCGAGAACCAAGATCATCTTAGGGGGTACCCCTTAATCATTCCTAAGGTTGGGACGGAGCCACTGAAAAGTAGAAAATAAAAAATAAAAGACTTAACACAGTTTGAAAACCGCGCCTGCGTGCATTCTGATCTTCCTTTGCTTCTCATACCCTGCCCGCTAATCCACCTCTCAGGTGCGTTCTCTCTCGACCGTCGTCCATCAAAAAAGGACGCATATTCCTTCCTCCCCTATTCAGTTTACATAGCCCCTCTTAAATGCATCAGTTTTTAGTCCATAGTGAGTCTATTTGCATATTGAGTTGCATATGTGTTTTGGAATGTATTTATTTTAATTGTATTCACTTGTAAACCTGAATAAGCAAGGACTTAGTTTCTAGGCTGGTCGACGATCGTGTATTCAGGACGCCACTTTGCTTCAACTAAATGTTATCATACGAGCCTTGGCTCTCTAGCGGCAGTGTCTTTTTTTTCTGTGAAAATGTGTATTAACATTGTAGCTTGATATTAATTTCCTTAAGTGTTGAGTACTGTGTTAGTGTCAAATGCATAGAACTATAATTCTTTGCTTGTACTCCCCATGGTTGTGCTCTGGCCAGGGGTTACTTTTCATAACCAATCAATGCTAAGTTACTCATTAATTTATCACACATTGTTGAGAATAAATGGTTCATACCATATCAACTGCAATACCTTCAGTACCTACCATCAAAGCTTTCTATGTGATGGTGGAATTCTTAATGCCTTACCTTAATCAATCAAGAGTGCCTTTTCATACATTTTTTGCCTTCAAGACAGTTATATGGCATTATTTTCAGTGTTAACCACCAAATATTTATAGCTGATGGCATAATATTGTGATGTTAAATTCAATATCAACCTTTTTATAGTAGCCTATTTTACTACTTATTTAGGCACTCGTATTTATTTATTCCAAATGGTACCAAGTAGGCCTACAACAGGTAGCCGGAGTACTCAAAATAATATCTTGATTGAATATATCTCACTGACTTACAAAGATATAAGAATTAAAAAAAAACATGTTTATATCTCACTGACTTACAAAGATATAAGAATTTAAAAAAACATGTAATAATATCTTGATTAAATATATCTCGCCGACTTACAAAGATATAAGAATTTAAAAAAAAAAAAAAACATGTTTATATCTCACTGACTTACAAAGATATAAGAATTTAAAAACATGTACAAAGTTACATAAAGGATCGCCAAATAACACTCGTGGCCGAGTAGGCCTACCCTTACGAGTGCAAAGACCATGGCGTTGTTGAGAATTCTTAAGTCCCCGGGTACCCTAGACCTTATCTCAACAAGGCCCGGGTACCAATACTGCCGGTAAAAGACAGACCCGGGTACCTTTATGGCGAATGATATTATAATACCAGAACAAGTACTGTATATCAAAAACAGTCCCGGGTACAATTAGGCTACGGCCGGTTACTCTGGAGACTGTTAAAACTAAGACAGACCCGGGTACCAATACTCCCGGGTGGTATTATAATCCATATAAAATATAAAGACAGCCCCGTGTAGTAATAGGCCATAGCCGGTTACTCTGGAGGCTGTTAAGACGATGACAGACCCGGGTACCAATATTCCCGGGTGATATCATAATGCCAGGCCCGGGCACCAGTAGGCCATTTACCGGGTACTCTAGGCCTTACCTAAACAATATAAAGACAAGTACCAATATTCCCGGGTGGCATCATAATGCCAGAAAACAAATATAATGACAGCCCCGGGTACAATCAGGCTATCGCCGGTCACTCTGGACGATGACAGACCCGGGCACAAGTAGGCTATGGCCGACTATACTGGACGATGACAGACCCGGGTACCAATATCCCCGGGTGGTATCATAATGCCAAAACATCCCGGATACAAGTAGACCATTGCCGGTCACTCTAGACGATGTCAGACCCGGGTAACATGCTCCCGGGTAGTAGCATACCATAATAAGACCCGGGCACCAGTAAGCCAGTCTACCGGGTACTCTGGCGACTGTTGAGACGATGGCTTATTCTACAATATTTTCTTTTGAAAGCCCCGGGTACCCTAGACCTTGTCTAAACAATTATACAGTCAGGCCCAGGTAACAATAATTGACGGGTGATATTACAATGCCGGGTACCATGACATGGTTCATAGTTTCACAATGACAGGCCCGGGTACCGAAAAAATTGAGACCACCATATGGGTGCTGTGTTACTCAAAGCCGTGTCATACTATGACAAGAACAAGTCCGGGTACCAGTAAGAGAAACAGATATTATTTTACCGGGTACCCTAAGCTTTGTCATACTTTAATAAAGACAAACCAGGGTTCCAATAATGGAATCAAATGGAAATTACTGCAGGGTACTCTAGGCTTGGTCACATTATAATAAGGATGTCATACCATATTAGAGACAGGCCCGGGTACCAGTAACTAATATAACTATCGGATTTACGATAGAAACGAGAGCTTAAATAAGTACTTCTATCTAATTAGTTTATTTAAAGTAAACAATACAAGGCTAGATCCTAATTTTGCCCAAGTTAAGTAGGCCTAATAAGTACTATTTCCATCTCTCTATGCAAAATTGACTCCTTGGTATGATTCACAGGCTCAGGTAATGCGCTGCATTACCAGAGAAGAATCTGGACATCAATCAGAACATTCCCTCCCGGCCAAGTGATAACCACAGAAGGAGATGAACAGTATTCCAGATTTCAAGGCCATGGTAGACCTAACCATCTCACCTGTTACTCCCTTCACTCGGCTAACAAAACCGTAATCTTTAAGGTGAGTTCACTGGGAAAAACTCTAGAAGTTTCCGGCTCACCTACTAAGTATATTCTCACTAATTACATAATTTTAATTAATTTCCAGGAAACAAGTACAAGTTTTCTTTCCCTTTCTAAAAGGCTATACAGTAAACCTTCGCTAACTCGGACTCTTTTTACTCGGAAACCCGCACTTCTCGGAATGGCATAGGCCTCTCGGAAATGTCCCTGTATATCTCGGTAAAATTCCGAGATATCCGATGTGTATCCGAGGGACCAAAGTGGCTTGTCGGACAGGTGGCCATATATCTCGGAAATTCCGAGATATAAGGGTAAAATTCCGAGGGCCCAAGTGGTCTGTCGGACCGGTCACCTCACAACTCGGAACATATCAGAAAATTCCGAGATATCCGTGGCATCATCCCCAAGCCGCGGACACCCTCACGCGGCGCGTCTCCATAACAACCACTGCCCCCGCATGCACCCCCCACCCCGTATCCTCCATCCCACCCCCCCCTTTGTTTACCCTGACTCATCCTCGTCAGTCCTCTTGTTTCTCTCGTGCGCACCGTACTGTATTCGTCAGCCATTATGCCTCCCAAGGCTAAAGTGAAGCGTAAAGTGACATCCGTATCTCTGGAGACGAAGCTGCAGATGCTCAAGGACTTGGATGGCGGTATAAGAGCCAAAGCCTTACAAGAGAAGCATGGGCTTGGGAAGTCTACTGTCTACGATTTCATCCGTGACAAGGAAAAGATCCGACAGCATGGCGCCGCCCTTCTTCATGGCCCAGCCTCTTCCAAGATATTCAGGAAAGCCAAGTTGCCCTTCCCAGATATCGACGCAGCAGTCATCAAGTGCGTGCAGAAGGTGTGCCAGTTCGAGGGATAGATATACAGCATGCCGCAGAGAGACTTGCTGGCCATCTTAATCACTCCGATTTCAAGTGTAGTGAAGGTTGGCTGTGGCGATTTAGGAAGCGCCATGGCCTGTCTAACAGGAGTGTTTGTGGCGAGATCCTGCGTGCCGACACAGCTGCGATCGGTCCTTTCACTGAACATCTTAAGAAAATTATGACCGATGAACATTTGCAGTTATTCCAGGTCTATAACGGAGACGAAACAGGACTGTACTGGCGGACCCTTCCTACTAAGACCCAGGCGTACCAGGAGTTAACATAGACTCCTGGACATTTACCTAATTGTAGTTTACAGGAGTTGAGCTAAGCTCGTGTTGTCCCGTCTCTCAGTCTACTTTTTATCCAATTTTTTCTTGAAAATATGGATGTTCCTTGCCCCTACCACCTCCTCCTCCAGCCCATTCCATTTGTCAATACATCTATAGGGGAAGCTAAACTTCCTGATATCGTTCTTGCAGGTAGGTCTTTTTACTTTGTAGCTGTGGCCTCTAGTTATTCCTGTATCCATAATTAATATATCCTCCCTATCCAGCCTCTCCAGCCCCCGGGCACATTTGTACATCATTATCATGTCTCCCCTCTCTCTCCTCTCTTTAGACTCGGTAGATTTAATTTGTCTAGCCTCCCTTCATATGGCAGTTCTCTGAGACTTGGAACCAATCTAGTGACTGCTCTCTGGATTCTTTCTAACTTGTGAATATGCTTCTTTAGATGCGGGGACCACACCACTGCTGCATACTCCAATCTTGGTCTAATCATACTCTTCATAATTTTCGCTACCATGGTCTCATCCAAGTAGTTCAGAGCAACTTTCATATTCCCGGCTATTGCATACATTCCGCTAAAGAGCTTGTTAATATGTTTCTCTGGCGACAAATTATCTTGTATAATCAACCCTAAATCTTTTTATTTTTTGGCCTTGCTAATTATATTATCTCCCATCCTGTACTCCCAATTTGGTCTATTCACACTTCTTCCCATATTTAACACATGGCATTTACTTATATTAAATTTCATTTTCCACTTGGTGCTCCATTCGTATATTTTATCTAAATCCCCTTGCAGCTCCTCACAACTACTTTTATTTGTTATTTGTCTCATAATTTTTACGTCATCTGCAAACATTGACATGTAAGAGTTTATGCCTATCGGCAGGTCATTCACGTACATAAGGAACATGAGAGGTGCCAACACAGATCCCTGCGGCACACCACTCTCAACTTTCCGCCACGATGAGTAAGTTCCTCTAATGTTGGTCCTCATTTCCCTATCTGTTAAATAGCTCTCCATCCATTTCAGCAAACTCCCCCTGACACATCCTAGCGTCTCAAGCTTAGATAACAATCTCTTATGTGGTACCTTATCGAATGCTTTGGAAAGGTCTAAGTAGACGCAGTCCACCCATCCGCCTCTTTCTTGGAGTACATCTATCACCCTACTGTAATAACATAGCAAACTGGTAACACAAGATGTCCCTTCTCTGAATCCAAATTGCTTTGGGGTTATTATCTTCTTTCTCTCCAACATTTTCATCCATCTCTTCCTAATTAGCTTTTCACAAATCTTGCATACAATACTAGTAAGTGAAACTGGTCTATAGTTTAGAGGGTCCTCAGGGTTTCCATTCTTGTATATCGGAATGATATTAGCTCTTTTCCATTCAACAGGAACCTGTCCTTTATCTAAGGAAGCTTGAATTATGTCCCTCACTGGCTCCACTAATTGCTCTGCACACTCCTTTAAAACCCAGGCAGACACTTCATCTGGTCCCATAGCTTTCCTTACTTCAAGTCCTCTCATCGCAGATAACAGCTCATCTCTAGTTATTTCAATCTTACTAAGACCACTCTCCAGTACTCCCGCCTGTGGTTCGTCAAAACCTTCCTCTCTAGTAAAAACTGACCCCAATTTGTTATTCATTACCTCACACATGTCCGATACATTTTCATACGTCCTAGCATCAACTCTTAATTTAGTAATTTGTTTCTTTACCTTCAACTTACTGTTTATATATTTATAAAATAATCTAGGGTCACTTTCACATTTATTTACTATGTTCTTCTCATAGTTCATTTTAACTTGCCTAATTATGTTAACATATCTATTCCTCTCCTGTTTATATTTATTCCGATTACTCTCAGTGTTCCTTCTTCTTAATCTAGCCCAAGCTGCATCACGCCTACCCAAAGCTCTTTTGCATTTCAAATTAAACCAATCTTTCTGCTTAGTAAAATTTCCAGTTTTATATCTTGGGACAAACATATTGGTTCCTACTCTATAAATTTCGAGGAATCTACTATATTTACCTTGTACGTCCCGTTCCTTCAAAATAAGATCCCAATCTACTCCCTCTAAATATCTTTTCAAGGATACATAATCAGCTTTACTATAATTTAATCTGTCATTTATGTAGCTATTGTCTAATCTATTGGCATTACTCGAGGTCAACTTCCATTTTAGTAATAGGTGATCACTTTTACCTACAGGACATAGATAGTTTATATCACTAATTTCGTGAGGATCTTTTGTAAAAATCAGATCGAGTTTAGAAGGTTCGTTATTACCCCTCATTCTTGTATTTTCCTTCACATGTTGTGCAAGTACATTTTCCGTAACCAATTCCACTAGCCGACTTCCCCAAGATCTCTGATTTGGCCCTGCATCTCCCGATTCCCAATCAACCTCACTACAGTTGAAATCTCCTACCAAGATCAATCGATTCTTCCTTAAAAGCAATCTTCTCAACGACTGAATCATATCCTCTACCATCTCCTCAAACTCCAACTCCCTCCATGCTCTGGTCTTTGGTGGCATGTAAGCTACTGCTATGTCTAGCTTTTTTCCTTCTATATCATTGAGTTCAACTGCCATTATTTCTGCCTTGTCATTATTTAACTCCACGTGCTTTGCTGTCATAGGGTTCTTAACTAATACTGCCACTCCACCTCCCCCTTTACCCTTTCTATCATTTCTCCATATATTATATCCTTCACTAAACACTATGTTGCTGTCAAAGTCCTGGTTCAGCTTTGTCTCTGTCAAACAGACTATCTGTGGTTGATCTTTTCTTAATATATTATCTAACTCTACCTTTTTACTGTTTATTCCATCTATATTAGTGTAGTAGCACAGTATATTTGAATACACCTCCTTGTTTCTCTTCCCTCTCTGCCTCCTACTGTCAAGGAGCGCATTTCTGTGTTATGTTGCACCAACGCTGATGGGAGTCACCGCCTCACACCTACTATTGTTGGGAAATCACAGAAACCAAGAATCTTAAAGGATATAACCTCTGAAGTGCGCATGGGGGTAATGAACACCTCTGCCTGTGCGCATGTATTTGAGCTGTTTCCATCACTAAAATATTTATTTTACCATAAATAGCATTAATACTTATCCATATGCACCTATTATAGGTTGATTATAAAGGTATTAACCTGTTACAACAATAAAACAAGTGAAAACAGCGTTTGGATGGTCAAAATCGGCGATACAGGCCGGGAGTTACATAATGTATGGCTGAGGCAAGCTCCTCTCCCGCCAATTTTCCCCAAGGCTGGAGAGACACTGTTGATCGATACTCTCTCTCTCTCTCTTGTACTCGCTTGCTAACAGTGATGACAATGCCCTGCTTGCAACTCGCTAATGTTAGCACGAAAATATACCACAGAATAAGGGAATAACAGGGAAAATAGGTGATAACTGAAGGAGGGGAGGAATGTGGGGAAGGAGGGGAGGTAGAGGAGTTATATTTTGCATGGCCCAGGGGCAAAAAAAAAAAAAATAAATAAATAAAAAAAAAAAAAAAAAAAAAATCGGTTTTAAATAGATTTTTTTTTCCCCCCTGACTCTTAAGAGTCTTCCCGCAGTCCGCCGGGGGAACTCTTAAGAGTCTTCCCGCAGTTCCCGGGTTAATGAAGACCAACCAGTTGCCTGTGGATTATTATGGGGCCAAGAGTGCTTGGTTCAACCAGCGCATCACAGAGGAGGTGTTTCATGCACGTTTTGTGCCTTCAGTGCGATCTTTCCAGCATAGGATCTATGGTATCCCTCCTGACGATTGCATTGCAATCCTCCTGCTGGATAACGCACCTGCACACCCGTGTACCTCTAAGTTGGAGAGCTCGAATGATAAAATAAAAACTATGTATTTGCCCCCTAACACAACCAGTGTTATCCAGCCCATGGACCAGGGTATCATCGAGAGTTGTAAGAGGCGATACAAGAGGAAATTCCTAGAACAGTGTCTTGTGATCGTTGAGGATGGGATGGACGAGGAGGACTACGTGGACGAACGAGGCAAGAAAACACTTCACAATTTAAAGAAGTACACCCTCCGTGATTGTATCTACAACTGGGCCGAAGCTTGGAAAGAAGTCCCATTTAACCTATAAACGGCGAGCAGGGGGTATTGAACTTGATGCCCCTGGGCGAGAATATTAGGCTCCATTCATGCCTATAATCGTCATTTTACGATAAATATCGTTATTACTTATTCATATGCGCCTATTTTACCTTCACTATGAAGATAGTAACCTGTAACAACAATAAAACAAGTGGAAATATAATTTTTCTGGTCAAAATCGCGAATATACATGGAGCAGCCCATTCATGAATTATGGAGCAAATTGAGGCAACCCCTCCCTTCACGAGGCCTCAAGCCTGACTGAGCTTACTCATCCACACTCTTGCTTGTGTAACACACCCGCTAGGCACATAAGCACATCCTCCACACATTTTGCTAATGTTAGCACAAAAATATACCAACGAATTAGGGAATAACAGGAAAAATAGGTGATAATTGAAGGGGGGAGGGGAAAGGAGGGAAGGAGGGGATGTGGAGGAGTGATATGAGGTATAGGGAAAAAAAAACAAAAAAAGAATTGTTTAGTGCTACTGGGGCCGTTTAAAATGTTTTTTTTTTAGGCCTTCCCTCTTAAGAGCTTTGCTGCCCTCGCCCAGTAAAACTTCTTATGAGCTTTCTCGCCGTTGCCGGGTTAACACTCTGAAGAATGGATGGTGTAAGCTGCTTGATATCCCCAAAACCAACGATAATGGCTTCATTGGGTTCGAGGCAGGGGATTTTCGCAACCTACTTCAGCAGGCCAACCAGGGTGACCTTCCAGAGGCGGAGGTGGAGGACTGGATACAGCAAGATGTCGATCTACCAGGCCATTAACACAGGACTGATGAAAAAATTGCTGCAGAGGTGCTCGGTGGCACTGTAGCGGAGGAGCCAGACGAAGACGAAGACGCAGCAGAAACTGGTGAGGCAAAGGTCAGCCTAGCCAGTGTCCTGGATTCATTTGATACCATTCTTAAGTACCTGCCGCAAGAAATGGATGAGAAGTTAACTTTTCTCTACGAGCCCCTTCGAAGTGGCCGCTTTACTGTGCAGAAGGCCTACCTGGACAGCAAGAAGCAACGCAAGATTAGTTCCTTCTTCACTCCAACGCCAATATCAACCAGACCTCGAACCTCCTCTGCTGCTAGTTCAGTCTCAGTTGCATCAACCTCCTCCCTTGCATCGACCTCCCTCAGTACAGCTGACACGATCCCATGGTCAGATCTATCCATGGACCTAGATATCTGTACAGGTAGTGACATTGACGATGTGATGGTATTGCCTGAGGCTAAGGGTAAAGGTCCTATGAGCGGTAAGGGACATGGTCCGAAGAAAAGTGGGGGTGTGGAGAACAGTGAGGTGGCGAAGAACAGTGTGATGGAGAAGGACAGTGAGGTGGAGAAGGGGAGTGAGGTTGAGAAGGACAGTGAGGTGGAAGAGAACAGTGCAATGGAGAAGGACAGTGAGATGGAGAAGAACAGTGAGATGGAGAAGGGAAGTGAGGTGGAGAAGGAAAGTGAGGTGGAGAAGGAAAGTGAGATGGAAGAGAACAGTGCAATGGAGCAGAACAGTGAGGTGGAGAAGGACAGTGAGGTGGAGAAGGACAGTGAGATGGAGAAGGACAGTGAGATGGAGAAGGGGAGTGAGGTGGAGAAGGAAAGTGAGATGGAAGAGAACAGTGCAATGGAGCAGAACAGTGAGGTGGAGAAGGGGAGTGAGGTGGAGAAGGACAGTGAGATGGAGGACAGTGAGATGGAGAAGGGGAGTGAAGTGTGGGGATGGGAGAGAGGGGAGGGGGGAGGGGGGAGGGGGGAGGGGGGAAAAGACAATCAAGGAATAACAATCAGCAAGGAATAACCATAAAAAACTACAGCAAGACTACATACAAACCTACAGTACACATCACAGGGGAAGGAGTGAAGAAGGGACCCGTTTCCAGTCTTTCTTATGGGAAGGTGAGTGTTCCTGATCAGTACATTACAGTATAGTACACTGTGCTATACAGTAATGTACTGTTCACTAAAAATATTGTACTGTTGTACTCCCTTTATACTACCACATGTATATACCTGTATATTTACCTGTACAGTACATTAACATATATTATGTCTGCCGTATACCTGTACAGTACTGTAATTAATCTTGAGTTTACGTTGTTAGTGATAGGGTAGTCTCCGTTTTCTCTGGTGGCTTGGACTCCCTCTTCTAATTCGGAATTTTTCCTCTCTTAAGTCGGACAGTATCCGTTTTCTCTGGTGGCTCGGACTCCCTCTTCTAACTCGGAACTTTCCCTCTCTTAAGTCGGACACTAAGTCGGACTTCGGACATCTCGGAAAATCGGACTTCTCGGAAGTGGCCTCCCCCCAATTAGTCAGAGTTAGCGAGGGTTTACTGTACCTGACTAAAAAAATTACCAAGTAATTATATCCAGTGATACCGGGTAATAATTCACTAGGCTATTTCTTACATAAAAGGCAAAAGCAGTTTATTTAAAATAAAGGATAGATGACTAGATCCTATTTTGCCAAATCTAAGTACAGTGCACTCTCCGTATCCGCTCCTTACTGGTACCGACTGCGGTCCGCGAAAACGCGGATATGTGGAGTGTATTAACATGGGTTTCAATGGAAAAAATACTTAGGTCGTTCCGAGCTCACCCAACTTGTACCCTGAAAATCAATTATTTTTAACATTAAGAGGTAGGCCTACCAAATTATTATAGGGTACTTACAGATCCACAATGACAGCTCCTTTTATCCACTCTGGTCCACGAAGCTCCAGGTAAGGCAGTATAAGGTACAGTAAGGCGACCCAGTAGAATACGACAGGTTGTAGATGTCAGAGGGATAATCCAAAGGTTAAATCCAGTTGTCTTTTTGTAACATTCCCAACCGTTCCCCTTAATTTAACTTTTTCTCATAACCCCATCATTATTATCACAGATTTTCTCTCATAAAGCCCAGCATTAAATTTAGATTTTCTATCAGAACCCCAGCAACAATTTTCATTTCCCTCCCCCCCCTCCCCCCTCCCAACACTATCACTTTTTACTCTCCGTTTTCCATGGCTTCAAGGGCTTCATGAAAACCCTCAAAGTCCCCTGGAATGTCCTCCACCGGATCATCATCCAACCCATCAATAATTTCAGCAGGGTCATCATTGTCATCGTTTGCCTCGTTTGCTGGTCCTGCACGGTTGCGGAGAAAGTCTGTGATTAATGCTTGTCTCCTGTCATTGATTCGCTTGTTGAAAGTGTCCTGATGAAACTTGAAAGCTTCATCAATGGTTTGGCTGATTTGACGAATTCTCTCTGGATCAGTTTCGTTTTCTTGGAGGGACTGTTTCAGGGCATCGACTTGAGACAGAAGGAGTGAAAGTTTCTTCTGTTGGGATAACACCTGGGGGTAATTCTTCATTCTCTTGACCTTCTGCTTCCTCCTCGTCTTCTTCCTCTTGATTCATGGCTTGCTTCACAACATTGTCAACTGTAACCGGTGCATTATTGGTCAATTCGTCCATATCTTCCACTTGCACATCTGCAAATCCAGGGGCTGGCACACGTCTAGCAGCTTCGACAGCCAACTGGCGAGTGGCTGCGAGGGTCTGGCGGGCTGTGTCATCCCCCTAATCATCAGTTTTTTCCAACCGTGGCGAATTGTTGCCTCATTAACTTCCTCCCATGCATCAATAAGTCTCTGTTGCTTGCCTTATGTTGAAATCCTTCCAAAACTAACGCACAGTGATTTGTGCTGGTGGTTCTGCTGGCGGGTCTGCTGGTGGTTCTGGTGAATCAGGAAAGACTTCTCTCTCAATTTGTCGCATTTCCTCGTCGGTATCAGTTGCTCTCTCAAGCATAGCAAAGGTGCGCCTGAAATAATGCAGCTTTGTCACCTGGATGATCTCCTGATCGAGCGGCTGTAGAAGGGAAGTGGTATTTGGGGGAAGAAAAAGGACTTTGATGGCGGGGTGACGTGATTCTAATAGGCGTGGGTGGCTGGGGGCATTGTCCATGAGCAGGATAATTTTGAAGGGCAGGTTCTTGGACCGGCAAAAATTTCTGGCATCGGGGACAAAGTTATCGTCGAACCATGCAGTGTTAACAGTGGAAGACATTCAGCCCTTCGAATTATGAGCCCAGTAGACACCTAGGCGAGTCATGTCGACGTTCTTGAACGCCCTTGGCCTCTTATATCGGTGAATAATTAAGGGTTTCATTTTACAGGAACCATCTGCATTAGTAGTGAGTAGGACGGAGAACCTATCTTTGGCCATTTTGTACCCTTTGGCCTGTTTGTCCTCGGCAGCCAAAAAAGTTGAGGTTGGTGATTTACGCCAATACAGCGCTGTCTCGTCACAATTAAAGAACTGGGCAGGAACATACCCACCATCTTCAATAACCTTATTTATCATTGCTGGGTACTCCTTCGCTGCAATGTTGTCGGCAGATGCTATTTCACCCTGCACTTTTACATGTCTTATTTTGAACCTCTTCTTGAACCTTGTGAGCCAACCACTCGATGCTTTGAAGGGGGGTGGATTATGGATTTGTTTCCGTTCTGCCACTAATTTATACACATCCTGAGCTTTTGCTATAATCGTTGGCCCATGAATAAATTCACTGTCCTTTCCCTTACGACGAATGTACTCATCTAAATACTTCTCAGTCAGCACAATCAACTTACTCCTACACACTTTCATGTTTTCAGCAACTCCTCCTTGCTGAGAGACATCCTTTAGCAGAGCTTTTAGTTTCTCTTTTTGTCCTCTAATGGATCTAACAGTAGACTCATTCACGCCAAAGTCCCTCGCAACATCACAAAGTTTATCACCTCTTGCCAACCGTTATTACCTCCCCTTTCTTGGTGAGCGGCATGACAACCTTCTTCCTCCGACCGCCAGGCCCTAGAGGGCGTGGTGGGGCGATGCAAGGCATAATAATGGTCCGTGGCAGGGATAATAGGCAAAACAAACACACACACAATGGGGGGTGGCCCGGAGCTATTGTTGTGGAGCGCGCTGGAAACTGGTGGGGAGGGCGGAAGGGGACTGACGTCATGCATGATGGCCGCCAACAATAACAGCAACACGAAGCGTACCGACCAATGCGGGAGATTCAATATGTTCAGGTGCGCGAGTAATTGGATTTTTGTCGCGGATAAAGATCTTCGGATATTTGGGGGTGTCCATGGATAAGCGGCATCGCGAATGTATGGAGCGCGGATACGGGGAACTGACTGTAGACCTAATAATTCCGGTATTATTTCCACCATGCAACATTGACTCCTTGGTATTATTCACAGGCTCAGGCGAGCTGCTGCATTACCAGAGAAGATTCTCTTCAACAATTAGAACGATCTCTTTCGGCCAAGTGATAACCACTGGAGGAGCTTATATTTTAAGGTGAGTTCGTTTTTACAAAACACTAAAACGTTTCCGGTTCACCGGCTAAGTGACTAATCATATTTTTGTTAAGAACCATGACCCAAAAACCATTTATACCCTTGGTCACATGCAAGCAAGTGTTATTATCTGTGTGGGGTTCGGTAAAGTCTTACATTTCAGGTACTTTAAACAAAATCTCCAGGTATTATGGAGGCAAAGTATGTAAGCTTTTTTAGAAATATCCTTTTCTAGAACCCCTAGCTCCTCCCCATCTCCTGACAAGAAAATGTCTGGATCTAGCAGGAAAAGACATAGGTCGGCCAGCTGAAAGTCTTCCAGTAAATAAACAGAAGAAAGTGAGCAAATCTCAAACTAAAAGACGACCTGCTAAGTACCAAACTTCCCCGACTCGACTCGCAGTCATGATTTCAAAATCCTGCATTCTACACCACATACCCCCAGACTTTTGACATTGTCTAATGTGGTCAGTCACCATGCTAACCCTATTACATCAAAAAACATAAATTACCTGTCTCATCTACTTCCTTGACGGATCCAAGTTCTGAGGGTATCAGTCCCCCTCCACTTTCCCTAGTACAGGTAGCTGATACTATTGAACAGCAATCTGAATAAACCCAGTTGCTTGCTCCACCCACATTAAGGCACCCTAAACTGATTCAGGTGAATATTGAAGCCGAAGTACATAAACCAATACACTAATCACCTGTTCAGCCTTTTACGGACTTACCTGTTCGTTTAGATCCTTCTCTGGCAGCTCGATATTTTGGTTACAGTACAGTTGGGGCAATACGGAAAAAAGTACTTCCTAAGGATACCCCAGAACCTTTGGTCATAAGCAATGCTATGGTAGGGTGGTATGATTTGGAAACCAGTAACCATACCGAGGAGGGTTGGAGTGAGAATGAGTACCATGGTTCTCCATTAGAACAAAGTCAAGAAGAGTTTCCTGATATAGTCCCTACTCAGAGCCCGCCTGGTGGCTTGGTTGGTGAACTTCAGGTATTTTCTTAAATCTATGCATGAGTTGACAGACAAAATTGAACAGGAATTTACGTCTTTAGATAAGGCTATCCGAGATCTACAAAGTAGGTCTCTTGCTCCACCCATGTTACAACATGCCATACCAGACACAGTTCCACTGTCTCATTTACCTGTCCAGCCTAAACAACCTGCTCATGAAATGTTCAAGAAGCCTCCCCCTCTACTAATTGGTGAATCTCGATACTGGAAACATTTACCAGGGTAGCACCTACTAATGCTGACACAGGCCATTCAGACTCGGTGCCAATACCAAATGAGTGGATTATTAAAACGGAAGAGCTTAGGCATCTACATACAAAGTTGCACAAGACCGATTGCTGGACGTAATCATAAATTTACCACTATGCATATATACAACTCCGACTCTATTCCCCAGGAGTTCTGGAAATATCTCAGATCTCCAACAATAGTTTGTAAACCAACTAGTTGACCCCATGATTAATACACCTACCCTGCACGGACTGACAATGACTTTAAACTACGTCAAAAAACCCATAAGTTACTGTCAAATTTTATCGCACAAGCCATGAGGCAAGTAGCAGATTCTATCCCTGAACAAAACTCCAGGTCTGCACTTCATTTTATCAGAAGAGCTTCACGTGGTAATTCTCGGATGACCACTGGGAATGTCAAGATTGCAATTTTTGAGGCAACTAGAGCTAGGACAGTATCCACTCACCCAATTGTCCAAGAATATGCCCAAAGTTATTGCTACTCCGGCTCTCTTTTCACCTCGATTCACATGCAGATTGATTCCCCAAACGACCTGGAATGAGGTTCATGCTCTGTTGCTAAGCCCTCAGAGGGATATGTTTGGGCAGTTTCTGGCAAACAAGCTAACCCCTCCTCAGAGCTCAGTCCAACAATGGACAACTATCTCTAGAGTTAAAAAACATTAATGAACCAAATGTTGACAGACAATGTTGTGACTTAGGTGCCAGAAGGCAATGTCAGCTTTTCTATCACACATGTTCCTCTCCCCAAAAAGGGACAGTCTACAACTAAAGCCAACGATAGACAGGTTCCTCCTCAACAAATCAATTCACAATATTAAGTTCAGGATGTTAACTATTTCCCAAGTAAAGCTAATTCTACAACCAAAGGTCTGGATAATTACTCTAGCTATAGAAGACTCCTACTGGCACATCCCAATAGCAAGAGGTACCAAAAGTTCCTAGCTATCCCATTCAGAATCAAAGCGGCGATGTTCACCAGAATTCCTTTCAGCTTGAACATAGCTCCCAGAATTTCTCACCAAGATAGTGAAACAATCTCTCCTCCCTCTACTCAAAGACGGTGTAAAAATACTGTTTTACCTTCAAGATTGGATGATTCTGTGATCTTCCCCACGCCATTACCAAGAACAAACCTTGATAGTCATGCAACATGTGACAAAGTTGGTTTTCAGAGTAAATTTAGAGAAATCAAAATCTCACTCCTACACAATCAGCAGAATGAGTAGCATTTATCTGGGATACACAACTTCAGACTATAAAACAAAGTCCAACCAATGCCAAACGTCTTCAAATAAAACTGTCCAGAGTATTGCATACCAAGACTATAACCAGGACACTTTGGGAATCTCCGATAGGCCCTTTAAATTGGGTTCAAAATTACAAGGCCCCTAGGCTCCCTCAGGTTGAAGGAACTAATCTGGCCAGGCAACTAAGCCTTCCCTCTAACACCTCATAATTCCCCTCTCTTCATCCCAAAGAGAATTCTACACCCCCTGTCGTTGTGGTAAAACCTCAGGTAAAGGGATCAGTGACACATTGGTTAGATCCACCTCCCACACTATGGGTGGACACAGACACCTCGAGTCCGATAGGATGGGACTATCAGTCAACGGAAGGTCATCAGAATCACGGGAAAGGGACAACATTAAGTCAGTGTCACATCAATACCCAAGAACTAACAGTCCCTCTAATTTTCCCAGAGTTCATGCAATGTCATTGACCTCCAGGTCAATGGCATGCCGGATGGACAACATGACCACTGTAATTTGCTTGAGGAAACAGGTCCCCACCCGGGCCAGGTTTCCCCAGGATCTCTCGGGAAAAGATATGCTTTCTAGCCCAAAAAAAAATCCATATTAATCCATGCAACATATCTACCAGGGGTCTCCAACCTGTGGGCGGATGCTCGGTCCAAGGGAAAGATTACCTCAGCGGAATGGGCTTTCAAACAAAAAGCAGCCAACCACTTAATTCTCCCATTTTTTATACCAAACCGATCTGTTTACATCTCGTAAAATCAACGAAGCTCCAGTCGTACATATCTCAGAATGACATAACACGAGAAAGGGGCCCAGATGCCCTCACAGTGAATTGGAACAGGTGGACATAGATTTATGATGTGAGAATCATTCATCACCTCAGGTTTTTCCAGGGTCAAATGGGCCGGGTTACCCCTATGTGGCCTACTCAGGTGTGGCACACTCAACTTACTCAGTGGTACAAAAAACCTCTTGTCCTATTTCCACTTGAAAGAAATTGGAAACCTGCAGACCTCGCTCAATTTTACTATGTGGACATTCTCAAATCCAAGTGGCTACCGTCCTACGACAAAGAAATCACGGATACGCTCACTAGTCAATACACAGCATCAACTTAAGACAGTATAGTTCACACTGTAAACAATTTACAACTTGGAGTGTAGAGTCAATCCAGCAGTCTCCATCGGTTGCTTTGTTGCTGAAGCACCTAATTTTCTTAATTGGTTTTAAAAAACTAACAGTTAACACACTTATAAACCACGTATCGGCAGAAAGCAACCCTTCTTGTCGCTTACTGGTTTATCTTTGCCCCAGAAAGACGAACAGGGTTTTATGTAGGCTTGCTTTAAGCTCAGAGCCCCAAATCGTCATTTGCTTCCTCAATGGTCAATCGCGAGGGTCCTAACTTTGTCACAGTCTAGGTCTTATCCTGTGAGACCAAATATAGACAAGAAACTTAAAAAGTGTGTGTCTCTGATGACCCTGGCTTCTGGCCATAAGGTCTCAGAATTGACAGCCATGGCAATGTCTACTAACTGTCTATGTTTTTGCCCCTAATAATGATTCTGTACATATGGTTACTGCACCAGATTCATCGCAAAAAATGACCACCAGGAACATATCCTTACACCTTTCTTTATTCCTGCCTTGAAAAGAGCAAAGATACTCTATGCTCTATGCCCCGTTTAAGGCACTATAAACCTACTCTAAGTCTGTTATTCCTAGGAATATGGCACAATTGTGGTTTCCTCCAGAAGGTTCAATAAGGTCAGGAAAGAAAGTGTTAGCATCCTTTATTGCAGATATAATTAAGGAAGCTGAGCCTCAGTTGAGTGCATAAACCCATGATATGCACATATGGGCCACTACCATGAGTTTTCCCCATTGGTTTTTCAGTGGAGGATATAACTCAGACGGGTCTTTGGTCCTCTAACAAGGCGTTCCTAGCCATATGCTTGTCGGTACATCTGGAGAAGACCCAAATTACAAGCATAGCATTGGGGCTGGAACATGCCCACTGAGGCCAATAAGTAGATGGATATATTTGTTCAATGCTTTTATTACCAGTGTTGTAAGGAAATAGAAGGTGTGTCCTACCATCCACCTTAACCCTCTCACCACGGAAGGGCTCTTGAACGCCCATAAAAAAGCATATAACAGGTACCCGGAAGGGCTCTTGAACGCCCAGTGGTTGAAAGCCTGTGAGCTTCGTGTGCGAGGCGTCGGTCCGACGCATGTAAACAACAGCCGGCTGGACCGACGCCCCGCATCTCCGGCCACAAGAAGGAGAGTGTCGCTTGTTCGTGTGTGCCTGTATGTTGTTGTTAAGTATCGAAAAGTGGTGTAAAGTGGCTGTTTTGGCCATAAAGTTATCTCCAATGAAATCATCATCACAGCTCAACCAGTTGACTTAGAGAGCTCTACTTAATGCCATTCTACAGGTAAATAACACAGCTACACTTGGGGATGCGCGGGAATGCGGGAAGCAGTCTGATTAACGAATATACGGTAGCCTAGCCTAGACGTTTTTCGGCCAAAACACCCGGGTTTCGAGGAATATATATATAATACATAGCCGGGGCTGGAGGGTTAAATGAAAAAATATAAGGATAAAACAAAATTGAGGAAAAGAACGAACCCAGAATTACCAATGAAAAGAAAGCTTTGGACATTATTAAGAAGAAAGAAACGATTGTGGGAAAGACAACAAATTTAAAAAAAGAACAGGGGGTCTAGTATAGAAGCTAAAGAAGTGGATTTGGAACACAGACAGATAAACAATAAAATAAGGTGGGAGACAAGGAGGGGGGTGAAGGAGAGGGAAAGAGAGATTGCAAGAAATGTGAAGGATAATCCAAAAATATTCTGAAAGTATATTCAAGAAAAGTTAACAAGAAGAGTAGGTATCCCAGAACTGATAGGAGACTTGGATGATAGGAATAGAGCAGAAACTGATAAGGAGAAAGCAGAGGTGCTGGGGAAATACTTTGGGGAGGTACTAACAGTGGAGTCGGGTGATGCAGTGCCTACTATTCCCATCAAACAGGCACCAGCACTAGAACTAATAGAGTTTTCCCATGCTAGAATAAGGAGGGCTATAGAAAAAATGAACAGAAGTAAGTCCCCGGGACCGGATGGGATACATCCAAGAACCATAAAGGAAGGAGGTGAGATGTTAGTAGAGCCATTACATTTTTTATTTGAGGTATCTTTTAATACAGGACAAATCCCGACGAACTGGAGAGAGGCGAACATAACAGCTATATTTAAGAAGGGAAAGAAAAATGACCCAGGTAATTATAGACCAGTCAGTTTGACAAGTGTTGTGTGTAAACTAATGGAAATGGTAATTATAGAAGGAATAATGGAGCATATGAAATCAAACCAACTTTTCAGTGGGAGACAGTTCGGATTCTTGGCAGGGAGGTCGACGGTACTACAGCTAATTAAGGTGAAAAGGTGGTAGATGATTGGATGCAAATTCTGGAGGATGGTGATGTTATAGATGTGGTATATTGCGATTTTATGAAGGCCTTTGATAAGGTCCCACATAAAAGGTTAATAGAGAAAGTTAGAAGCTATAGTATAGGAGAGAAATGTGTGAAATGGATAGAAGCCTTCCTCAAAGATCGGAGACAGAGGGTACTGGTGAATGGAATAGGCTCGGGGTGGAGGGAAATTACAAGTGGGGTACTCAGGGATCTGTGTTGGGACCACTACTGTTCGTTATATTTATCAACGACTTACCTGAAGTTATAACTAATGGAAGTGAGATATACCTGTATGCGGATGACACTAAGCTGTATAGAAGAGTGAGGAGTAAGGAAGATGTGGGTTTGCTTCAAGGAGATGTGGAGGGCATGAAGGGATGGTCTGAACATTGGTTAATGCCTTTTCATCCAAAAAAATGCAAGTACATGCGGATTGGGAAAAGCAAGATAGACAAGGTAGGATACAGTATGTATGAAGCGATGGAGGAAGTGAATGCAGAAAAGGATATAGGAGTAGTGATAGACAATAAGTTAAATTTCTCAGAACATTTAGCGGAAAAGATAAACAAAGCCAATAGAATTATAGGGCTGATAAGGAGGACATTTGTGTCACTTGACGAAGAAATCTTCAGGAATCTCTATACAGCGCTGGTTAGGCCGCACCTGGAATATGCGAACCAGGTGTAGGCTCCATATATGGTAAAGGATATAGATGCAGTGGAGAAAGTGCATAGGAGAGCTAGCAAGCTAGTACCAACGTTGAAGAATGCGGGCTATGAGCAGAAGTTGAGGACACTGGGACTTCTGACACTGGCATATAGGAGAAAGAGAGGGGATATGATAGAGACTTTTAAGATAGTGTCAGGAAAGTATGATGAGGATGTGTGTGAAGGTATCTTCTTGATGCGGGAGGGAACAAGAACGAGGGGACACTCTAAGAAAATTTACAAAGAAAGAAATAGGCTTGAAAAGGCAAAGAACTCATTTTGTAATAGAGTGGTAAATGAGTGGAACGCACTGCCCCAGTATGTAGTCGATTCCGAATCAATAAGGAAGTTTGAAAGTAATCTTGATAAAGCATGGGGAAGACAAGATTTGAAGTTTGATTATAAAGCAAAAATACAGAATAGTAAAAATGTTGCATCTGCTGCCGCCGCCGCCAACACCGTGAACGACCGCAGTAGTGCAAGTACTGGCAATGAGCTGGATACAAAGGCCTAGTTTGCCTTTTTCCAGAGGATCTACTGTAAGAAGAAGCCGTTCTCGGAGCCCACTGGAGAGGGCCACACACCCGGACGGTGATCCAGAACGCGGGTGACGCCCGGAGCTGATCACAGTTGTGGCTCAGGTGAGGGGACGGAGATTACTGTGGAGAGCTGTAGCCCACCTATAAGAAAAGGCCAAGAATCAATGTTACATAATATAAGAGCAAAGAACAAAATCATGTACCCGCTCACTATGTATAAGGCCCATGTAATGTTGAATAGCCTGTTGGCCGTATGAATGTAGTAAAAGAATTTAAAGTGGGGTAGCGTATCTGCTACATCTTATATAAGAATAGATTCAAGTGGGATAGTCTATCTGCTATCATAAATATGATTAGAGTACTCCCTCCCCTTCTTTTCCCATTCATTGTTCTACATTGAGAACCCGGAGGAAAATGTTGTTCTCAATTTCACCGGAAACCTGTTTGTTACTCGGTTTTAGTACCCGGAGGAAAACACATATATATATATATACCTATATATATATGCATATACATACACATACTGTATATAACCCGGAGTACCCTGAGTACCCGGAGGAAAACATTGTTCCTCGATTTAACCGGAACCAGTTGTTGCATCGGTTTTTAGTGCCCGGAGTACCCGGAGGAAAACATTGTTCCTCAATTCAGTACAGAGTACCCGGAGGAAAACATTGTTCCTCGATCTAACCGGAACCAGTTGGTGCATCGGTTTTTAGTGCCCGGAGTACCCGGAGGAAAACATTGCTCCTCAATTCAGTACCCTGAGGAAAACATTGTTCTTTGATCTAACCGGAACCAGTTGGTGCATCGGTTTTTAGTGCCCGGAGGAAAACATTGTTCATCAATTCCACCGGAACCTGTTGGTGCATCGTTATTTTAAACCTGGCGGAAAACATTGTTCCTTAATTTAACCGGAAACCTGTTGGTGACTCGGTTTATGTACCAGGAGCACACGGAGGAAAACATGTTGTTCCTCAGTTTAACCGGAACCATTTGGTGCATCGTTCGATTTTTTTTTTTTTTTTTTTTTTTTTTTTTTTTTTTAACCCCTACAACACGGAAGGGCTCTTGAACGCCCATAAAAAAGCATAAAACAGGTACCCGGAAGGGCTCTTGAACACCCAGTGGTTGAAAGCCTGTGAGCTTCGTGTGTGAGGCGTCGGTCCGACGCATGTAAACAACAGCCGGCTGGACCGACGCCCCGCATCTCCGGCCACAAGAAGGAGAGCATCGCTTGTTCGTGTGTGCCTGTATGTTGTTGTTAAGTATCGAAAAGTAGTGTAAAGTGGCTGTTTTTGCCATAAAGTTATCTCCAATGAAATCATCATCACAACTCAACCAGTTGACTTAGAGAGCTCTACTTAACGCCATTCTACAGGTAAATAACACAGCTACGCTTGGGGATGCGCGGGAATGCGGGAAGCAGTCAGATTAACAAATATACGGTAGCCTAGCCTAGACGTTTTTCGGCCAAAACACCCGGGTTTCGGGGAATATATATATAATACATAGCCGGGGCTGGAGGGTTAAACCCGGAGACCCGGAGGGAACGGAAGGGCACAGGAGCCCCACCGACTCCGTGACTCTAAGCTTGCGAACTATTTCTATTTTAAGAAATGACCTCATAATTGTGTAGAAATAAACGGTATTCAGCTTATATATTGAAAATTGAAGTAAATCCATCGAAGAACTTCATAATATATTACTCATATAGGAAGAGACCAATTGGTCCCTCATGTTGTAAAATACAGTAGAGTAAGGCTCTGAGCTGGGACTCGAAACCCGGAGACCCGGAGGGACACAGGAGTCCCGCCGACTCCGTGACTCTAGCTTTCGAATTATTTTTATTTTAAGAAATTACCTCATAATTGTGTAGGAATCATTGGTATTCAGCTTATATATTGAAAATTGAAGTAAATCCATTGAAGAACTTCATTATATATTACTCATATAGGAAGAGAACAATTGGTCCCTCATGTTGTAAAATTCAGTAGAGGGAGACTCTGAGCTAGGCCTATTGGCCGCCAGCGTGATCACGTGCTCGAGGTGGCGAGCGTGAGACAAAGCATGGCCTTATAAATAATTAACTGGTACAGAATAGGACATACATATGAGTCAATAATTCTAGCTAAGAACATGTCAGCTCGAAATAATGTTAAAAGTATGTAAACTATAAAGTGAAGCAACTTTGATAAATGAGGAATTACATAATGAGCAAGTAGAACTGCAGAAAGTATATAATACTTGGAAACATTAAAATTACAAGTAGAACTGCAGAAAATAACGTACTTTAAGGAACTTGAATTAAAAATATATTAAAAGAGGAAAGCTCAGATTACGATTAAGAGTTCAAAATGTAGCATGAGGGCACACGAAGATGATAATAGGCCTACTAATAGGTAAAGAATTTAATTCAAAGCAAGACAAGAGGAGCTGAATATAAAGATCCAGACCTACAAGGCAAAGAGCTGCAATGGAAATTCGAAAAGGTAAATAACAATATTAGGGTATAGCCTAGTTGTTGTTGTTGTTGTTCCCCAAGCTGCCTGGCCGAACAGCCCCAAGGCCCAGAGTAAGGCCAAGGCCATAAACGAGCGCCCCCACAGAACCCTCCCTGCCGACCACAATAAAGCCTGGGTGACCGAAGCCACTCCAAGGCGGGGAGCTGAGAGGGTGCGTAAACGCCCGGGAAACCAAAGCCCCACCCAGGGCCCTGTGCCCCTCAGCAATTATGAAGAGAAAGTTGAGGGGCAAAGGAATAATGTGACGCTTTAGCTTCCAATCTTGGTAGATTGGGAGGTCAATCCACGGAAGAGACGCCGTCACATGAGATCTAGAAAATATATAAGTAAAAGGAACAGTCAGAGTAAGCTATGGGTATGGCAGAGATCGCTCAGGTCTCACTCTGATAGACCAGCCCATCACCATGGTATAGCCTAGTAATACCACTTACTACGACGAACAATATCTCATACTAAGAATGGCGAAGCGGTACCCATATATTTTCGGTGTGGTCAGGCGGGGACGGTGGCCTTCTGAAACATACAAGGCGATTACTCAAATCATGTTTGGACCTAACTCAAATAATATATAACATGGACTCACTAGAAATGAGAAAGCCAGGCAAACGCTGAGACGCCCAGAGCAAGGGGGCACACGTCCGACTCGCCTGGATCACAACTGTAAAGGGGCAGATAAACACGCTAGATAATCTGGCATCACGTGCAAGGGAAGCATTACGACAACACAGCTAGAGGGCTGAGGCACCGGGAGATTTGAAATGATAGATTCTTCTTTTAAATTTTATTTCTAGTGGTATCCATTTTTCAATGATATTTGAATATGGGAAGATTTAATGGGTAGTAACCAAGGATTGTTTTTATGCTATATACGCAACGGTTGTGATAAGAACTCCGGGTATTCCCGAACGGGTCCCGGAATCTCAACCTATATATAGTATAGGCTCTTCGTCATTGACGGAGAGAACCAATACTAAATTACACAGCTAGGTTTCAAGGTCAATGTTCCCAAGTCATGTCTGACTCCGTTGCAAGTCGTGACGTGGGTAGGCCTGGACTGGGATTTGACAAACGCTACAGTGACCCAGAGTCAAGTCAACGTGGCGAAACTTCGAAGGAAGATCTTCGCTGTGTTGCACTCGATCTCCCTTACGAGGAAGATCTGAGACTCGTTAGTGGGTTCGCTGAATTGGGCCGCTCTGACCATTCCCTTAGGGAGGCTCAGGCTGCGCCGCCTAATACTTCTGGGCAACAAGACTTTCCCGTTGACCCCCCCGGATCGGCTAATGCCGATCCCGCGTATCATACACAGACACTTAGGACACTGGGTTGCTCAGGGCACGCTCTCTACGGCAGTGCCCTGGACCGCCCCTCCGCCGACGATTCGGGTAGACACAGATGCGTTGAGCGCGGTGGGCTGGAGCTACCAAGCAAACATGGGGCATCAACACCACGGCAGATGGATGGGACACACACATCTACACATTAATGCCCTCGAACTGTTGGTTCCTTTGTTCTTCCTGCGGGACCATGCGCTCGCCCTTCGGGGTCAGTCGGTGGCCTTCAGGATGGACAATCAGACAGCTGTCCATTGTATCCAAAAGCAGGGGTCCTCCAGGTCACTGACTCTGTTGGGGATCTCCGAGAAGTTGTTCTTCCTAGCGGCCAGACACAACATCTCCCTGCATGCCTCCTACCTGCCCGGGTCTGCCAACCTCTCGGAGGACGCCCTGTCGAGAGGACAGGGCGTTCTTGTAGAATAGGCTCTAAGACAAACTGTATATGACGACCTTGCAGCTTCCTGGGGTGTTCCGGAGGTCGACTTGTTCGCCTCAAAGGAGATGCACAAGCTACCTCAGTACAGTACCTATCCCTCCGGACTCGCACGTCCGGACGCTTTCATGGAAGACTGGAGCAGGTGGCTGTCGATATACATATTTCCACCACCAGACGCACTGTTGATGTGCAAAGTCCTCGCGCGGTTGCGGCTGTACCGCGGAAGGGTCTGGCTGATCGCCCCATTGAGGCCGGCACAGGCTTGGTACGCCCAGCTGAAGCAATGGTGCCCGAGTCCGGTGCCTCTGCCTGTCTCAAACTTCCACTTGAGCCAGGTTGGAGACCTCAGGACCTCGTTGGCATTCGCATCGTGGATGTTCGTGAGGCAAGGCGGCTCCCGGTCCACGGACGGGACCTGACTGACTTCCTGAAGCGCTCATGGGCGACTTCTACTTGGAGGACTTACGAGTCCCACTGGAAGTCCTTTACAAAATGGATACAGGACACTGGCCAAACCGTTAGTTCGCATTCACTCATCCTACACTATTTGTTTCACCTTTTCCGCGCACGTCACTTTGAAGTTAACACTATACGTAACCACTTGTCTGCCATCCGGGATGTCTTTGAGTCCGTCAATGGGCTGGTCGTTCCTCCGAAAGAGCTGGATTCCTTCATGAAGGCTGCCTTCAGGGAACGGCCGCCTCCGTGCCAGCTCCCTCCGCAGTGGGATCTGGGGCGGGCTCTGGACCTTCTGGCTTCACATACATATACACATAACACTACACCGGTCCAGTTGCTCGAGCGTACGTTGTTCCTTGTGGCTCTGGCAACTGGGGATTGGGTGTCAGAACTAGCAGCCATGTCAAGGTTTGTTGCCAAAAATGAGCGGGAGACCCACGTTATCAAGCCCTTTACCATCCAGGCTTTAAAACGTGGCCATACTCACCATCCGGTTCACGCTTTGCACACATATGTTGAGTCGGTGGTGCCGGCATCGGGGTCAGCTGTGTGGGTGTCGCCTAGGACAGGTGGGAGGTTGTCGAAGGTACAGGTTGGACGCCACCTTTGTCGGTCATTCGTGACAGTAACCCTGGTTGTGGGGGTTCTGCGCACGATATCCGGTCCTTTTCAGCATCTTTAAGGTTCCTGCAAAGCCAGTCGCTAGCCGACATTGCCACTGCTGGGTTGTGGTCTTCAATCTATACCTTCGTTTCCTCTTACCTTTCCATGTCCATCGTAAGGCCCTCCCGGTCGGTAGTTGCTCTTGGGAGTCGCGTTTCCTAGTTCTCTCACGATATCACTGGGCGCGCCCCCCCCCCCCTTGTCACTTTTGATTTCTACTTTGTTTCTTTTACAAAAGGGGGAGGGAGTAAGGGTTTGCATGACTGTGGTCTCGGGCTTGGGTATAGGCTAAATGTATACTGTAAGTTATTCATGCCAAGATCCCTTATATCATGCTTTGCCATATTTTGTTTAATTTTGTTTTTATATGTCAATTAGGTTTCTGTTTAATTTTAATTTTAAGTAAATTGGTGTTTTTTGGAAGAACCGGGACTTTTGGAAGAAGTGGGAATTTGGATGTACTGTACTGTTGTAGATTTAAGCTCATGTTTTTCAATTATTATGGATTAAGGAACACGGATTCAAACTGTCTTTTTAACTTCTCAGTTTTGTCACACTTTTTATTACTCTCTTGTTTATTTTGTGTTTCCTTATAATTTATATTTTTGCTTTGCATCTGTATTTGGTAATTGGGCTTGGATGTCCTCCTCCAATTTGTTACGCAGCCTTGACGTTGGATTTGCCAAGACTACTAACAAATTGGGAGGTTTGACGTACCGTAAAATCGGGTAACTTCGGACATTTTTCGAAGTTTTTTAACAATTTCTCCTGACTGTAAACACATTATAGAGATTTAACTAGGTCAAGTGATATGTGGTGATAGTGGGCCATAATCAAGGAAGCCTCCTAAAATTATCCCCCATAATAAGAGAGCTATCCTTATCCTAAAATCTAAATGATGTCCGAAGTCATCTTGAAAAGTGGATGACTTCGGACATGTATGGATAACTTCGGACATACAGTACAGTGATTTCTTATGGAAAATGATTGCCAAGAAAGCTGGGATAAGTTCGGACAAACGGAGGAGGACTTCGGACGTACGTTCGTAGCTTTATTTCATTAATTTTTCGGCTCCTACTATTTTATATGAATATTTTATTATTGCTGCTTATTCCTGTCTGATGCCTTAGTGGAAAATGCACAGTCAATACTTTTAGGACTATATAATTAGTATAGGAGGGGGTTATATACGCTGTTTAACAGATATTCTTTTTAGATCTGTTCTCGTTAGGCATTGAACTCACTCTTAGAAAATATTGAGCAGGAAAAATAACCAATGCTGTCAAATCAATAACTCGAAAATTAACTAGGCCTAGTGAAAATATACCCCGCCAATGGGGAGCCACCTTGTCGTGGTGGCGGGGCTTGAAACGGGGTCGTTGGTGTCACTCTCTTTAGGGCAGGGATTCAATCGGCGTCGTGGACAAAGTGCCCCCCCCGTCGTCATTGGGGTAAGCGGAACCTCCCGGTGACGACGTTTTTCGTGTTCCCATTTTTGTTTTAATTTTGCGGAGGATTTCCTCCCTATTTTAACTAAATTGTGCCGGCTAGGCTCGAGAGCCTTCCCTCGCTGAGTCTGGAGTACTGGCTCCTCTCCGTTTACAGGGGCCGTGGCGGTCTAGCTCACCGCCCGAGGGGGCTGGTCCCGGGAGCGGCGACGTGGTTGCCCGCGTTGATGCCCCTGGGGTCGCCCATCAGTGGGGACCGGTCTCGGTTCCAGGGGTCCGTTTTCCCTTCCTGGTGGGTTTCCTGGCTTCTGTCCGGCTGCCCTCCATTACGCACAGATTGGGGATGATTGCAATTAACTTTGCCCTCGGTCCCAGTATAGCGGTTTTGCCTAAGCTTGGCCTTTCTGTGCGTTTTGGTGCTATCCCCCCTCGTATAGGGGGGTAGGGTATGAGGATGAGCCCCCTGGAGACCTGCCCCTGTTTGCGCCACCGGTATAGAGGCTGGGGCTCCCTGACTCACGACGGAGGGTTCTCTGTTGGCCCTTCTGGTATGTTCTTTATTTATTGTTTTGTTTCTATTTTTATTTTTATTTTTATTTCTTTTTTTCCCCTCGGTTATGTTTTTCTTTCTTTTTTGATTTCCGATAAAATGAAAATAGAATAGTAAAAACAACTAGGGTCATCATGGATCAGCCATGCAAACCTCCTCCCCTGGATCCAGCTTTGGCGCCCCCGGTACTTGACCTTTGCATTCCCCTGGACTCTTCATCTGACCTTCCTCTGCCTTCTGAGTCTACCACCTTGGACACCTCCCCTCCGAGTTGTTCCGAGTCTGATGCTCTCTCACGCTCTGATACTAAATTACCTGCTTCTACGACTAAGGATTCCCATCCTCCATCTGTGGACCCTACAATGGCCCCTGTTCATATCGACTCTCCACAGAGCCCAACTACACCTGCCGCTCATTATTTAAATGTCCCTCCCCTCTCCCAAGATAAGAGAGACCCTCCTTGTGTTGAGTCTCCTGTTCAAACCATAGACCTTGGCGTGCCGGGTTCTCTTGACACGCCCTGCTCCTCAGCACTACCCGTTAACCGACTTACAGTTTCCACTGACCACCTGCAGAGTGACACCAGTGTTGGTGACCCTTCACCTCCCATCGACACTGTTTCTCCACCATTTCAGCCGATTGTTAATTCAGCCACTACTTCCACCTCACTCGTTGCAACTCTGGAGCCTCACATGCCTCATTCCGGCCCCCAACATCGGCGGAAACCTCGGCGTCAGTTTGTCCCCAATGCCACCCTCCGGCACTTCGATTCAATTTTTGGCGATGATGACTGGCCGCGTTTCCTCGTCATACGACCGGCTTCCTACATCTCGGGGGCTAAGTTAGAGAACCTCCTCCTCTCGGCGCATGCAACTTCGGACTTATCGTTCCGTGAGACTGGTAATAATGATTGGATTGTGGAAACCACTACTCGTGCCCAATCTGAGACATACCTATCTCTTACTACCTTGGACGATATCCCTGTTACTGTCACGAAACATAACGACCTCAATTACATCCTCGGTACTGTTGTTCTACCCTCAACTTATGACCATGACGGACTTCCTGATAAGTCGGCCCTCCTGTCGTCGTTGCGCTTGCGTTATCCAAATGTGCACGACGTTGATTTGTATAGTATCCCAAACAAATCAACTCCTTCTCATCCTCTCCGCATAGCTCGCATTAAGTTTAGTGGACGTTCCCTCCCACGAGACGTTAGGATCGAAGGACAAAGGCGTGAAGTACGACCTTATGTCCCCAAACCGTTACAATGTACAAACTGTTCCACCTTTGGTCACTCGGCTGGTAGGTGTAAGAAGGTTCGGGTGTGTGCCTTCTGTAGCTCCGTCAAACATGCTACCCGTTGGAATTGTGGCACTCCAAAATGTGTTAACTGTGGCCTTGAACACCATGCTCGCTCAAAGCAATGTGTGTTCTACATGTACAATGCTGAGTTAAAGCTTCTCATTAGTCGGTCAGGCATGTCTGTCAGAGAAGCTAAGCAAGAACTGAGAGTAAGAGATGTTAAAGATCCCTCTAGAGATATGACTTACAGTGCTAGACTTCGTGCACCTACAACTGAAGTTTCTCCCGGTAGTCGACGACGTGAGGACAGTGATGCTGTGTTGGATTCACCCCTTTCTAGTCCAGCCACTGTTCCCCTCTCCAACCGATTTCATGCACTAAATACCCCTCCCCCTGTTCATGAAGCCTCCACCCCAAAAGCATCCGTGTCCCCTTCACCAGTAACTGATATTCAATCCTTGCCTCTTGCCCCGGCTCCCTCTACCGATGTTGACGATGTCATGGATTCTACCCCCTCCACCAGTAAACGCCGATCTGATGCTCTACATTCTCCCTCCTCAGATCGTCAATATCCCTCCGTAAAACGTAAGACCCTCACAGCCCGACCTATGCCTCCCAAACCTCAACGTGTCCCTCCTCGCTCTCGCATCTTCCGCTCTGATATGGGTTCTCCGTCCCAGCCTCCCTCACTCCACACCCCCTCTACGCCTGCGTCCCCCCCGCCTACTTGTCCTCGACCTCACGCACCTATCAATGTTACCGCCTCGGGCTCCCATGCACCCCACTGCGGCTGTCATGACTGCTTTGTGCGGGAGTATCGCCGGACGCCTACCCGCACTAAATTCACTGTTGCTGCGTTGATACGCTCCTTTCTCCGTGACCGACGTTTACCAACCCCTGATAACACCGCCTCTCATAACTCTTCGTGCTTATGTGCTTTTCACTTAAAGTCACGTTCAGATCTTTCACACTCCAAGATAGCTACTATCCTCCATGACCTGTCCTCTAATGTGTCCCCCCACCGTCCACGTCGAAACTCCCTGCCTTCTCATGACCCTCCCCCCAGACCCGTTCCTCTTCATCTCCAACAGCCGAACAGTGCTGTTAATTTACGAAACCTTACGTCTCTCACTTAACCTGTTCAATCCCTATATACTACAATGGAATTGTAATGGTCTCTCATCTAGAGTCCATCTCGGTGAGATCCAGCGTTTACTCCGTGTCTATAATCCAATGTGTATTTGTTTACAACACATTGGAAATTATAATAAATCCATCACCAACTACCACCTTGCGTGCTGTTCTCTATCCCCTGATGGAGAATATGGCACAGCAATTTATGTCCATCATCGAGTAACTTTTGACTTGTTTCCCATTCGTACAAGTTTCCTACAGCACTCTATCCTTACTCTTCATATCCCCAATGGTGACTCTGTTACCATTTGCAATATCTATAACCAACCTGCTTACAATTATGACCTTTCCTTGCTTTCTCAGTTTTTCTCTACACTACCCTCTCCCATCTTACTGTTGGGTGACTTTAATGCCCATAGCCCTATATGGGACCCTACTTCCTCCAATCCTGATACAGCCGGTTCGCAGATTGAACATTTGCTTTTGAACCGTGACCTTTGCTGCCTTAATGAGGCCGACTCACACACTTACTTTTCTGCTTCCCATCATACTTATTCCTCTGTTGATGTCACCCTGTGCTCCACAGCAATTGTTGATAAGTTCGAGTGGCGGATCTGTGTTGATACGTTCTCGAGCGATCACTTTCCTGTCATCCTGTCTTACTTGCAATTCCGTCCATGTCCTTCGCTCCCTCGCTATAACTTCCACAAAGCTGACTGGGACGCATATGTCCTCCACACCAGACAAATCCCACCTTTTAATCCCTTAAGGGATCCTGATGAAACGCATTCATTCCTCGTTAATTTTTTTACTAATGCAGCTACTAAGTCTATACCCCAGACGACTTCTTCCCCCCTACGTCGTCGAGTCCCCTGGTGGGACAGCACCTTATCCACTCTTGCTAAAAGTAAACATGAATTAGGCCGCCGCCTCGATAGTCTCAATAAACGTTACAATTCTTTATGTTCACGCTTACCTTTACGTGATGATCTTCTATGCCATTCCATCTCGTTATTGATGGATATATGTGCCATCAAACCTCACTACAATCGACTATCAGCTAAATTCCGTCGAGAAGTCATCCGTAGTAGATCCGAATCCTGGAAAACTTATGTCTCCACCATTTCCCCGTCTACCCCGATATCATGCGTTTGGCATAAATTCAGGAATATTAACAGCCTTCACATTGCCCCTTCGCGCCATGCTTTGGTACACGGTGGCCGTACTGTTCACGATCCCCTTGAGATATCGAACCTCTTGGGTCAACATCTTGCCCATGTCAGCAGTAATGAGAGGTTAGACGATAATTTCTGCCGCCATAAACTTGAAATGGAGTCGATCCCCCTCAACTTCTCTTCACCAGACACCTTTGATTATAAGCATGCTTTACTATGGATGAATTTGAACATGCACTCTCCAATTGTCCTAACTCCGCTCCTGGCCAAGATAACATAAGTTTTGCCTTACTCACTAACTTAGGCCCCCTTGCTAAATCCTACCTCTTGCAATTTTATAATCAGGTGTGGATCCGTCATCAATTTCCTACCTCATGGAAACATGCTATTGTCGTCCCAATTGCAAAACCTGGAAAAGACCCGAGCTTGCCCTCGAGTTATAGACCAATATCCCTCACCAGTTGTCTTTGTAAATTAATGGAGAAATTGGTCAATAATAGACTCGCTTGGTTCCTCCGTCACAACACTATTCTCACTCCGACCCAATTTGGCTCTCAGAAAGATCGATCTACTCTGGACTCGCTTACGTTATTAGAATCTCATATCAAGCGTGGCTTTGAAAGTAAGTCCATCACCGTCGCCGTTTTCTTTGACATCCAGAAGGCATATGATACCACGTAGCGGCGTCCCATCCTGCAACTACTTCATGATAGTGGTGCCCGTGGCCATCTACCTTTTTTTATTTCCAACTTTCTTTCTGATCGAACATTCCAGACTCGAGTGGAGGGAATCCTTTCTAATGTCTTTCCACTCGTCAATGGTGTTCCCCAGGGCAGCGTTCTCAGCAGCAAACTTTTTGCCGCGGCCATAAATAAAGTCATTCAACAATTGCTGCCGGAAGTCCATGGCAGCCTGTACGTTGATGATTTTACCATCTATTGCACTGCCCCGTACCCTCAGACATGCTCAACGTATACACAACATCTCCATCCAACGGGTGATCGCCTGGGCATCTTCAGTTGGCTTTCAGTTTTCGGCTGAGAAAACTAAGGCAATAGTCTTCTATCGAGACAAACGCTGGCTCCGTGGCCAGTCAATATCGCTTCGAATGGGACCCTCTCCGATTTCTTTCTATCCCAGTGTTAAATTCTTAGGCGTAATCTTTGACCAACATCTCAACTGGAGAGACCATGTTCAGTATACTAAAGGTAAAGGCCTTCGTGCTCTCAACCTCCTCAGAAAACTATCCCATACCACTTGGGGTGCCAGACGTACCACTATGTTGATGCTCTACAAGGCGGTGGTTCTTTCCATCCTCGACTATGGCTGCCCCATTTATGGGTCGGCCTCTGCTTCCGTTTTGAAGATGTTGGACCCTGTTCATACGCAGGGTATGCGTCTCTGTACTGGAGCTTTCCGTTCCTCCCCAAATACCTCCGTCTTAGCTGAGAGTGGCGAGCCCCCGCTCTCCCTCCATTGCGATTTAGTTACTATGCGCCGTGCATTAAAAATTAAACATAGTGACTCTCCCACTAATTCCCTTTTCAGTGATATCTTCATTCCCGATCCGTGTCCATCTTCCCCCTCCTTTCCGATTCGTGCTACAATTCTCCTCAACTCTCTTGACTTTCACATTGCTGTTTCGCCGCCTGTTGTCTCCCCTTCCCCCCCATGGGTTATCTCTCTCCCCAATGTTTGCACTCACCTCTCCTTCCTCTCTAAGAGATATCCTTTTGTCCCTAGCCATCACTGCCAACACGCACTCGAACACATACGTCGTAAAGGCCCCCATTTTGCCATCTTCACTGACGGGTCTAAGACTGACTCTGGGGTGGGCCTCGCTGCTGTGTCCTCTACTAAGCTCCTTCAGTTTTCTCTCCCGCCCCAAGCCTCTATCTTTACTGCTGAACTTTTAGCTATCCAATCTGCTATTGACATTATACGTGACACCCCTCAACAGCCCTTTATAATTTACAGTGACTCTCGTAGTGCCCTCGAAGCGCTCCGTGCTTATTCGTCCTCCCACATAATAGTTTTAGCCATAAAACACGCTCTCCACGAGATGAGCCTACGTGGATTCCAGGTCCAGTTATGTTGGATTCCTGCTCACATCGGTGTCCGTGGCAATGAAGACGCCGATGCTGCGGCTAAGAATGCTATTTTAATGATCCCTCGCCAGCCCCACCTTCCGTTAGGTGATTGGCTGTCCTTACTCAAGCCTTCTATTCTTTGCACGTGGCAATCTCATTGGGATGCTCTACCCTGCAATAATAAACTCCGTGCAATCAAACCTTCTGTCCGTCCTTGGCCCTCGTCTTCCAGGTCTCACAGGTGTGAGGAAGTTTTACTAACTAGACTTAGGATAGGCCATTCCAGGCTGACTCACGGTTATTTGATGTCCACTCCCCGCACTCCGCCCCCTACCTGCTCCTCCTGTCATTCCCCTCTAACTGTTCGCCACGTCTTTGACTGCCCAGATACTGCCCGTCTGCGTACGGTTTGTTTTGGTACTAAATCATTCACTGACCTTTTATCCGATTCTCCGTCATTTTCCTTCCCCCCTATCGTCCGTTTTTTGCGTCGCCTTAACCCTTCAAACTCGGATGGTACACGTGTGTACCATTATGTTTTGCCCCCAGGAACCCGGGTGGTACAACATTGTACCAGTGGTTGAAAGCCTGTGAGCTTGGTGTGCGAGGCGTCGGTCCGACGCATGTAAACAACAGCCGGCTGGACCGACGCCCCGCATCTCCGGCCACAAGAAGGAGAGCGTCGCTTGTTCGTGTGTTCCTGTATGTTGTTGTTAAGTATCGAAAAGTATTGTAAAGTGGCTGTTGTTGCTGTAAGTTATCTCCACTGAAATCATCATCACAACTCAACCAGTTGACTTAGAGAGCTCTACTTAACGCCATTCTACAGGTAAATAACACTGCTACGCTTGGGGATGCGCGGGAATGCGGGAAGCAGTCAGCATAACAATGATACGGTAGCCTAGCCTAGACGTTTTTCGGCCAAAACACCCGGGTTTCGGCCAATATTTATGTAATGCGTAGCCGGGGCTGGAGGGTTAAGCTCCTTTCAGTAATCTGATCCAATCCTTCGGGCCAGACCTATGAGAGTTCCGTATGGAGCTCAGTGGTCTGGTTAATCTGCTCTACATAACTAGTGAAAATATATAGGTATGTATACTATATCACTGCATATACATTTTTATGAATTTGAGCATTTTTATAGGTAAAACGTATGTGTTGGTGTTTCTTTCGGCAGATAAAAAAAAAATTGGAAAAGATATATGCCTCTCCTAATTTATATATATATTATATATCCAGAATTATCCTAAATACATAAATCGGTTACCATATCATATTTGTATGGGTTTTTGGACTCAGAGAATGATTATTTGATCTTTAACCACCATTTTAATGATGGACAACAATTATGAATTATCTTCATAGGGCAAATAATAACAAACGATTTGTTTGTTCCATGTCCGAAGTTAAAAAAAAAAAATTGGAAAACACAATAGGTTAAATGATAGTGTTCTAGCTAGAGCGTTATACAAGTGTAACAAATTTCCTTTGGTGAATGTTGTCTCTGGTAATTTTACTACAAAATTATATCAGTCACAACATCATTCATACAAACAAATTTCTTCGGGGTGATAGAAGTTTGGCAGGGTAGCGAAAAATGTAAAACATTTCGTCATATACTGTATACAATATTTTTTTCGTGTACATATACTCATGTCAGTTCCCTAGGGCTTTTACATGCTCTTCCTTTGCCATTTCTCTAAATGGACCCCACAAAAAAAATAAAAATAAAAAGCGTTTCCATTATATAATGACAATGGCTAATTACTTATTATCGCCATGTCCGAAGTTATGACCGCAGTCCGAAGCGTTCCGGTTTTACGGTACCTCCCAAGCTACCAAATAGGAAAACCTACTATTAGGTAGTAGTCTTGGAAAATCCAACGTACATAGTACCCTCCCACACGCCGTTCCCCTGCCCATCCTCGCTCTTCTGTCTACGTGAAATGTTTGATGACAAGAGAAGGTCGCTCTTACGCAGGTTCGACAGGAGTCTGCGCCAACAGAACACGGGATGGGTCTCAACTGTAACTAGGTAAATTCCTTTTTCTTCCCTGCTAATGCTTTTAACACCTTCGGTGGTAGTTTTGGTTAATGTACGTCTCCTAGAGCAAGTTAAGGAGTTGACCCTATAAGTTTTCTCTTTTAACTGCGGTTGGGATGATGACATAGCAGTCAAAATAGACAAGTCGTCATTGCAATTAGGTTAATAGCCTTGACGTTGGATTTTCCAAGACTACTACCAAATACCTGTTTTCCTATTTGGTAGCTTGGGAGGTACGTCAAACCTCCCACTCTTATCACTGAATATACAGATTTTTTTTATGAATTTGAGCATTTTTATAGGTATAACATATGTGTTGGTGTTTCTTTTGACAAGATATATGCCTCTCCTAATTTATATATACAGTACTGTATTATATATCCAGAATTATTCGAAATACATTAATCGGTTGGCATAATATCATATTTTTATGGGTTTTTGGACTCGGAGAATGATTATTTAATCTTTAACCACCATTTTAATGATGGACAAGTATTATGAATGATTTGCATAGGGAAAATAGTAACAAACTATTGTTTTGTTCCATGTCCGAAGTTATTTTTTTTTTTTTTTTTTTAAACACAATAGGTTAAATGATAAGTGTTCTAGCTAGAGCGTTATACAAGTGTTACAAATTTCCTTTGGTGGATGTTGTCTCTGCTAATTTTACTACAAAATTATATCAGTCACAAAATCATTCAAACAAACAAATTTATAAGTACAGTGGGTCTCCCCCCAATTAGTCCGAGATAGCGAGGGTCGCTATCTCGGACTAATTGGGGGGAGACCCAGTCCGAGATGACCGAAAATCCGAGATGTCCGAAGTCCGACTTATGTCCGACTTAAGAGAGGGAAAATTCCGAATTAGAAGAGGAAAGTCCGCGTCACCAGAGAAATTGAGATTTTTTTTTTTTTTTTTTTTTATCTATCTATTTAATGCATCTATCTCCCTTATACATATATATAACTATGTCTTATTTGGTCTTTTTTTAATCTATGAATCAATTGTAATACGATGGAATTGAAAACAATATTACCTTTCTAACACAAAAATAATAAAATGAAAAAGAGAGTAAATAAAAATGTCTCCTTTGTCTTTCAGAAACATAAGTCCGTCTCGTATATGTTAGTATTTTATCGCTCACTCGCCCCTAGCCACTCTCTCTCTATCTATTTATCTCTCTCATGCATCTAACTAACTCCCTTATACATTAACATAACTATGTCTTATTTGGACTTTTTGTAATCTATAAATAATTTCTAATGCGATGGAATTGAAAACAATATTATCCTTCTAGCACACAAATAATAACATGAAAAGATTCAATATAAAAGTCTCCTTTGTCTTTTCAGAACCAATTAAGTCCGTCTCATAATAGTTTGTGTTTATCGCTCACTCCCCCTCTGTAACTCTCTCTTTCTATCTATCTATCTCTCTAATGCATCTACGTAACTCCCTTATACATTAACATAACTATGTCTTATTTGGACTTCTTGTAATCTTTGAATCATTTCTAATGCAATGGAATTGAAAAATATAATATCGGACATTTTCCGAATACTTATATAGAGTCTGACAACTTCAGAGACTGTCGGAACGATGACGGAAATGTCCGAAATACAGAAGTGCATGTCCGAGAGGCCGTAGCCAGTCCGACTAGTACGGGTTTCCGACTTCTAGAGGTCCGAGATGGCAAGGGTTTACTGTACTGTACGCTAAAATGCTGAGAATTTGACGAAACACCCAGTTCCAGCGATCGCAGGAAGGCTTACATTGCCGTTCGGCGAGGGTTAATGTACTGTACAGTGTTCTAGTCTTCACCCATCGCAAAAAAAACAATAAGTACTGCCTCTGGTATGTATATAACCTAGGTTAGGCCATATATTTGCAGAGATATGAGTATCCCGTAAATGACGAAACTCGAGCATTCACACAAATCCAGGCTCGCGGCGGCCACAACTGACCTACTTATTTTCACAATAAAAACTGAACCACTCTGTCTAGAGTTCTAGTCTTCACCCATAAAAAAAGATAACGAGTACTGCCTCTGGATATACATATACTGTATATATATCCTAGGTTAGGCCATTTTTTGGCGTATTTATAAGCGCGCTAAAATCCAGATAATTCTATGTTTCGCCCGGATTCAGCGCTGGTGGCAAGGTTTAACCCGAATTAATTACCTAAGATTCTGACAGAATTTGTTATATCTACCATATATAGCATTTTTTATTTTCCATGTGCACTTATTTTACTTATCTATCTATCTATCTATTGCCGGATGCCTTACTCCCCTTAATGAGGGTAGCCATACACAGAATGCCCCTAAGCAGACCCATTCCCTGTAAGAGGGACAACCCGAGTCAGTTTACTGAAGGACTTACAGGATTGACCACTCAATTTAGGATCCGTCCGACTCCGAGGCCCTCTGTGTATCTTGTTAGCACTATTTTTCTAGTTGTGTTTGGCTAGTCCATCCACTAACCTGCCTTACCCTTAGGTAAGTAGTACGGATTTGTATCAGGTTTACTCCCCTAGACAGGTTGCCGACCAAGGCTGACGAGTCCCATCCACTTATATGATGAACATATGAATCTTGAAGAGCGATAAAAGTAGTGGGAATAGAAATTGGTGGGTGAAAAACTTATATTTTCGCCGCCCGATCGTATGCTCAGGCGGGAGGGGGAGAGACATATATATATACTCCCTTCGCAACATCTAGCAACACACTCACGGCCGCGGGAGAGATCTCAGTGTTGTATAAGATCTCTAAGTGACTCGGTGTGTACGAAGCCGCGTGAGAGAAATTCGAGCGAAAAATAGCCGATAATTGAGGAGGGGGGAGGAAGGGAAGGGGGGGTTCAGACACATGACAATGAATGGTAAGAAGTACTAGAGGGGAATTATCTCACCTAATGACATATTCCTTTGTTTTGAGAGCCCCTGGGGTGTGATGGAAGGGTTTTTTCATGGTCTTGCTTCCGTGAGGCCTATCACATTCGCTACACACATTGTGGTAAACTATCAATGGAAGTTAAATATTACTAAGCTATAATGAATCAAATAAAATCAATCTAAATTAAAACTACTCCATATCTAAATTGAAGTCAATCTGAAACAAGCTAATTTATATCCAAAAGTCTCACATAATAAATTTATATACAGTATAGGGTAAGGTTATAAGGGTTAATATTCTATCTATCTATCTATCTATATGCTCAGGCCCAATCCCCATTTTGGGGGTAGCCGACTCAAGACAGAGCAAGAACAGGAAAAACAACATAAAACAAAAAATAAACACAGATAAAAAACACAAACTCTCACACATCCAGGTCACCCAGGAGAAGACCCAGAGACCAGGGTTACCAAGGTCGCTCCAGCACTCCCCCGGCCCCTGACCACCCGGAGAGGTTCCGATCTCGGCAGGCAGACATGCAGCGGAGCCAAAGCCACAAGCCCTCCCACCACACTTCCAGGCACACCCTTCATATTAATCGTCTCCCCGGGCCAGGCGCCTGATGGACTATTATCTAGTCCAACTTGCGCCCGACCCCTTACTCCAAATGACCACGTGTTCACTCAACTATTCACAAGCATTCTCCATTCACTCCTGTCCACCACCACTTCCCCTGCCTGATCTATAGTCATTCCTCTATCATCCAAAGCCTTTCTTACACAGTCTCTCCATCTCAATGGGGGTCTTCCTGCCCTGCTATCTCCCCTTGTACCTGACTCACATATTCTCTTTGTAAGCCTTTCATCTCCCATTCGTTCAACATGACCATACCAGCTCAGAACCCTTCTGTCCACTCTGGCTGACAAATGTTCTTGCTGCCCCACTCTCCTACGTATCTCTTCATTCCTCAATCTGTCTCTACGAGTAACTCCACACATACTCCTCAAGCAGCTCATCTCCATCACATCCAGCCCTCTTTTCTCCTTTTTCTTCAGAGCCCATGTCTCAGCCCCATACATCACTGTTGGCACAACAATTCCTTGATACAGTGCACTTTTTACTTTCACTCCGAGATTTCTCGTCTTCCACATACAGTAGGGTCTCACATAAAACGAGTTTATGGTCGATAAACGAGGGCGTTTTATGCGATTTCGTTTTATGTGAACACAGCATTTTGGTGGCGCAATATCGTCAATGTTCACTGTAAGCGAAAATTTTCGTACAAAGCGAACGATATTTCGTACAAAGCGAACTATATTTCGTACAAAGCGAACGACATTTCGTACAAAGCGACGATATTTCGTACAAAGCGAACGACATTTCATACAAAGCGACGATATTTCGTACAAAGCGAATTTTAGGTCGGTCGTTTTAATCGAGACTCGTTTTATGCGAACACGTTTTATGCGGGACCCTACTGTACTTCCCATTGCTCCGAAAACCTTCCTTCCTTCACACACTCTCTGTTTTACCTCCACTTCCATACCTCCACTCCTGCTTATCGTTCCTCCTAGATATTTAAAACACTCTACTTGTTCCAATATTTCCCCATCCAGCCTCACATCTAGATTCACCCTATGCTCTCCCCTATTACACACCATTACTTTACTTTTATTGACGTTCACCTTCAGTTTCCTCCTTCCACAAACCACACCAAACTCTTTGACTACCCGCTGCAGTTTCTCATCAGAATCCGCCACCAATGCTGTGTCATCAGCGAACAGCAACTGATTCAACTCCCAATCTCTACCATTCTTTCCTACTAAACCCAATCCTCTTCCCATAGTTCTCCTTTTCACCTCCCTCACCACACCATCCATAAACATATTAAACAGCCATGGTGACATTACACAACCCTGTCGCAAACCTACCTTTACCTCAAACCATTCACTCAACTCACCATTTCCTACTCTCACACATGCTCTGCTCCCTTCATAAAAACTCTTAACTGCTTCTAACAAATTTCCTCCTATTTCATAAATCCTTAACACCTTCCACATTGCTTCACGGTTCACACGATCATACGCTTTTTCCAAGTCCATAAAAGCCCAAAATATCTCCTTATGTTTACCCAATATGGCGGACAACGGGGAACGAGACTTCGGTCCCGAGACTCGAGTCAAGTGAAAGAAAGAATAAATGATTACATTGGAATGGACATGAATATTATGCTTATCTGTCAGTCAGTTATGGCGTCGATGAGAGCGTCGTGATGGTGTAGCTGTTTGTATTGCTGTCAGTGTATTGTGATTAGAGGCACAAAAGCGCGATCAACTGAGGGCGGAAAATAGATGTTAACTGGTCGGTGTTCGTGAAGGCTCTGAGCTTTCTTCCTCAGAGGCATACCTTGCTGCCTTGGCAAACGCCAGGAGCCCAAATTATCGTACCGCATCTAGGTTGCTCTATACGATAAATTATATTAATATATACGATAAATTATATTAATATATACGATAAATTCATATATACTACAGTATAATCCCTTATAACCGTATTTCGTACTACCGAAAATCTCAGTCAACCGTACATAATCATCCTATTTTCCTAAACTCTAATAACCGCAGAAATTCGGGATCCAACCGTAATTTCAAACAGACCGCTCTCCCGTTCGTGCGGGGTGGCAATTTTACGGCCCAACCGCAAGGTGTCGCACCGCGCAGCCTCCCGCCTCCCTGTGTTGTTTCGGCGTCATTGTATCTCTCGCCATTGTCCGTAAAATTTGCTCGTGACGCTCCGTGTTTATCGCTGTGAATCACCTATCATCTACGCTATGGTGCCTCCGAAATCATCTAAATCAACGCCTAGTATACTCAAGATGTCGACAGGATCTTCAAACAAGAGGAAAAGGGTTGTACTCACCATTAACCCGTCCAGCCCCAGCGACGCGTCTGACGCGTCGGCGATGTATGTAACGCACAGCCCCAGAGACGCGCCTGACGCGTCACCCTAATTGCGCCGACCGTAACCTCAGGTGTAGCCACTCAAGAGGGCTCAGATTTGTATGGGAACTGTGTACGTATCCCACGCAACCGTGCCGATGGTTGAAAACTCTCAAAGTCCACGTGCGCGCGAGCGCGCAATAACCTGTTTTTTTGGGATAATTGCCTTCAATTTTGTACTCTTGTAAAATCCGTTTTCGGGGGCTCTGTAGGACCATTTTTTAAGCTTTTTGAGCGGTTTTTCGTGGTTTTTCCTTCATTCCTAACCCATTCGCTATTGTTTCTGGAATAAAACCATTTTTTGAAAACCGGCCGGGTTCTGGTGCGCAAACATTACAAAACTAGCCGGGGCTCCACGGGTTAAACAGGAGATAGAAATATGTCACAAGATGGATGCGGGAACCAGTAGGACGACATTGATGCGCCTGTATAATTGCGGTTCTACAACGCTTTATGATATAAGGAAACAAAAGGACAAGTTGCTGAGCTTTGTGGCCAATTCCGAAGTTAAGAAGACCTTGGAGAAGCGGCATACAATACGAGAAGCCAAATTTGTGGAGCTTGACAAAGTGCTTTACGAGTGGTTTTTGGTAAAGCGAGCCGAAGGATGCCCAATGAGTGGTCCAATAATCATTGAAAAAGCAAGAGATTATCATGAAAAGATGGGCATAAAAGAAGAGTGTGGCTTTAGTGATGGCTGGCTTAACCGTTTTAAGGAAAGACACGGAATTAGGCGCCTTGATGTGTGTGGTGAGAAAAAGTCTGCTGACGACGGAGCTGCCGCGGAATTTAAGTTAACCTTCAGAGACCTGTTGCATGAACACGACGACATTCCACCAGAATGCATCTATAATGCTGATGAAACTGCATTCTATTATAGAATGATGCCAGAATCTACACTAGCTGGCCCATCTGAAAGAGTAGCTGTGGGCTTCAAGAAAAACAAGGATAGGATAACTGTCTTGTTTTGCTCGAATGCTGCTGGGACACACAAGCTTCGCCCTCTAGTCTTGGGCAAAGCTAAAAAGCCAACTTCCTTCAAGAATGTTGTGCATTTGCCTGTGGACTATGACAACCAGACAAGTGCATGGATGACCAGGGTTATTTTTAAGCACTGGTATCATCACAAATTTGTGCCTTCAGTAAAAAATCACCTGAAGGAAATGGGCCTTCCTGAGGACTCAAAGGTGATGTTGTTGTTGGATAATTGCCGAGCCCATCCAGATGCTGAAGAATTGGTGAATGGGAACATTTTTGTGACCTATTTGCCTCCAAATGTAACCTCTGTGATCCAGCCACAAGATCAGGGAATAATACAGGCAGTGAAGAAAATCTACAAGACTGATTTTTCAAAGAAATGTGTGAGGTTCACTGGTGGCTCTGTGCTGGATTTCCAGAAAAGTGTGAACATTAAGGAGGCAATTTTTTCCATCGCTGCTGCCTGGCTTAAAGTAAAGAACACAACCCTAATCAACGCATGGAAACCGATGTGGCCCGAGATTGTGCTGTTGACTAAGCTTGATGAAAATCTCATTGATGAGACCCAAGAAGAGTCGCCTAAACAGGTCATCGCAGCTGCGCCCAGGAACCATCCACTTCGCCATGTGGATGCTGAGGAGATCGACCAGTGGTTGAATGCCGATGCGGACGCTCCAGTCAGCAAGGTCTTCACTGATGAGGAGATCATAAATTCTGTGATCTCCCCAAGCAAGAAGGAGTGCAGCAGTTCGGACTCGGAGGAAGAGGAGGTGGAACACGGCTATACCTGGGAAGCTGCAGACACGGCATACCGAACGGTGATAAAGTTCTTGGAGAAACAGCAGCTTCACAGCTCAGGAACTTTTAACCCACCGAGCCATATATGAAGTCTTTCAGAACAGACGGAGTGACAAAATCCGCCAGTCAGACATCCGCAAGTTCTGTACAAAGCCAGCAGAGTCATCGTCGTCATCAAGCCGAGAATCATCAGTCACCCCAGAGCCTCCAGTCACCCCAGAGCCTCCAGTCACCCCAGAGCCTACAGACTCCGAGACTTCAGAGTCCCCACTCACCCCAGAGCCTCCACTCACCCCAGAGTCTTCAGTCACCCCAGAGATTCCAGTCAATGGAAGTCAAGAATCCTTCACTGGCTGGTGTACCTTTACTCCCTCGAAGAAGAAGATTAATCTCGATCGATTCTTGTTCAAGCGGAGGGATGTGTCTGATAACTAGCATAGGCTAGTGCAAGTGGATGACAAAAAACATTTGCTGATATGGATAGTGGAATAGGCCTACTGGGGAAACCACTGAAAAAAAACGAACCAACATGCCTACCTCTGTTGGTGGTTTGGAAATGGCAAAACCCTGGATTACAGCACTACCTCTGCATCACCCTGGATTACAGCACTACCTCTGCATCAATCTTCAATGGTGAGTTAAACACTTTATTTTGTGTATATTCATTGATTATTTAATGAAGGCTAGGCCTACTAGAGATTTGTTTAGCTTGCCTGCCATGCTATGTTAGTAAACATTTAATAGTTAGTTAAACTTTGGACTTCCTAGAGGCCTAATTCCTAATAAATAAATAGGCCTAGCCTAGTAAAAAAAAAAAAAAAAAAAAAAAACCTAGGCCTAATTTTCGAATATCCGAAATATTCGTATTTCCGAAATGTCCTGAGATTCGTGATTTTCGGATATAAGGGATTATACTGTACATAAGACCATGGCAATATTGCTTAACCTCTGAAGTGCGCATGGGGGGTAATGAAGCCTGTGCGCATGTATTTGAGCTGTTTCCATCACTAAAATATTTATTTTACCATAAATAGCATTAATACTTATCCATATGCGCCTATTATAGGTTGATTATAAAGGTATTAACCTGTTACAACAATAAAACAAGTGAAAACAGCGTTTGGATGGTTGGATGGTCAAAATCGGCGATACAGGCCGGGAGTTACATAATGTATGGCTGAGGCAAGCTCCTCTCCCGCCAATTTCCCCCAAGGCTGGAGAGACACTGTCGATCGATACTCTCTCTCTCTCTCTTGTACTCGCTTGCTAACAGTGATGACAATGCCCTGCTTGCAACTCGCTAATGTTAGCACGAAAATATACCACAGAATAAGTGAATAACAGGGAAAATAGGTGATAACTGAAGGAGGGGAGGAAAGTGGGGAAGGAGGGGAGGTAGAGGAGTGATATTTTGCATGGCCCAGGGGCAAAAAAAAAAATTTTTTTTTTTTTTTTTCGGTGTTTTAAATTGATTTTTTTTTCCCTCACTCTTAAGAGTCTTCCCGCAGTCCGCCGGGGGAACTGTTAAGAGTCTTCCCACAGTTCCCGGGTTAATAGCATATTAGGCCTTTTATAACTTAAATTAATTACAATCTTATAATATACGATCTACTCGTCCTACGTCTTGCTGCAGGAGCGACCGTGACGTCACAGACACATACGGGATCACAAAAGAGTCATAGCCTATCGTATTTACGATACACTCCCCCCACAAAAAAATACCTGAACCCCACCTTAAAGTTAAAGTTGCCCAGAGGCTATCTTCTGACGCCACATGTCGACGGCGCCAGCAGCAGCGCGTCTGGGACGCGTCCCGGTCCGAGAATGATCACCATCAGTAAGAGGTGAGTCGTTCCTTTGAGAATCCTCGGACCCAGCAGTAACAGGTGGAGCATCAGATTGCAATGCGGAATCGAACTCCAAAGCGTACAAACGTGCGATAGGACAAACAGTAGTTCCAGTGGCTGTCTTCAATAGCGCCACCCGCTCTACAGAGTCTGCCCCCTTGTATACCTCCAACACGCGGCCCAATTTCCAGTATAAACGAGGACTATCTTCTTTAATTAAAACAACTTCACCAACTGTAGGTGCCGTTGGTCTACCAGAGGGAGTAACACTCCTTTCCCTCAATGCTAACAGATATTCATTAATCCACCGTTTTCTAAAATCTTCTATTATCCCCGATATATACTGGTATCTCTTAGACACCGCTACCTCAGAGTACAACGAGGGATCCTCTAACTCTACTATAGATTGGAAATTAGATGGAAATGCAGTCAATGGTTTTCCATATAGCAAGTGAGCTGGCGTTAATGGTAGTGGTTCTTGCAGGTCGGTGTACACATATGTAAGCGGGCGATCATTCACGACTGCCTCTATCTCTGTGAGGACTGTCGTCAACTCACTCTTCTTTAATAGAGCACGTCCTACTACCGCTCTGAGTCCTGACTTTACTATGCCGACACACCGTTCCCACATTCCACCAAACCAAGGTGCCTTAACTGGAAGGAACCTCCGCTCGAGACATTGCACAGGTAAACAATAATATATAAACCTTCTCTTGCTCTCTCGTCTTCAATGCCCCTGTGTAATCTAACCCTACAGCTTGGAAAGGTTCTATGTGCTTTACACGGCATTCAGGTATAGGTGGAGCTGGTCCAGTTGCATATGGTTGACCTTTTAGTCTCTGGCATATTACACACTTTCTTACTACGCATCGAGCTACTTGTCGAACTCTGGGTATCCACCATGTGAGACGTAAATTTGATATAATATGACATACCCCGTAGTGTTTTACTTCCCTATGTGCACGTATGATCAATAGATCAGTAACGTGATGTCTTGTTGGCATAAGTATAGGGCGGTTTGTGCCGTCTGTTACACCCGACCACTTCAGGCAACCCTCACACCTGATGAGGCCATTGTCTAGGTGCAACCTTAGTTGACGCACTATATTAGGCATTAATGTCTTATTCGAGCTTTGCAAGGATTATAATTCATTGGAAAAGGTTTCTACTTGAACCCACTTGATCAAAGTTACTTCAGCTGCTTTAAATTCACGAGCATCAATGTTGTGACCCTTGTTGCAGAGTTGGCCCGTTACTTTAACCCTCCAGCCCCGGGCCCTCTAGCTCGCGACTGTGCTGTGGTACCGGGGGTTTTGACGATCTTTGGGCTATGTTAACTCATCTGTAATTCAATAAATATGGCATGTAATGTTATGAATAAAAAAAGTAAAATGTTCCACAAACCTTCCTCTGTAGAATGCCGTTGAGTAGAGGTCTCTAGCCCGAGTGATTGCGTAATGGCGAGCGCGGGAAGACGAGTGCTTTTCGGCGGAAAATTCTTCCCGCGTTCGGATGCGTCGCCCCGGCCACGGCTACCACGCACCTAGCCGCTCGTCGCGCCAAAGTGTTTATCTCCCTTAGACGATTTTAGTGTTTGATATTGAGAATGTGATGTTTATTTGATATTATTATAGTTATTTTGAGGCCAATTATATAAAGTATGTTTATTAGGGTATCACTGTCACTAATATTGCTCATTTTCACTCGATACCGTACATTTTATTAGTAATTGAGGTAGGTTATTGTTATATTAGGCACTGATTATTCGTTATCACAGGTGTTTATTATACTTTGGCCATCAAGTATTAGGTCTTGTGTCACTTTCACTTTGATAAATATGCTTTAGAGAGTGTCACTGTCACTGATAATGCTCATTTTCACTCGATACGGTACATTTTATTAGTAATTGAGGTAGGTTATTGTTATATTAGGCACTGATTATTCGTTATCACAGGTGGTTATTATACTTTGGCCATCAAGTATTGGGTCTTGTGTCATTTTCACTTTGATAAATATGCTTTAGAGAGTGTCACTGTCACTGATAATGCTCATTTTCACTCGATACGGTACATTTTATTAGTAATTGAGGTAGGTTATTGTTATATTAGGCACTGATTATTCGTTATCACAGGTGTTTATTATACTTTGGCCATCAAGTATTGGGTCTTGTGTCACTTTCACTTTGATAAATAAGCTTTAGAGAGTGTCACTGTCACTGATAATGCTCATTTTCACTCGATACGGTACATTTTATTAGTAATTGAGATAGGTTATTGGTATATTAGGCACTGATTATTCGTTATCACAGGTGTTTATTATACTTTGACCATCAAATATTAGGTCTTGTGTCACTTTCACTTAGTGATATGCTTTGTAAACGTTTTATATACAATTTATTGTGTCTTTTTTCACTGATTTATATATTTCTATAGGTTGTAATCATATGAATGTCACTTACTATATACATATGTGTCACTTTCACATATTATTATGGTGTAATTGTATTTGTATAAATGTTCTCATAATACATGACTTTTGTATAACAGTAAATTGTTTTACTTCCACTTTTTGCCTATACAGTATATACTGTATACTTTTTTTTTTTTTTTTTTAAGAGACAATGAACGGAGGAAGGAAACAAAAAGGTCCATGTGCCTAAAGGCATCCTCCATTCATAAAATGAATGGAGTATAATGAATGGAATATACTGTACATATTGTCATTATCTTTGGCACTTTCACTATGATTATTAGAACTCCTGCTTGGAGTGGTAATCAAAGAAGCACCCTTCAGCACAGAGTGCCACCCTGCACTCCACACACTCCAGGGTGGACTTTTTACCTGACCTCGCCCTCAGCCTGGTGTTGTAGCAGACATGGCACCGCTTCTGCTGCGTTCTTCCTGATGCTGACTGAGGCAGGGAAACAAGCCTGTGCATATTCATGTAATATGCACAGTGCAAGCGGTCAGTAGCGGCGGGCCCAGCATGTGCCACTGCCCTCTGTGGCGTAGGTAGTAGGGTAAGGCAGCCCCGCCCAGGGAAGTAATACCGCCAAGGTTTCGGGAGACTCGGGGAATAGCCTGAATTCCATTTTCTCTCCCAGGCCTTGGTAGCTGGATACATATCTTTCTGCCTCACACATCAGGGGTATCAGGAAAACCCTCTTTATATAACATACACATCCAACTTCACGACATTGCCCTACATCGCTATCCTCTATCCATAAAACACTACTCTTCCCACTACATATCATACATGCAACACCATACACTTACCTAATAAATATGGCAGTACAATTGTTAAGAGCAAACCTGGTGGTCCCTCGGATATCCACCCCCGGCAGGGTTGGGTCATCGACACAGGGCCCTCCCGGTCGTCATCATGCGACTGTGTCAAGAGCATTGCAACGTCCCAAAGCTGCTCGTCGGTGCAGCTTTTTCTTTAGTAATATAAGGGGACTTCACTCTAACATCAATTCTGTACACCAATTTCTTCAAGCAGAATCCCCTACTCTCCTTTTTTTGACAAAGACCCAAGTAACATCCACATCTGACACGTCTAGATTTAATTTTCCAGGTTATCAACTGCTCCAAAATTTCAGACCTAAAGGAGGTGTATGTTGCTTCGCAAAATCTTAAATTGCCCTGGAGGAGGTTACTAGTTTCAATTGTCCCTATTTTGATTATTCTATATACAAATTAATTTCTGCTGGTAAATTTAAATACATATGTTGCATCTACCGTTCCCCAAATACTCCTCCAGAGCAAAGTCTTTTTGATTCTCTGTCCTCACAACTCAGTGTCCTCAACTTAAATGCTTCTTCTGAAATCACTGTGTTGGGTGATTTTAATGTCCATAATGTTGAATGGCTCACTCATTCAGCCAGGACTGATGATGCTGGTCTTGAATGTGAGCTATTTGCAGACTCATTTAATCTCACTCAACTAGTCAACCAACCCACCCGTGTACCAGATAATCCTAATCATAATTCCCACCTACTGGACTTATTTTTAACAACCAATTCTGAAAATTATGATGTTACAGTGAGGTCCCCGCTTGGATCTTCTGATCACTGTCTGATACAGGCCACCTGTCTATCACCTACCACACCTTCCCACTCTGAACCTGTTTTGGTGACTAAATGGCATTACGATAGGGCAGACTGGGAGGGTCTTCAAGGTTTCTTTATTGATATTCCCTGGACCTCTTTCTTTCTAATGATGCACACTCCACCTTGAGCCACATACAAGATTTTGTAAAAATTGGAATGGAAACTTTTATTCCTCATCAAAAGTACAGTAAAAGATCTAATTCACCTAAATGGTTTGACCATAATTGTGCTAGAGTAACTGAACAAAAAGCAATAGCCTACAATGCATACACAAGATCAAAAACACATGAAGCCTTTAATTACTTTAGAAACATCAGAAATCATGCCAAAACTGTATTAAACCTAACTAAATCAAACTTTCTCCACAAGCAGGCAAATAAACTTCTAAATAATCCAAATGATAACAAAATATTTTGGTCTACTCTTAACTCATTCAAATCCAACTTCACTACTGCTTCATCCATTCCACCATTAAAATCTCCGACTGGCAATCTTGTAAGTGACCCACGAGGTAAAGCTAACCTTCTTGCGGATATTTTCTCCACCAACTCAACCTTAGATGAAATAAATCAAGATGTCCCTGTACTTAATTTTAATTCGCCTGAAATTCCCTCACTTAAGATCCACACCAGACATGTCAAAACTATTTTGCAGAATCTCTCAGTAGATAAGGCTCCTGGTCCAGATGAAATTCCTCCAATAGTACTTAAGAATTGCTCCTTGGTGCTCGCTCCTGTATTGGCAAAAAAATTCCGTCTGTGTACTCATACCTCATGCTTCCCAGTACCCTGGAAAGAAGCAAACATTCATCCAGTTCCTAAAAAAGGTGCCTCTTCAGATCCATCAAACTACAGACCAATAGCTATAACTTCCACTCTTGGTAAAGTCTTTGAAATTATATTAAATAATCACATAATTAAGCATCTTGAGAATAATAAATTAATCAGTGATAGGCAATATGGTTTTAGACGATGTCGATCAACTGCAGACATTCTTTGCCTTCTTACGCATCAAATCAACCAAGCTACAGACCAACATGGTGAAACACATACAATAGCACTGGATATATCAAAGGCATTTGATAGAGTCTGGCATCAATCCTTATTGTCGAAGAAGTCACACTACGGCCTTGCATCATTAGTTCCACTAATTTCTTCTTATCTTCATAACAGAAAAATACGTGTAATGGTAGATGGCCTTTATTCTCAATTTCACTCAATAAATGCTGGTGTTCCCCAGGGATCAGTTTTGGCCCCAATTCTGTTCCTCATTCATATCAATGATCTCGTATCTACCACTCCCAATACATTCCTACGCAGATGACTCAACACTCCACAGTTCCTTCACATTTACCAATTCTTTCACCCAACCCGATCTTATAAATTCAAAAATAAACACTGCAATTTCTCTGAACCAGGACCTTTCTAGAATTAATGGATGGGGACAAAAGAATATAGTTTCCTTTAATGCACAGAAAACCAAGTACATTCAATTTTCTAACCAACAGAATCTCACTGACTCCCATATATTTTTTAATGATGTAAATATTCCCACTTCCCCTAGTATTGACATTCTCGGTGTAACATTAACGACTAACTTGAGCTGGACACATTATGTTAGAAGCATTGCTAAGAATGCCTCTAAAAAAATGGGTCTCCTGTACAGAGTTTGAGAATTCTTCACTGACGAGCAGTTGGCCGTCATATATAAAAGTCATGTGCGTTCTCAGATAGATTACTGTTCACCTCTGTGGGGTGGAAGTGGAGTGGTTGCATTGAGGCAGTTGGACAAAATTCAAAATAAAGCGATTAGATTAATCAATAACCCTGCAATCACACAGGACCTTCCTACATTATCCATACGAAGAAACGTTGCATCCCTTGCATTATTCTCCAGATATTTTCACAGCAATTGTTCCGAGGAACTTGCTTCAATTGTGCCGCCTCTCCACATCTTTCCCCGTAGAACTAGGGCAGCTGAGAGCGCCCATGAATTTACACTTTCTCCTCCACAATGCAGAACTTCTGCTTATCAGAATTAATTTATCCCCAGAGCTACTACTCTTTGGAATTCACTTCCCTCGAATTGCTTTCCACAAACTTACAATCTACAAATGTTTAAATCCAGTTGTTACAAACATTTTATGAATGGAGGATGCCTTTAGGCACATGGACCTTTTTGTTTTATAAGTGTTTTTCCTTCCTCCGTTCATTGTCTCTTTAAAAAAAAAAAAAAAAAAGCATACTTCTCCAGGAGCTCCTTCAACACCTGCTTTTGGAACCTCCGCAGGCTATTGAACTTCCTGGGTGTGTTCTCATTCCGAAGCTTGTAGATGTTGTAGGCGTTCAGAATGGACATGTCCACCATGTGTAGAAAGAACTTTTTGTACCATCTGCACGAAGTACGCAGGCAGTCAATGAAGCCTATCTGCATGTCGGACTTGTCCACCAGCCTCATGTTGATGTTGTAGTCCAGGACAGCATCGGGCTTGGTCACCCTGGCCTGGGTGCGGCGATCCACCTTGCCAGTCTCCACCATTTCCCCCTTGTGGATGGTGCTCAGGAGGTTGACCTTCCGCTGGTCGTGCCAGTGGATAGCCAGAATGGGCCCCGACTTTTTCCTGAACATATCACCTTTTTTGGTCTTTGGAGGGAAAGTTGGCATGCCCTTCCTTTTCCCTCGTACTGTGCCTACAGTCCCCGTCTTGCGCTCAAGAAGGTACTTTGAGAGAGTGGGGGACGTGTAGTAATTGTCCGTGAAGAGGACGTGATTCTTGTGGAAATAGCGGTCCATCATGGCTTGCACCACTGCTCCGCCAAAGCCAATGAGAGGGTCAACAAGCACGTCCCCTTCCTTCCCGCTGTAGACCAGGAAGTCCAGGACATAGCCAGTTTGGCAGTCGCACAGCACAAAGAATTTTATGCCAAAGCGATGTCTTTTTGAGGGGATGTACTGCCGGAAGCTGAGTTTTCCCCGGAACAGCACAAGAGACTCGTCAATGACGACCTTGTAGTCATCGTCAGAGTGGTCATCTTGCCCTGACGGTGGACCTACATAATCATGGCAAGAGTCTTCGGAGTGGTGCCCTTCATCATCAGTGGCCCCCACATAATCTGGCGGGGAACGAGTGATGCGTGGGCGGCGTGCGGGTGGGCGAGGTGGGGAAGGAGTGGCAGGTGAGGCTATGTCCCCCCGAGGTCCTGGGCTCCTTGGCCTGCGACGAGTGACAGAAAGCAATGCTTCACTGTCACTAGGCCCAGGTATTGGTGATGCGAGCTCAAATACTTCTTCAGGAACACATGTTGAAGGCAGGAGAGGTGGGGAGGACCGTGGGGAAAGTTGCGGGGGCGTATGGCTGGGGCGGGCAGGGGTGGACGCCGCGGGAGCCTCGAACAAAGCCCACTTACTTTTCTGTCCTTTTTTGGCATATTTCCTACCTTTCCCCTTTTCGGCAGCAGTATGTCTCCTGTCGGGACCTAGGAGGCAAATAGGCCGAAAGTAGGGGGTCCTCAACCCTTGGCAGTGGTGGGGGTGGTGGGGAAGAATGCGGGGCACCGGGGTCATCTTGGGTGGCTTGGGTAGATAAGGGAGACAATGGCGGGCGAGATGAGTCACCACGCTCACCCTCACTCACAGCCTCATCCTCACCAAGTCTTTTGGCTTCTTCCCTAGCTTCCGCGGCCGCATTTTCAAGTATTTGCTTCTTATATAAGTGTAGCTTGAAAGGCGATTTAGCTGGCGAAGGGCTTGGAGTCGTGTCACTCATGTGAAACTTGGAAAGTGACCTCGAACTCTCCCACTCACTCACTCTCTGCACTTCACTGTCTTCAGGTAAAACAGCGTCCTCAAAAGCTGGTACATCACCTTCATCACTCTCATGTTCACTCGCAAATCCCACGAATTGCTCGTCTTTGTCACTCTCATCGCCATAATCACTCGACTTATAATTAGCCGAGTTATCACTTGTGACGCCTCCCGGCGTTAGCAGAATGGTTGCGTGGGGCATTGCAGCTTGCTAGCGCTCGCCAGGATGGGGGGATAGGCTACAGTTGTCCTAGAATGATCTGCTTTATTTCATTAGTGTCGTGTTGCCACAGACAGTCTAGAAATGGTCTTTGTTTTGGTCTGTGACCGCGCCTTATATTTTATATTCGCTATAATATAAATGTTGCTTGTGTGGGAGGCGAGCGAGAGAGGGTGAGGGGGTACACCCGGCAGCGAGGTGAGCTATGACCCGGCTCGCTTGGGCGCTGACGGCATTGGCGGCCGGGTGGTCAACTAGTCCCTTCCCGTCGCTGCCTCGTGTTCTTTACCAGCTCAGAGCTTGCCTGACACGCGTATCGCCTACATCCATTGCAATTCTGTCCCCCATACTCGCTACTTTGCATACTATTTCTCTCTCTCGACTTCTCCTTTCTCATTCTCTAATCTTTATTAAACTCAACATCCCTTCTGGTTTCAGCATATACGTTCACCGTCGACCAGTCGTATTGTACGCGAAGCTCTCAGATATTTCCATGTATTAGGTTAAGGAGGTATTATGCTTTATTGAGGGTTAGAGAGACGGACTTTTCCGTATGTGTCCTCTCTCGGGAAGGTTGTAGACCGGTATATGTCTCCCTTGCAGGGTGTTGAGTGATTCTTCTTGGTTATCTAAAGCTAGACTAGGGGTAAGGTTACTGTGTCGTTGTCTCCGATGTGTGCAGTGTTAGCTAAGCTCTGCACGACATCGACAGGTACTGTGGGAGCCTAAGTTGTCTTCGGGTTGGTTTACTTTGCGAGCACAGCGCTGTGGTGTGAGAGGGCCATAGCCTATCCCTCACAACATAGTGCTGCCTCTTTGTGTTGACTTCTGAGGGATCGCCAGGATAGAGCTAGGTACTAGAGACCTAGATTTATCAAGAGAGCATCCCCGTCATATAACGTAATCTTCATTATACCACCTCGGACAACGTTAGGCTACGAGCCGCATGCTCACCCATTGTTGCCCTGCCTTGATACCCCAGCTAGACTTTATTAACTGAGCAGACACTGGTTAGAGATAAGCCCCATTATTATATGTATGCAACATTATTATTCACTGCACTTTTGAGCCGAGGTTGTTGTTGAGTTGCACAACCCGAGTAGGCTGTTGCGTTGTGTCACAAAGCATTTCTTTAGTTGTCGAGCATTACTACCTTTGCGCAGTCTTTATTATTCGCCTGCCTATTATTACTATATGTCCTAGCATTTATTGTGACCCGAATTCTGCATTATAATTGTTCAAGATTCTTTACGAACATCTTCCCAGCATCAGACTTATTTCAGAAGTTTCCAGTTGATGTTGCAGGACTAGCATTGCACTTTCTTTAATACAGGAGTGCCAGTTATTTGAGTATCTACCGTAACGTTAATTAATCACGTTAACTATCTTTTTTTGTGTAACATAATCGAGTAATCTTTTACTGTTTGAGAATAGGCTGTTTCATTGAGCGTCAGCCTAGTGTGTGTGCACCAGTTACCGAGTCATAGGATACCTCGTTGTCCAGGCACGACTCAGGGCGGTAATGGTGTTTTGTTTTCCAGTGTTTAAGGCAGGGGTTGGATCTAGTGTTACCGTTGTTGCTTTTTGCCATTATCTAGTCCAATGTTGAAGAGCCCTGTGTCTTTAAGAACCTGGATCGTAACAAATGGCGACCTTGCCAGGATCTTGTGAACTAAGAGATAATTGCAGGATTGTTGTGGTCATTTGTTTTGAGGAATATAGTGGGCACGTTAAATTTTTTTTGGCAAAGTAGTATAGCACTTGAGAGTCTTCAGACATTTTTGGCAAGTGAATAGTGCTACATAGGAGCTTGGGTACTTCTTCTTTTTTTTTATAAACGTGAGAATTTTTGGTGGACACCATGGGACACGAATCAGATCATACTGAGGGTTCAGGGAATGATGCAGGCTCTAATGGGCAGATGCCAGAGGGGTTAGTAACTAGTGAGGAGGCCGCAAAGAAGTTTTTGGAGGTGCCTATAACAGCTGATCGACTAGAGGGAATTAGCAAGTATGGTCTACAGTGTTTGGCTCCCCTCATGGGGCTTAAGGTGGCTCATGGCATCAAGAAGAACGATTTGAGGGCTTGCGTACTGGGGGCGGCTAGTGAGGTCCAGGGTGGAGAGGGTGCTCGGGGACTTCTGCTCGAGCCCCCCCTCCACTCTACTCCCATCGGGACCTCTAGGATGCCGGAGTTTAGTACGTTCCCGCAGGCCGATAGCCGCTGGCAGCGTGGTTTAGGATCGCTGGGTGGGCCTCCAATAGTTGCACCTCCTCCTCAAAGTTTCACTACAGAAATGCTCTTCCAGCTTGAGATGGCTAAGATGCAGGCTGAGCGTGAGGAACGTCTCGCTAAGGTTAAACAACAGACTGATCTCGAACTCGCGAGAATAAAATCCGAGTCGGAGGCTGAGTCTACCAGGTACCGGGCAGATATCGATCTTGAGAAGACTCGGGTGGAAACGACAGGGCAACGTCTCGGTGGTGGGAATTGTGGGCATGGTCAGTCTTTGTTGCACCTGTTGAAGCTAGTCCCTGTATTTGATGAGTCGGGTGTCACCGAATTTTTCATGAGATTCGAGAAGAAGTGCCAGGAACACCAGTGGCCTGGGGAGAAGTGGGCAGCCCTTGTTTCCTCTAGACTTGTGGGCAAGGGACTCCAGGCTTATGATGCATTGCCTATAGAGTCTTGTATTATCTATGAGGAACTCAAGGAGGCTGTCCTGAGAGCATACAAACTACAACCAGAGACGTACAGGTTGAAGTTCCGGGGTGTTACCAAGGGTCGGGAGAGCACCTTTTTGGAACATGCCCGGGAGCTGTCCGATGCTTTTGGGAATTGGCTGAGGTCGGAGAAAGCTACTACGTTTGACGACATTAAACAATTGGTGCTTTTAGAGCAGTTTTTCAAATGCACGGGCGGCGACCTGACGTTAAACCTGAAAGAAAAGCAACCAAAAACTCTACAGGAGGCAGCTGAGATGGCTGACCTCCGGCTATCACTAATTCGTGGGTGCGGGTCTGCCCAGCGTATTGAGGCAGGTAACAAGGGGCGTGACGCCCCACCCCCCCGAGTTAGTGATATACCTTATGCAAACAAGTACAAGAGCCATGATACCAAGACTGACCACAAGACTAGCACCATCCCGTTTAAGAAGGGGCCGGGCCCTTCCCAGTACCAAGGGAAGCCCAAAGGGGAGTTGGAGTGTTATCATTGTCATAAAAAGGGGCACTTTGCAAGAGTCTGTCCTAGCAAACCACCTACAGCAGCTGTGTCTTTGGTCTGCAACATTGGTGTGTCTCCGAAGTCGTCTGAGTTTGCCCGGGGCAGTTCGTCAGAGGCTGAGGCACAGCCAATGCAGAAGCACCTGGGAGGCTCGAACCCTGCTCAGGATGTTTTTTGCGACCATAGAGGGCGGGGTTGCGTGATGTGGGCGGGGCGCAAGTATGGAGTAGAGGTCTTGCGTGATACAGGTGCTTCCCAGACTCTGATGAAAAACTTGACTGGCTACCCTATAAACGCGGCTCGGGTGGTAGTGGTGCAGGGTATTAATGCAACTCGGTCATACCCGCTGGTGCGGTTGGAGTTGGAGGTGGATGGTGTGGCACGTGAATTGGATGTCGGGATTGTGGAGAAACTGCCAGTGGAGGGCGTCGACTTTCTTCTCGGCAACGACTTTGCAATGCCCGCTTCTGAGGTTCTACCCTTAGTCGTTGCCGAGAGGCCAGCCGACGTGAGTAGGGAAGAGCAAGAGTGGGTCGAGCGGTGCCAGACACAACCCATGGCGTGTGTTGTCACCCGAGCTCGGGCAGCTAAAGTGTCACAGCCTAGTCCTCCGTCTTCAGACCAGCGGAGGAACGATCAACAGGAGGAGGCTAAAGCTGGAGTTGGTTTTAAGAGTTTTGACTCGGCGGCTCTCCTGGGTGATTCAGTATTAGCACCATTACTTAATTCTGGAGTAGCCCCTGGGCCTGTCATCGAGAGTGACGAGGCTGGGCATGACGAGACTCCACGACAGCAACGTTATGTACATCGAGAGAGACAGAGGGAGCAGCCCAGTATCGGGGAAGGTCATGCATTGCTCCGGGAGCAGTTAGATCGCTTGGCACCCTCAGATATACGTCGGTTGCAACTAGAGGACCCTGAGCTCCAAACGTGTGCTAATGGAGCTGTAGAGCTCGACGAGGACGGCGATGCACAGCCAGGAGATTTTTTTTATTTAGAAGGCATCCTCTATAGGCGTTTTCAAGACCCTAAACGTAGTTGGCAAGAGGGGTCCGGAGTAGTGGACCAGTTGGTGGTGCCACGGGAGTGCAGGGATAGCCTACTGAGGTTGGCGCATGACATACCACTGGCAGGACATCTAGGGGTGAGAAAAACGGTGGCGGCTTTAGAAAAATTGTTTTGGTGGCCGGGGTTGAAGGGGCAGGTGGTAACCTGGATAGCAAGGTGTCATACGTGCCAGAGGGTTGGAAAACCTAACCAAACAATTCCGAGAGCCCCGTTGCACCCCATTCCTGTCAGTGGACCGCCCTTCAGTAAGGTCATCATTGATATGGTCGGAACCCTACCCCCTACTAGTGCCGGTAATACATTTCTATTAACTATCATGGATGTGGCCACTCGTTATCCTGATGCACATCCAATGAGAAATGGCACGGCGAAAACTGTTGTCCGGAACCTGCTCTTGTATTGCTCGCGGTATGGTTACCCGCAAGAGGTGCAATCGGACCAAGGTTCTAATTTTACATCTAATCTGTTCAAACAAACTATGATTCAGCATGGCATCAGCACTGTCGTCTCTTCTGCGTATCACCCGGAGAGTCAAGGGGTGTTGGAGAGGTGGCACGCCACGCTAAAAAGCATGCTTCGATGTTACTGCGCAGAGAATGGAAAGGATTGGGACCTTGGTCTGTCGTATGTTTTGTTCGCGGCAAGAGAAGTACCTGGAGAGAGTCTCGGTTTCAGTCCGAATGAGCTTGTTTTCGGGCATCAGGTGAGGGGTCCTCTCCACATGGTGAAGGAGATGTGGGAGGGCACTAGGCATATTGTTCTGCGAGATAAGTTGCAACCTCTTGTTCCTGAGCGACAAGAGGAGTTGTTTACTAGGCTGTGGCAGTCCGTCCGCATGTTTGTTGCTTCTCCAGGCCTGATGTATGGGGTAGAATCCGACACGGAGGCTGGAGACAGTGAAAGGCTCGAGTTGGTTCCCTACCGTGTGAATCCTGCTCGACAGCCTGTTGTGAAGGCGGAGCTGGACAGCGTGTGGAGAGGGGGTCTGAGGGATGAGGGATATCGTGAGTGGTCGTTGCCAGTGGCTTTGCAACCTGAGTTTGGTGGCAGAGTCCGTGTGTATGTTGATTGCAAGAGTGTGGAAGCATTATCCCTGACAGACGCCTATCCATTGCCCAGAGTTGACGACACCATAGACCGCTTCGGGGCTGCCTCGCTCATCACGAAGGTAGAACTAGTGAAGGGTTATTGGCAGGCCCCGTTGCCGGAAAGAGCGAAGAGAGGTGCCAGTCTTGCGATGAACTGGGCAGTTTATCAGTGTCAGGTGTTGTTGTGCTGCCGGAACACAAGTTGGATGTGTGGCATGCTAAGGGCACTGATAATGTTTTGGCTTTGTTTGCAGGAGAACCCTCGCTGTTCAGTCAGTGTCTGTCGTGGGTGGAGGATCCGGGGTAGGCTACCACAGTATGTTGGTATAGCCTCCTGTCTTGGCTCGCGGTGTATTTTTGCGCTGGTGCTTGTTGGCTCGCGTGTGTAGCATCAGCGTAGGGTCGCAGGGCAGGAGTTGTTGGCTTTGATTAGAAGAAAATTAGGCTACATCTATAGTAGCCGCCAAAAACAACATTAAAATAAAATATGAAAAATTAAATAAAAGCTCTTTCTTTTTTGTAATTAATTTTAGGATAATATTGTAGCTGAGTACTGAGTGCAGATGATTTTCCCTCAGTAGGCTGTGCTTCTTGAAGCTCGCTCTGGGAGCACAATGTTATGAATTAATGTATTATGTTTGGGAAGGGTGATAAGATTTTTTTATATAAAAATGTTGTTGTATTTTTTTTTTTTTGAGGAGACTGAGCTTGCATTCCATGAGTGGCGGAGTGGTTAGGAGTGGCGGATTCTAGCGACATTCTGCCTGTTCAGATATGGGCTCATGGTTAAGTGTCCCATATCTTGGGGGGGGTGTGACGCCTCCCGGCGTTAGCAGAATGGTTGCGTGGGGCATTGCAGCTCACTAGCGCTCGCCAGGATGGGGGGATAGGCTACAGTTGTCCTAGAACGATCTGCTTTATTTCATTAGTGTCGTGTTGCCACAGACAGTCTAGAAATGGTCTTTGTTTTGGTCTGTGACCGCGCCTTATATTTTATATTCGCTATAATATAAATGTTGCTTGTGTGGGAGGCGAGCGAGAGAGGGTGACGGGGTACACCCGGCAGCGAGGTGAGCTATGACGCGGCTCGCTTGGGCGCTGACGGCGTTGGCGGCCGGGTGGTCAACTAGTCCCTTCCCGTCGCTGCCTCGTGTTCTTTACCAGCTCAGAGCTTGCCTGACACGCGTATCGCCTACATCCATTGCAATTCTGTCCCCCATACTCGCTACTTTGCATACTATTTCTCTCTCTCGACTTCTCCTTTCTCATTCTCTAATCTTTATTAAACTCAACATCCCTTCTGGTTTCAGCATAGACGTTCACCGTCGACCAGTCGTATTGTACGCGAAGCTCTCAGATATTTCCATGTATTAGGTTAAGGAGGTATTATGCTTTATTGAGGGTTAGAGAGACGGGCTTTTCTGTATGTGTCCTCTCTCGGGAAGGTTGTAGACCGGTATATGTCTCCCTTGCAGGGTGTTGAGTGATTCTTCTTGGTTATCTAAAGCTAGACTAGGGGTAAGGTTACTGTGTCGTTGTCTCCGATGTGTGCAGTGTTAGCTAAGCTCTGCACGACATCGACAGGTACTGTGTGTCACGGTATCGTGCCTGAGATATATATAGCTAGACATATTAGAGAGTCGAGGGGGGTGCGGGGAGAGTATAGAGAGAGAGAGAAGAGGGGGTGGGGACGTGCGGTCAGTAATTTGGTCAAGAAGGTTCTCGGACCTTCGAGAAGGTTCGAGAAGGTCCTAGATGTTCTTTCCTTTTCCCGCCAATTATCCAAGCATACGCTTGTTCCAAACCGAGGGTATAAATAAAGCAGGAGAGGGGAACGCAGGCCTCAGTCCCCCAGTCGGTGCCAGCGAGTGAAGTGCTTGTGAGTGTGGAGTGGCGACCAGGGTGACGCGGCACCCTCCTTCGACCATGTGTAAAGGTTAGCATATTGTGTTATTATATAAGTAATCTGATGTGCTAGACGCGGTCATTAATATGCGATAAGGGTAAATTCAAGGGAGGGTTAATTGTTTTGCCTGGTATATAGGACTCCGTTAGGCTAGTGGTATCAGATTAGTGACGGGTAATTTTAGGAGTGAGTTTGACTGAGTGTGGCTCAGTCAAGGCTCTAGTTAATTAAATTAGAGGTGTTAATTAAGTTAGTTAAACATTTGGATAGAAGAAGCGAGTGGTGTGTGAACGTAATCTCCGATTCATTTTCATCAATTTGTGTCTCTTATTCAATAAACCGTTTTAATAGAATGTTTGTTTAATTTATCATTGTTAATTGTTAAATAACAGTTTTCTAATAACATAGTCCCATCGCGTTAATAATTGAACAGCCTTCATATATCTATATAAATCTATATATACACACCGTTATTCCTGTAAGCTGGCCGAACAACAAAATATACTGTATCGATCGGTATAAATATATTGGATAGGCGTGTCTTTGATTTGTATCCCGGGTAATTAATTAAGGAATATTTTCCTACGAGATCCTTTATCTTAGTGGCCCAATTTATATACAAATCAGGGAGGCGACCTATTACAACTGGCGACCGTGATCAGGACCAGTTTCCGATGCGGATGTGTTAGATAAAAATAGATAGGCATAGGCTAGGATAGCATTGTTGTTGTGTTAGAAAGAAGGTGAGCCGTGGGGGAATTTTTCCCTCCCTCCTTCTTCTTCCACCCGCGTGGTCACTTCTGACCGTGGGCTTGGGAAAATTCTAAACATCTTTTCTCATCGCTTGTGTATAATAATAATATTTATAGATTATACAATTTTGGCTATCGAGAAATAATTGTGTTCCATCAATTTTGTTTCGCTTGTATAATAATTGATCTCTGCTTGTTTTTGTTTTTTTCGTTAAGAATTTCGTCCGTGTGATTTTTTTTCTTTCGCCATTCGTGCGTCGTACGCAAGTGCTGTGATCGTCCGATTAAATGGAGGGAAAGGGATTGTAATCTAATTAACGGTTGTCGGTTTTCATAGTTTTTTTTTTGGTTCGAAATTCTTGCGCAGTTGCAGTTATAGGGGTCATTTTTTTTTGTAGAGCGTAAACATATTTTTCTCCTTGTCTTATATCCGTTGTTCCTCTTTATCAATTCCTTCCTTTATTCCTCCCTCACATAACTCGTTCCAGGGGTAACGAAACCGTGCTATCTTAACTTTCTTTTGTCGTTCGTTGTTCATCTCAGATTAGGCTGATAGGATAGGGCTGGCTAGTTTTTTTTGTTCCTTTCGGTGCTATTTGATTAGGCAGATAGGATAGGACTTGCTTTTCCTGGTTCCTTTCACTCTTCGAGGGTACAATGGCGTCAATAAAAACCATCTACGAGGAAGCTGTAGAGCTAGGCCTCACTGAGGAGAACCGAGAAGGCTACATAGATAGTAGAAAGGCTGAGGAGGAAGAAAAGAGAGAGAGGGAGAAACGAGCACAGGATAGGGAGGAGGCTAAGGCAGCGAGGGAACACGAGGTGGCTATGGCTGAGAGGGCTAGGGAGGCTCACAGGGAAGAGGTGGCTATGGCTGAGAGGGCTAGGGAGGCTCACAGGGAAAAGGCGGCTGAGGCAGAGAGAGAGCATCAGAGGAAGCTCGATCTTGTTAAAGCTAAACCAGGGGATACGGGGGTCAACGGTCATGTGGATGCTCCTAAGGGGTTGCCACGCATCAAGCAGCCCATGTATAAGGTGGGTGATGATATAGAACCTTTCATAAGGAGGTTCGAAAGAACCGCAACGGCATATGCTCTTGACGAGACAGCCAAGGAAATACAATTCCTTTCACTCTTTGAGGGCCCGGCGCTCACACTGTTGAATCGCTTAGGGTCTGACAAGTCCGGTTATGGTGATATGAAGGCTGCGTTGGTCGAGGCATACGGGCTCACGGCACAGGCTGCCCGGCGGCAATTCGTATCTGCTAGGTTAGCTGAAAAGGAAACCGCTACCCAGTTCCTGGCTAGGCTTGAGGGTTATCTGGATGTCTGGGTAAACAAGGATAAGACTCCTGACAGTAGGGATGGGTTACGTGATCTCTTCCTGCGAACGCAGTTTGAGCTGTCGGCTCCGAATGACCTCGTGGCCCAGTTCAAACTGAGCAAGGTTACCTCGGCTAAGAGTATGGCGGCTGAGGCAGACGCATATTTTGAGGCCCACGGGTACCAGCGGCGGAGAATGTTGAACGAGGGCGGTAACAAAGGCAAAGGCAACCCTGACCCGGGCCCCAAACAGGCCCAAGCAGGGGCACACGGGAAATGGAAGGGTCAGGGACCTCACAAGCCGAAATATTACTCCAACTTAAAGGGTCAACAGGGTCAACGGTGGTCTGGAGATAACCGTCAACAAAGTTCGGCCGCTGCTTCTCAGACTGTACAGGCAGACAGCAAGAATGGGGTGCCGACTAAATCACAAGGCACGGCCCACGACTTGTGACTTATAGCAGGGGGTGCTGGGATGGGAAAACAAAACAGGGTTCCTAGTGCAGCCAGGTAGAGTAGGGGGGGTATCCGTAGAGGCGCTTAGAGACAATGGGTCGTCTGGGTGTATCGTGCGGGACACTCTGGTCAAGCACCACCAATTCACGGGGCGAGGAATCAACGTTCGCATGATCGATGGTTCCACCACCACAGTTCCCGAGGCGAGGGTGGAAATTGAATCTCCGTTTCTTTCTGGTAGCATCACAGCAGCCGTAATGCATGATCCAATTTATGACTTGATAGTGGGGAACGTCCGGGGTGCCAAGTACGGAACCACGAGCGAGATAGCCACCCAGACGGGGGCCGCAGCAGTCACTAGGGGCGTAGCCAAGGCACGGAAAGACCCGAAGCCGCTGGCGGTCACGACTTCCTCAGAGCTCGCGGAGAGTCAGGATGTTGTCCATGAGCAGCAGCAAGACACATCCTTGGCAAGTGTTAGGGCAAAGCTTGGTGAGGCTGTCGTTGAAGGTGATAAGGGGCGTAAGTCGTGGGTTGCAGAGAAGGGAGGTCGGATCTACCGTGTAGTGCAGTACCCTCACTCTGAGGAGCAGTGGCAGTTTGTGGTTCCCTTGAAGTATAGGACAGCCATCCTCAGGATGGGCCATGAGGGTAGCCTTGGAGGTCACATGGGTAGGCAGAAGACGCAGGATAGGGTTCAGGCGCAGTTTTATTGGCCTGGGATCGCGAGCGACGTCCGCAGATGGATTCGCTCCTGTGACGTGTGCCAGAAGACCTGCGACCGAGGTCGAGTCAAGCCCGCACCGTTGAGTCCGTTGCCTGTCATCACGACAACCTTTGAGCAGTTAGGGGTGGACATTGTGGGTCCAATTCACCCTAGAGCCAGTGATGGGTCCCGATTCATCCTCACGCTAGTCGATTTCGGAACGAGGTGGCCAGAGGCGGTCGCTCTGAAGAATATCGACACTACAACTGTTGCCGAGGCAATGTTGGAGGTCTTCTGTCGAGTAGGGATCCCCAAGCAAATACTGTCTGACAGAGGGACGCAGTTCACCTCTGCAATGATGGGGGAAGTACTCAGGCTGTTGTCTGTGAAGGGTCTGAAGACGACTCCGTACCACCCACAATGTAACGGGCTGGTCGAGCGCTTCAACGGGACACTCAAGAAGATGCTGCGGCGGATGACAGCCGACCAACCAAAGGAGTGGCCTAGGTTCATTGCTCCGTTGCTCTTTGCATACCGGGAGGCTCCCCAGAGTTCGCTGAAGTTCTCTCCTTTCGAGCTTGTGTATGGTAGGACAGTCCGGGGTCCATTGCAGGTGTTGCGAGAGCTTTGGGACGGTGACGAGCCCAGCGAGGAAGTGAAGACCACTTACACCTATGTTCTCGATCTGGCTGAAAGGTTGAAGTCAACATGTGAACTAGCCAAAGTCGAGCTGACAAAGGCGAGAGAGGTGCAGAAGTCTTACTTCGATAAGAAGGCGAAGGTGCGCAGATTGGAGCCAGGTAGCAAGTGCTTGCTCCTTCTGCCCACTGCTCATAACAAACTGCTGGCCCAATGGAAGGGTCCATATACGGTCATAGACAGAATGTCGGATGTAAATTACATTGTTCAGGTCGGGAATCACAAGAAGAGATTCCACATCAACATGCTTAAGGAGTACCACACGAGAGAAGTGAGTGGAGCTGCGATGATGGAAGGCTCGTGGAGGCGGCAGGTTGCTACTCCCGAGATGGCGGAAGCCATAGATCTAGTGAGGGGCCACTATACTAGTGGGGAGGGTCATATCACAGCAGCAGCGGCAGTAATCTCCGAAGTTGATGGTGATGGTCCCGAGACAGTCCAGCTAGGGCAAGAGGAAGATCTCTCGCAGGTTCGTCGGGGCGCTGAGTTGTCAAGTCATGAGGGGCGGGAATTGGATTCGCTCCTTAGTAAGTACAGGGGCGTTTTCTCGGATAGGCCCGGAATCGCACGAGTCGAGAGTCACGCAATCGAGCTGACCAGTTCGGTTCCGGTACGAGTAAAGCCATATCCCATTCCGCTCCGTCTGCACGACCAAGTCCAGAAGGAGATCAGGGAAATGGAGTTAGCAGGTATCATCGAGAAATCCTCTTCTCAATATTGTAGTCCGATGGTGGTTGTCAAGAAGAAGGAGGGCGGTGTACGCATCTGTGGGGATTACCGTCGGCTGAATGCTTTGACGAGGGTTGATGCGGAGCCTATGTGCGACCTCCGTGCCATCTTTGCCAGGCTTGCAGGTTCAACGATCTTTTCCAAACTGGATCTCACCAAGGGGTTCTTCCAGATACCTCTGGATCCAGCTAGCCGCAAGATCACCGCTTTTGGTACGCCAGACGGGCTGTACCAGTACACTGTGTTGCCTTTCGGTCTTATGAATTCGCCGGCGGTGTTTAACCGTATGATGCGTCAGGTCCTGCGAGACATACCTGGTGTGGAGGTCTTCGTTGATGATGTTCTTGTTCACTCACAGTCTTTCAGAGAGCATATGTCAATTCTGGAGAAGGTCTTGTCTAGGTTGCAGGAGTACAACTTGAAGGTGAAACCTAGCAAGTGTGAAGTGGGCCAGAAACGGGTGCACTACCTAGGACATGTGGTTGGGGATGGTCAATGCGGCTGTCAGGGTGATAAGATCTCTAAGATTCGCGATGCTCCTAGGCCCACTACAAAGAAGCAGGTTCGGTCATTCTTGGGACTTACCGGCTACTACAGGGAGTTCATTCCACATTTTGCTGCGTTGGCTACTCCGTTGTACGACTTACTAAAGAAGCATGCTCAAAACAGAGTTCCGTGGGGTACGGAACAGCAAGAGGCTTTCAACGCACTAAAGACTCAACTCTGCAAGGAACCTATCCTGAAGTTGGCAGACTTCAAGAAACCATTCATTCTAAGGACTGATGCTTCACAGGATGCAGTGGGGGCGGTCCTGATGCAGGAGGAAGATGGAGAGTTATTCCCCGTTGCATACCACAGTAGGCGACTCAAGGGAGCTGAGCTGAATTACAGCACGGTGGAGCTGGAATTGTTGGCGGTGGTCGAAGGGGTCAAGAAATACTACTTCTATTTGTTCGGAGGGGAGTTCACGCTCGAGACTGATCATATGCCTCTGACAAGCCTCAAGACCTCGAGGAATGCCAATTCCAGACTCATGAGGTGGACGCTTTTCCTGCAGCAGTTCAGCTTCGTTGTAAGGTACATTAAGGGTAGTAACAATGTCGGGGCTGATTGGTTGTCACGGTTGACTAATGATGCAGAGGATCGGGAGTAAGTAGCTTGTAGGTGCATATGAGAGGGTTGGAATTTTTTTTAGAACAATGATCTGCCGCCCACTTATATTACAGGAATGAGTTGTCCAGGCGAGCTGGCGAGACGCGACGCTGAGCAGACCAAGAAGCAGACCAAGCAGCTACAACCAAGGATCCCCACATCAAATCCCGGATAACCGGGAAAATCACCGTATTCAGATAAGACATTACTACTCCCATTTACCCACGAATATCCCAAGTACACCATGTATTCAGACATCTCCTCACATAACAGTAGCTCAGCTAGTTTGTCATTGTAAATGAGTGGGTTTGCCACTAGAGTTAAACCTCACTAGGTGCATTACCACCAGGACCTTGTCACTGGCCAAAAATGCGAACTCAGGAGTTTTCCCCTTTCAGTGTAATTTTAACGTAAATGTAGAGGGGTTTTTCTACTCAAGGGGGACCATTGCATGCGCCAGTGATTGTTAGACTCACACTACAGTATGGAAGACACTGTGAATGACGCTAGGTGATTTTAACGGAGTAAAATCAATTTTAGTGGGGAGGGATGTCACGGTATCGTGCCTGAGATATATATAGCTAGACATATTAGAGAGTCGAGGGGGGTGCGGGGAGAGTATAGAGAGAGAGAAGAGGGGGTGGGGACGTGCGGTCAGTAATTTGGTCAAGAAGGTTCTCGGACCTTCGAGAAGGTTCGAGAAGGTCCTAGATGTTCTTTCCTTTTCCCGCCAATTCTCCAAGCATACGCTTGTTCCAAACCGAGGGTATAAATAAAGCAGGAGAGGGGAACGCAGGCCTCAGTCCCCCAGTCGGTGCCAGCGAGTGAAGTGCTTGTGAGTGTGGAGTGGCGACCAGGGTGACGCGGCACCCTCCTTCGACCATGTGTAAAGGTTATTGTGTTATTATATAAGTAATCTGATGTGCTAGACGCGGTCATTAATATGCGATAAGGGTAAATTCAAGGGAGGGTTAATTGTTTTGCCTGGTATATAGGACTCCGTTAGGCTAGTGGTATCAGATTAGTGACGGGTAATTTTAGGAGTGAGTTTGACTGAGTGTGGCTCAGTCAAGGCTCTAGTTAATTAAATTAGAGGGGTTAATTAAGTTAGTTAAACATTTGGATAGAAGGAGCGAGTGGTGTGTGAACGTAATCTCCGATTCATTTTCATCAATTTGTGTCTCTTATTCAATAAACCGTTTTAATAGAATGTTTGTTTAATTTATCATTGTTAATTGTTAAATAACAGTTTTCTAATAACATAGTCCCATCGCGTTAATAATTGAACAGCCTTCATATATCTATATAAATCTATATATATACACACCGTTAATCCTGTAAGCTGGCCGAACAACAAAATATACTGTATCGATCGGTATAAATATATTGGATAGGCGTGTCTTTGATTTGTATCCCGGGTAATTAATTAAGGAATATTTTCCTACGAGATCCTTTATCTTAGTGGCCCAATTTATATACAAATCAGGGAGGCGACCTATTACACTGTGGGAGCATAAGTTGTCTTCGGGTTGGTTTACTTTGCGAGCACAGCGCTGTGGTGTGAGAGGGCCATAGCCTATCCCTCACAACATAGTACTGCCTCTTTGTGTTGACTTCTGAGGGATCGCCAGGATAGAGCTAGGTACTAGAGACCTAGATTTATCAAGAGAGCATCCCCGTCATATAACGTAATCTTCATTATACCACCCTCGGACAACGTTAGGCTACGAGCCGCATGCTCGCCCATTGTTGCCCTGCCTTGATACCCCAGCTAGACTTTATTAACTGAGCAGACACTGGTTAGAGATAAGCCCCATTATTATATGTATGCAACATTATTATTCACTGCACTTTTGAGCCGAGGTTGTTGTTGAGTTGCACAACCCGAGTAGGCTGTTGCGTTGTGTCACAAAGTATTTCTTTAGTTGTCGAGCATTACTACCTTTGCGCAGTATTTATTATTCGCCTGCCTATTATTACTATATGTCCTAGCATTTATTGTGACCCGTATTCTGCATTATAATTGTTCAAGATTCTTTACGAACATCTTCCCAGCATCAGACTTATTTCAGAAGTTTCCAGTTGATGTTGCAGGACTAGCATTGCACTTTCTTTAATACAGGAGTGCCAGTTATTTGAGTATCTACCGTAACGTTAATTAATCACGTTAACTATCTTTTTTGTGTAACATAATCGAGTAATCTTTTACTGTTTGAGAATAGGCTGTTTCATTGAGCGTCAGCCTAGTGTGTGTGCACCAGTTACCGAGTCATAGGATACCTCGTTGTCCAGGCACGACTCAGGGCGGTAATGGTGTTTTGTTTTCCAGTGTTTAAGGCAGGGGTTGGATCTAGTGTTACCGTTGTTGCTTTTTGCCATTATCTAGTCCAATGTGGAAGAGCCCTGTGTCTTTAAGAACCTGGATCGTAACAAGCCTTTATCATCAACATTATGCTGTGCATCAGCACGCTCATAAAGTCTCAATGTCGTCTCAATACCTCCGGGAGATAACACATTTAGGCGATGGCGTCGGGGTAAGGCACGACGAACTAGGGCGTGCGTCGTAGGGAGCACGGTATCGGACACAGCGGAATCACTATTTGGCGTACTATCCATGATGGCGTCGGGGTAGATACTGTTGCTGTGGCGTAGTTTACGTCTGGTGGCGCCACCTACCCTCCCACGATACCAAAAATTTACGTGCGGCATTCGAAAGCACGTACTCAAGCAATGGGCGTTCAAGAGCCCTTCCGGGTTGCGCGGGCCGAGTTTGTTATGGGCGTTCAAGAGCCCTTCCGGGTCTGGAGGGTTAAGCTTGATATTGGATACATATCGCAATACCCAAGAGACAACTCTGACTAGTTTATTATAGCCACCGAATCTTGCCCACTCTATGATTGGACCCGGTGGCTCATTTGGTTGGGCTGCAACTGCCACTGTTTCCAGTGGCAGAAGTCCCTCACCAACAGCATGCCAAATCGTCCATTCACTTTCATGGAGCAGCCACTTTGGACCATGCCACCACAATTCGGACTTCACTAACTGGCTAGCTGTTATACCCCTAGTTATGAGATCACTAGGGTTTTCTTTTGTATTTACATAATGATAAGCAACGTCTGGCAAAAGGGCTCTAATCTCATCTACCCTATTCCGCACATAAACTGGCAGAGACTTCTTGCTATGTATCCAGTTGAGTGCGACCTGACTATCGCACCATACGTGAACGATTTCAATATTTAATTCGCTCTCGTATGCTGCGCGTACATGTTGCACCAGACGTGCTAAGAGCAGCATGGCAGTCAATTCCATTTTAGGGATAGTTACCTTTTTGACCGGGGCTACCTTGGCCCGGGCTGTAACTAAATGTGCCCCAAATGAAGTAACGACATATATGGCTACTCCGTATGCCGTGGCGCTAGCTTCGCAAAACGTGTGTAACGTAACGTCACCGAACTCCGCCACTTTACGAGGTACAGTATAGGTTTAGTACATAGGATGGCATACTCATTTAACAACAATGTCCCTTGGTCATTCAGGTCCTCGGGCAAACTGTCATCCCATCCTATTTTACGTCTCCATACTTCCTGCATTAGAATCCTAGCTCTTATGGTAACGGGTAATGCTAGACCCAAAGGATAAAAAAATTGCGCAACTTTGCTCAACAGGCTTCTTTTTGTGTGCGCTCCTGTCTGCTGAGCAAAAGACCTTGTTTGAAAAGTTAGTATGTCATGTTTAGGTTGCCAGATCATCCCCAAATTTCTGGACTTTTCCTGGTTATGAGATGCCGTACCATCCACCTGTATCAAACTCTGAAGATCTTCACTATTAGTAACCCACTCGCATGTGCATCCGCAAACAATCTGCGTGCTTGCCAGTATGTATATAACAAATCATCCTGACTATCGCTAGAACCCTGCAAATTGTCTATATATAATCTGCGAGATAGTTTACTTGTGTCCTCATGAGTATCAGCTAGATGTTTTTGATTGTGGCATTTAACAAAAACTGTGAACACGTGGCCCCAAAGAGTACAACCCGAAAACGGTATATTATGACCGGACTTTCAGTCGCTAATGTCGCTGAACCAAAGAAAGCGGGTAACATCTCTATCTTCCTCCTTTAGCTTGACCATCAAGAATGCTTTCTCGATGTTACTGGTATAGGCGTACTTCCCCAGCCTAAACCGCAATAGATGTTGGGACAGGTCCGACACCATGGACGGACCTGTCAACAGGCAGTCATTTAGACTGGGTTGTTGACCTTGATGGGCAGAGCAGTCATACACCACCCGTATTGGTGTGGTGACGCTGTCTTTTCTTACCCCATGATGGGCCAGATAGTGAACCCTACCCTTCTTAATCGGTTCCTTGACATCGACTCTCTCAATAAAGCCCCTATCTTCATAACTCCGAAATACATCGTCATACGCCTGGGGCGTGCTCGGTTCGTTAGACAATTTCCGCTGCAATGCGCGCAAGCGACCTAATGCCAAACCATAGTTGGTAGGCAGGCTTATCTCACTGTTCTTCCAGGGTAAACTAACTTTATATTGCTTGTCTGAGGCACAGTAGCTCACAGACTCGTCAAACCTTTGTAGCGCAACTTCCGAGTCTTAATCAGTCTCCATAGGATTAATGCCTATGTGATCCAATCTCCACAGTCATTCCAGGTCGAACTCGGCAGCCATCTTAGGGTCACTAGGTTGGGAATCCTCCCTTCCCAACTCCTCTGCCGCGGTTACATTGACTCTATATATCGAGACCGTGTCGACCAGGACCTTTGACTGTGTAGTATGCACCTTTCCGCTCATGCAATATCCAAATTTAGTGGGGATTAAAATTACACCACACATCTTTTTAAATCCAGGGTATACTACATCATAATAATGATCCACACCAAGTAGAACATGCACCTCACTCTGATTTCCCATGGGATCTGACAAGTTAACCCCTTTGCTACATAATGCGTGTTCCACCTTCTTCACTCCTACAGATACATATTCTGGTAGGGTGTCTACTACGATACATGTCATAAAGTACCGGTTTTTACGGTAGAAATATGAAATCTCCTCTATCTCGTAGTCTTGTTTGTCAGTAACCCCTGTGAAGCCCTGCAATCGAAGAGTCTCAGCCCCTACGATTCGGTGCTTCAGTCCCACTAAGACGGACCTCTTTATAAAGGAACGTTGAGACCCTTGATCTAAAAGTACCCGACAAACTTTGTTACTGTCTTTACCTTCCATGGGAATCTGTATTGTGGGCAATATAGTGGTGTCTTGCGTGCTACCTAGTGTCACAGTTGTAGTACCCTCTGTTTTGACGTCTTTGTAGGACACAACTTATCAAAGTGATGTCCTTTGCAGTGGCGACAGGGCCTTAAGTATGTAGCAGTACATTGTCCCTGCTAACCATGTTCCTTACTTAGACAACCTACACATAGCTTCAATCTTTTTGCCTGTGCTAGTTTTGTCTCATTTGTTGGGTATTTTACACAGAAACTCCATTTATGTTTGTTGTTACATAGCTTACATAGAATCTGAGCAGGTTTCTTATACGTACCCTCTTTCTTCTCTTTAGTCCCCACTGTCATGCTTACAGTTCCCCTCATCTCCACATTCTCACTCCCTCCTGACACATACATTCTCCTTTTGTTCAACTGTAGATTGCTAATTTCCTTACTGAACTGAGTTTTGAACTCCCCCAGATAAAATGATCTAACCTTGTCAAGTATTGCCATAGGAAGCTTCTGACGTAAGATAATGACTATCATTTCCTGTGTGGTGAGCCCTAGGGTGTCTAGCGATCGAGTATGGCACTCCATATTTGCCCTAAAATTTGCTAACTCCTCAACCTTATACAGTAAACCCTCGCTATCTCGGACTAATTGGGGGGAGACCCAGTCCGAGATGACCGAAAATCCGAGATGTCCGAAGTCCGGCTTATGTCCGACTTAAGAGAGGGAAAATTCCGAATTAAAGAGGAAAGTCCGTGTCACCAGAGAAATTGATATTTTTTTTTTTTTTTTTTTTTTTTTTATATATCTATTTAATGCATCTATCTCCCTTATACATATATATAACTATGTCTTATTTGGTCTTTTTTTAATCTATGAATCAATTCTAATACGATGGAATTGAAAACAATATTACCCTTCTAACACACAAATAATAAATGAAAGAGAGTAAATAAAAATGTCTCCTTTGTCTTTCAGAAACATAAGTCCGTCTCGTATATGTTAGTATTTTATCGCTCGCTCGCCCCTAGCCACTCCCTCTCTATCTATTTATCTCTCTAATGCATCTAACTAACTCTCTTATACATTAACATAACTATGTCTTATTTGGACTTTTTGTAATCTATAAATAATTTCTAATGCGATGGAATTGAAAACAATATTATCCTTCTAGCACACAAATAATAACATGAAAAAGTCAATAAAAATGTCTCCTTTGTCTTTTCAGAACCAATTAAGTCGTCTCATAATAGTTCGTGTTTAGTTTATCGCTCACTCCCCCTCTGTAACTCTCTCTTTCTATCTATCTATCTCTCTAATGCATCTACGTAACTCCCTTATACATTAACATAACTACTGTATGTCTTATTTGGACTTTTTGTAATCTTTGAATCATTTCTAATGCAATGGAATTGAAAACAATATTATCCTTCTAGCACACAAATAATAACATGAAAAAGAGTCAATATAAAAGTCTCCTTTGTCTTTTCAGAACCAATTAAGTCGTCTCATAATAGTTCGTGTTTATCGCTCACTTCCCCTTCTGCAACTCTCTTTCTATCTATCTTATCTTTTCAGAACCAATTAAGTCCGTCTCATAATAGTTCGTTTATCGCTCACTCCCCCTCTGTAACTCTCTCTTTCTATCTATCTATCTCTCTAATGCATCTACGTAACTCCCTTATACATTAACATAACTATGTCTTATTTGGACTTTTTGTAATCTTTGAATAATTTCTAATGCAATGGAATTGAAAACAATATTATCCTTCTAGCACACAAAATTAATAATAACATGAAAAAGAGTCGATATAAAAGTCTCCTTTGTCTTTTCAGAACCAATTAAGTCTGTCTCATAATAGTTGTGTTTATCGCTCACTCCCCCTCTGTAACTCTCTCTTTCTATCTATCTATCTCTCTAATGCATCTACGTAACTCCCTTATACATTAACATAACTATGTCTTATTTGGACTTCTTGTAATCTTTGAATCATTTCTAATGCAATGGAATTGAAAAATATAATATCGGACATTTTCCGAATACTTATATAAAGTCCGACAACGTCATAGAGACTGTCGGAACGATGACGGAAATGTCCGAACTACCGAAGTGCATGTCCGAGAGGCTGTAGCCAGTCGACTAGTACGGGTTTCCGACTTCTAGAGGTCCGAGATGGCGAGGGTTTACTGTACTGTGGTTCTGCGAGCTTTAACAAGGCAACGACATGGGCCATCTTCAACTGCTCTTGATCCCCGTATGTGGACTTTAATAATTGTACTGCCTCACGATAACTATCACCCACTACCGCAAAACCCTCTATCAAATGTAAGGCCTCTCCTTCCATTTGTCCCTTCAGGTAGTGAAACTTGCGGACATTATCCAAAGAGGATTCATGAACTGTAGATCGAAATACGTCCCAAAAAGCTAACCACTCAGTCAATTTGCCCCCAAATGTAGGAAGAATGAGCTTTGGGAGGTGTACAGTGTGTTTTGGGTCAGCCCTTCTATGGGCCTCATTCTCGCCTCCCTTCTTACTTGCGACAGCACGCTGTAATATGTGCTTCGCTCTAAAGACAGGTTCATCAAAGAGGGCGCGATTATCACACTCTGTAACTACCTCTTCCTCCTCTGTCATGCCTGCCACAATCACCTCACTCAGAGCCATATACAGTAGGGTCCCGCATAAAACGAGTCTCGATTAAAACGACCGACCTAAAATATTAATATTTAATTTTCGATCAGAACGAATGTGATCACATAAAACGAGTCCGCCGCCAAAGTGGGGCAAATCCGAGGAGTTTTCATATAGAGCGCCGAAATATCGTACAAAACGTACGAAATATCGTACGCTTTCATATAGAACGCCGAAATATCGTACAAAACGTACGAAATATCGTACGCTCCTGACGGAAATTTACGCTTCCAGTGAACATTGACGATATTGGGCCACCAAAATGCTGTGTTCACATAAAACGAAATCGCATAAAACGCCCTCGTTTATCGACCATATACTCGTTTTATGTGAGACCCTACTGTACGACCATGGGTAGCCTGGACGTTGTCTAATCTAGCTTCTAATTCCTCGAGGTTAGCAGTGTGATGAAAGTGTTGACGTCCACAATTAGCCTATTTAATAATCCCCGAAGTCCCGCCCTTTGATTTTTAGGGGCCTTGATCAGCACCCCACCTGACGGTGTCTCTTCCTGTTTACTCATTGTGCATGTAAGCCTATAGGCTATGTATCTAAATGTTACAAAAACAACGGCAAAATAGTAGTCTAGTTAAGAGACGCCGACCGGCGGACTTCAATGTTATGGAGAAAAAATAGTACACAAAATAGCAATACCTACTAAAGGGTCATATTGAACAAGAACAAATGTTAGGTCAGGTCATGAGTCATAAAAAGTCTGAAATGAAAAAGAAAATTATTGGGGGAAGATGATGGGTGGGATGCAGGACTTAGGCAGGCGCAACGATGTGACCCTGCATTCCGGCTCTAACCATCGCTTGGCTAGCCTTGCCAGTTTATCATAGAGTGGTTCCTGCATCCTGTTATATGTCCCCTTGCTCATTGCCATAAAAATCCCTTACTGGTAGCTAATTCCCGAGGTCTGGGCACCAATGTGGTAAACTATCAATGGAAGTTAAATATTACTAAGCTATAATGAATCAAATAAAATCAATCTAAATTAAAACTACTCCATATCTAAATTGAAGTCAATCTGAAACAAGCTAATTTATATCCAAAGGTCTCACATAATAAATTTATATATAGGGTAAGGTTATAAGGGTTAATATTAGCCAGGAATTAACTCACCAATAGTTCCACGTGGCAATGAGGCAAGGGAGAACGTTTACCCAATATGGCGGACAACGGGGAATGGGGACAATGGTGATGGGCTGGTCTATCAGAGTGAGACCTGAGCGATCTCTGCCATACCCATAGCTTACTCTGACTGTTCCTTTTACTTATATATTTTCTAGATCTCAAGTGACGGCGTCTCTTCCGTGGATCTACCAATCTACCAAGATTGGAAGCTAAAGCGTCACATTATTCCTTTGCCCTTCAACTTTCTCTTTATAATTACTGAGGGGCACAGGGCCCTGGGTGGGGCTTTGGTTTCCTGGGCGTTTACGCACCCTCTCAGCTCCCCGCCATGGAGTGGCTTCGGTAACCCAGGCTTTATTGTGGTCGGCAGGGAGGGTTCTGTGGGGGCGCTCGTTTATGGCCTTGGCCTTACTCGGGGCCTTGGGGCTGTTCGGCCAGGCAGCTTGGGGAACAACAACAACAACAACGGGGAACGAGACTTCGGTCCCGAGACTCGAGTCAAGTGAAAGAAAGAATAAATGATTACATGGGAATGGACATGAATATTATGCTTATCTGTCAGTCAGTCATGACGTTGATGAGAGCGTCGTGATGGTGTAGCTGTTTGTATTGCTGTCAGTGTATTGTGATTAGAGGCTCAACTGAGGGCGGAAAATAGATGTTAACTGGTCGGTGTTCGTGAAGGTTCTGAGCTTTCTTCCTCAGAGGCATACCTTGCTGCCTTGGCAAACGCCAGGAGCCCAAATTATCGTACCGCATCTAGGTTGCTCTATACGATAAATTATATTAATATATACGATAAATTCATATACTGTATACTGTACTACATAAGACCATGGCGATATTGCTTAACCTTATTTAGCGGGGTCGGACTTAAGTCCGATACGAGGAAATTGGACTAAATGGCGGGGTCGGTCTTAAGTCCGTGGGCGTATTCCCGCCCTAATTTAGGTGGAAAGCGAAACTTGGTGGTCAGGCGGTGTACTACAAGGGCCCACCCACACATCCCCACTGCGTGACCGTGACTAAGTGACCCTCAAGCAGCCATAATGGAAGGTCAAGATTTGCCCGTGTTCGATTCGGTGGCCGCCATCCCTAGTGCGTCGCGCCACCCTACTAACCACGCCCGGCTTACCACCCAGGAACTAGATATCATGCTGAACTCTTCAGAACTTTCTAATAAGCTGTTGGATGAAACCGTCGAAGGTCTGGGTGAGAGTTTTGGTAGTGTGGATGACTCGGAAGACAAAAATAACCCGATCATAGGCTTTCACCCCAAGCATAATTTGCGTGGGGTGGATGTTGTGGTTGATATTGGACAGACCCTTGAGCAAATTGGAGACGTTCCTGACGAAGAACATACTGGTGTGGGTGTTGGTAAGTATAATTTATATTTTATAATTGCTTGAAAATGTGATTGCAAGCATTTTATCACCTTACGAGCGGCTGGTGGAGTATATTTCACTGTGCCGCTGAGCGGGTTTTTTTTTTTTACCCTAAATGGGGTTGTTCCGTGCTCTTTTTCATGCATAAACAAGACCCAGAGCGTAATACAAGTATGTATCCTGAAAGTGCGTAAATTGAGCTTTCCAATGACACCCGAACCATCCTTTTACGATCACTGGTTGTCTTTCAACGATCGTAAAACACGAGTGCAAAAACCCTAAAATACGGTAATTTCCTTATATAATTCCCTGTGTGGCGAGCGGTCTTGAGGTAATTTATGCTCCTAATCACCGCTCCGCTCTCTCTCAGAGCACATTACGTCCTCAAAATTGCACTCTACAAGAAATTTCCTTTGCATTTTATAGCGTATTATTTGCAGGCGTTCGGTAAATTTCTTACGGTAATACAAACAACGAAAGATTGAATATTTGTGCTTGGCATTATATGATTGTGGAGAACAGATGTAGGCCTACCGTATATAGTATGTTTTCATATATATGATACATGTGTAACATTTTTATATAATCACGACTCTCTCTCTCTCTCTCTGTCTCACTCTCTTTGTTTGTACTCCTTTGTACTCTCTTTGTCTGATGTAGGCCAGGGCACGCCCCTAACTAATCTCTTCCCTCCCAGGGGAAATCACACCTAGCAGATGTTTTTTGACCTCCCCTCTCTCTCTGTCTGTCTCTTCCTCTCTGGGTCTACCTATACTGCATGTGACATTGAAATTGCTTGAGAGTTTGATTGCAAGCATTTTATAGCGTATTATTTGCAGGCGTTCGGTAAATTTCTCACGATAACCAGGGTGTATGGTACATTTCTCACGATAATACAAGCAACAACGAAGCTTGGCGAAGATTGTGGTCTACAATATACCTTTTTATAATTGCATGTGACCTTGTAATTGCTTGAAAGTTTGATTGCAAGCATTTTATAGCGTATTATTTTCAGGCGTTCAATAAATTTGATAAATATATCAAAATAAGTCCTGTGGGACTATGAAATAGCTATTATTGGACAAGGAAATATTTTGTTCATCCCTCCACTGGAACATCAACAACAATGTCAACAACGTATCGCCGTCGGCAATCGTAAGATTCAGAGTCGTAAAGATTCCAGGACGAGCTCAATAGAAAATGAATGAATGAAATGATATGAGTGTGCAGTACTGCCAATACGTATAGCGACTTCCGCTAGATCTAGAGACCTTTACTTCGATCTAGCAGCAATGACTTACACTAGCGGTTTTGTTTTGAAATTTCAGAACAATTTCGAAGTGATATTATATGGATTTTGCCAATTCATATTTCTAGTGGTATTTATCATGTCTTACATCTAACAATATATGCTAGCGGATTTAACTTCAATTGGTAACCCTCCCGCTCGAGTCGGCTCCAAGAAAATCGATAATGGTGGCACTTTAGTAAACAGGTGATAAACAAAACCGCATGCGGATCGGTTTGGTGTATCGGTATTATGGTAAGTTGGCTACCTACTATAGTGTATACGATATAGTAAGTAATGATAAGTAAATTATTATATATTATATATAAACAAAAACAAAATTCCTGCAAAGCAAGCGAAACAGAGAGAGAGAGAGAGAATGCAGAAACTGAACTGAAGAAAGAGTGAAAAAGATATAATAATAGAAATATTACAAGCAAATAAATGAAATAGAGGGATTAGTTAGAGAAAATAATAATGAGAAATACATATACGGATGAGAGAGAGAGAGAGAGAGAGAGAGAGAGAGAGAGAGAGAGAGAGAGAGAGAGAGAGAGAGAGATTAAAGAAAATAGAGAGATTGCAAGCATTTTATAGCGTATTATTTGCAGGCGTTCAGTAAATTTCTTACGGTAATACAAACAATGAAAGATTGAATATTTGTGCTTGGCATTATATGATTGTGGCGAACAGATGTAGGCCTACCGTATATATTATTTTTTCATATACAGTATATGATACATAATTATGTAACATTGTTATATTATCACAACACTCTCTCTCTCTCTTGTCTCTTCCTCTCTGGGTCTCCCTATAGCCTACATTTATAATTGCATGTGACATTGAAATTGCTTGAGAGTTTGATTGCAAGCATTTTATAGCGTATTATTTGCAGGCGTTCAGTAAATTTCTTACGGTAATACAAACAACCAAACAACGAAAGATTGAATATTTGTGCTGCACATCCCTCATACGAAATACCATTCCCACCGTATAGAGAGAATACAGAAACTGAACTGAAGAAAGAGTGAAAAAGATATAATAATACAGAAATATTACAAGCAAATAAATGAAATAGAGGGATTAGTTAGAGAAAATAATAATGAGAAATACATATAGATGAAGAGAGAAAGGGAGCACAAGAGAGGGAAAGCGAGCGAGCCAGAGAGACAGACAGACAGGAGGAGTGAGAGAGATTAGAGAAAATAATAATGAGAATTACATATACGGATGAGGAAGAGAGAGAGACAGAGCGCGCGAGAGAGGGAAAGCGAGCGAGAGAGAGAGAGAGAGAGAGAGAGAGAGAGAGAGACAGAGAGAGAGAGAGAGAGAGAGAGAGAGAGATAGACGAGAGAGAGAGAGAGAGAGTAGAGAATAGAGAGAGATAAGAAAGAGAGGAGAGAGAGAGAGAGAGAGAGAGAGATATAGAGAGAGAGAGAGAGAGAGAGAGATAGTGGAGGAGAGAGAGCCGGGAGAAAAATAAAATAGAGATAATTACGATAAATAATTACCGTAATAGTAGACGCGGAGAGGCCGAGTCAGGCCAAAGCGAACGCAACCCCGGGGAAATAGACCAAAAAGTACCTCCTCTTCCTCACCTCTTCCCACCCTCAACACTCATTCATAACATCCATTCATATACTTATATGGGGAGACGAAGAGTTGCTCTTTCCAAAAATGATCGTTTCGTTCGCATTGGAGCCATAGTAACGGCACTAGGGCGAGTGAAATTGGGCGAATATTTCGGGATTATGCCCGCTGAGCGGTACAGTGTAAAATACCTTACCACCCGCTAAATAAGGGTTAATAGCATATTAGGCCTTTTATAACTTAAATAACAATCTTATAATATACGATCTACTCGTCCTACGTCATGCTGCAGGAGCGACCGTGACGTCACAGAGACATACGGGATCACAAAAGAGTCATAGCCTATCGTATTTACGATACACATACTTCCGTGAGGCCTTATCCCACTTCTTGGGATAAACCACCGCTCGGCGAGAGTAAATAATAAAGAAAAAACTTCTAGATGTCCGGTCACCCATGGACCCGGCTTTCCCAGGAATACTCCCGGAAAAGTTAAATTTGTAACTGAGAAGCTCGGAGGTACACCTGACACCCGGATGAAAAAACAACCGGAGGTGACCTAGAGATTTTTAATAATTAAACAGAAATAGTCGACCAGGATCTGAAGGTAACCAGCACTGACTATCAACTATTCATAGAGGAACAGTTAACACAGAAAACTCTGTTCAAGTGTGGAAAATAGTGAAGTAGCAAAGAAAAGACTAGAGGAAAAATGGCAAGATCCCCAAACACTGCGACTTCCCCCCGTTTCTCGATTACAAGGAAGGGTGAATTATTACCCAGTACAGTATTTGCTATATGGAGGTGTCCTCTAGAAGTTAACAAACACTGGGAATCATTATTAAAAGACACAATTACGAAAAAATAGATGCCCCTGACAAATACTGGATGGCAGCCATATCATGACATGTACAAAAAGTATGATAATTCACATGTATATGGACTGTAATAGTAGATGTTACTCTAAAAATCTACGGTTTTGACAAGCCGTAAGGGAAGGAAGGAAAAACTAATATTTATTGGTGGCTCCTGAAGTCAATGACGTAAGAGCCTATGATAATATGTCCTCGTTCCGGTCTCCTCAGAGACCGGGTTAACCTTGATAGCGACGGTCGAGAACCAAGATCATCTTAGGGGGTACCCCTTAATCATTCCTAAGGTACGTCATTGGGATGGAGCCACTGAAAAGTAGAAAATAAAAAAGAAAAGAATTAACACAGTTTGAATAGCGCGCCTATGTGCCTTCCATTCTTCCTCTTGTTTCCCATCCACATGCCTCCTCTCGTTATCTCCCGAGATGCGTTCTCTAATGTATATATCAAGTTGAGCATGTGTATGGGAAGGGGATGGTGGGAGGGCAATTGTCGTCATTGACTTCAGGAGCCACCAATAAATATTAGTTTTTCCTTCCTTCCCTTAGGGGTTGTCAAAACCGTAATTTATTGGTGGCTCCTTCCGTCAATGACGTAAGAGCCTAGAATATCACGACCGGTGGAGGGACCTTCATATGCTCATCAAAATTTTAAATTTAATAGGAAGACTAAAAACGAATACGTAAACTGTGACATGTGTCTATTTATAAAAGTATAAAAAGTAAGAAAAAGATATATAAGGCGGGTACCATGAACCCCCAAAAGACGGGGCCGTTTGTTGACATGACCGTGCTGCTGGGCGGGCAGATTTACCCTAAACGAGCATCATTCCATGCTTTTCTTCATGCATAAACAAGAGCCAGAGCGTAATACAATTAGGTATCCATGAAAGGGCGATAATAGAGCTTTCCAATGACACCTGAATCATCCTTGTACGACAACGGGTTCGCTTGCAACTATGTTGCAACGCGAGTACAAAAACCCTAAAATACGGTAATTTCCCGAGATTTTACCCTATATAGCGAGACGAGGGATATGTACACATGTTGTGGTGAAATCAGTGGCGGGACTGGGTCCACGCTGAACGGTCAGAGCCCGCCCGCGCTCCTCCCACCTCATATTGCCGATAATGTGCGCAACATTTGTTAAGACCGGCACAACGAAATAAACAAGGGCACTTAATATTAGACTATAAGATAGGCTAGATCTGCAACAACGGTACGCTAATTCCAAACCCTCGAACTATTAAGCCGGTGAACAAAACACTTACACCCTCCAGAGTTAATCTACTGGATAACGGGGTATCAATTAACTGGGTTAAGTGTACTTCTACAAAGGCTTTCCGGTGACAGCAAAGCCTACTCACAACAGGAGTACAGTACTTACGTTAATAAAATGCTCTCAAATAATAACAATGCTTAAATAAACTATGACAAGGTTTAATAAAGGATTATATGCTTACGTTAACTTTAGTGTGAGTCTGAACTCAACACTAAACTCTTTAATGCTCTATGAAAACACTGGAAGTCTAGTCCTACAACAAACAGATATGGAATCTTCTGAAAACGTCTGATGCTCTAAGATGCTCGTCGAATATAGAACATAAATAATGCAGGGGCAGGACACCAAAGCGTGTATCTTAAATACACCAACAAGTAGGATACATATATATATAAAACAAGGGAGTGCAACAACTCTGTGACAGCACTAATAACAGTAACCCAAGAACAGTACTTCCTTAGCCAAAGTAACAGCCAAACTGGGTTATACACTATGCATCAACCTAGGCTAAAACAATACGTGAATAATTGCTAAAGCATACGCAGGTAAAGTTAATAAACACAATGCTGTCTTTCTTACTAATAAAGTCTAGCAGCGGCATAAAAGGTACAGGGAGCCTAGGCAGAGCTCAAGCATGCTCGTAGCCTACTGTCTCCCCTGAACAGATTTCCCTTATCTTACGTTAAGTGACTAGGAGGCTCTCTTGGTAAGTCCAGATCTCAAGTATCTGGTCTTACCCTGGCGCTCCTCAAAGGTCAACAAAATGAGGTAGCAAGCATACAAGCAAGAGTAGGCAAAAACCCTTCGCTTGTATACTGCTAAGCTCGCAAAGGAAAATATGCACAAGGGTTACAGGCTACCTAGCTCCGTCGAAGTCGTACAGGCTCTGACTTGCCATATACAGTAAACCCTCGCTATCTCGGACTAATTGGGGGGAGACCCAGTCCGAAATGACCGAAAATCCGAGATGTCCGAAGTCCGACTTATGTCCGACTTAAGAGAGGGAAAATTCCGAATTAGAAGAGGAAAGTCCGCGTCACTTTTTTTTTTAATATATCTATTTAACCTGTGGAGCCCCGGCTAGTTTTGTAATGTTTGTTCACCAGAACCCGGCCGGTTTTCAAAAAAATGGTTTTATTCCAGAAACAATAGCGAATGGGTTAGGAATGAAGGAAAAACCACGAAAAACCGCTCAAAAAGCTTAAAAAATGGTCCTACAGAGCCCCCGAAAACGTATTTTACAAGAGTAAAAAATTGAAGGCAATTACCCAAAAAAAACAGGTTATTGCGCGCTCACGCGCACGCACGTGGACTTTGAGAGTTTTCAACCATCGGCACGGTTGCGTGGGATACGTACACAGTTCCCATACAAATCTGAGCCCTCTTGAGTGGCTACACCTGAGGTTACGGTCGGCGCAATTAGGGTGATGCGCCAGGCGCGTCTCTGGGGCTGTGCGTTACATACATCGCCGACGCGTCAGACGCGTCGCTGGGGCTGTACGGGTTAATGCATCTATCTCCCTTATACATATATATAACTATGTCTTATTTGGTCGTTTTTTAATCTATGAATCAATTCTAATACGATGGAATTGAAAACAATATTACCCTTCTAACACACAAATAATAAAATGAAAAAGAGAGTAAATAAAAATGTCTCCTTTGTCTTTCAGAAACAGAAGTCCGTCTCGTATATGTTAGTATTTTATCGCTCGCTCGCCCCTAGCCACTCTCTCTCTATCTATTTATCTCTCTAATGCATCTAACTAACTCCCTTATACATTAACATAACTATGTCTTATTTGGACTTTTTGTAATCTATAAATAATTTCTAATGCGATGGAATTGAAAACAATATTATCCTTCTAGCACACAAATAATAACATGAAAAAGAGTCAATAAAAATGTCTCCTTTGTCTTTTCAGAACCAATTAAGTCCGTCTCATAATAGTTCGTGTTTATCGCTCACTTCCCCTTCTGCAACTCTCTTTCTATCTATCTTGTCTTTTCAGAACCAATTAAGTCGTCTCATAATAGTTCGTGTTTATCGCTCACTCCCCCTCTGTAACTCTCTCTTTCTATCTATCTATCTCTCTAATGCATCTACGTAACTCCCTTATACATTAACATAACTATGTCTTATTTGGACTTTTTGTAATCTTTGAATCATTTCTAATGCAATGGAATTGAAAAATATAATATCGGATATTTTCCGAATACTTATATAAAGTCTGACAACGTCAGAGACTGTCGGAACGATGTCGGAAATGTCCGAAATACCGAAGTGCATGTCCGAGAGGCCGTAGCCAGTCCGACTAGTACGGGTTTCCGACTTCTAGAGGTCCGAGATGGCGAGGGTTTACTGTACATAAATCAGACAATGACCAAAGATACCCTCCACTGTCTAGCATTAAATAGTAATAAAGAACAACCAAATAATTAGAAGCACCCAATAATATGAATCCATGTGACTATGACTCTAATAATCCCTAAAGCTAGTGCAAAACATAGATGTGAGAACTGGTGCTGGTAATACGACTGGCCGACTATGGAAGTCGTATGCTAGAACCAGAAGGGATGGATAATTGAATAAAGATAAGAAGTATTGGAAAGAAGGAGTTCAGAGAGAGGAACAGCAGTAAAGAGGGTTAGATTGGGGACAATGCGAGGGACGTCTAGGACCAAGCGCAACATACCAAGCTCTAAGGAGAGACGAGGGAAGGAGCCCCCCACCACCGGGCTAGGATAGCGGCCACCAACCACAGGCCACTACGTCACATGAAAAGCAGGCGTCATATGACACGCCAGGCCCGCCGTCCAATAGGGAGCGGGTGGCCCGCCGAACGAGGAATGCACACGTACGTACATATACACACACACACTACCACCTCGCTCTACCCTCTCTCTCTCCTTGCAACTAACACACTACATATCTTATAACACTATCAATGATATAAAATACTTCCAAGTGTCACAGACAAGAATAAAGGCAAACACTGATCTGTCTGTGACAACATGAACACTAAGAAAGAAAGAACATCGTTCTACGATTATTATAGCCCATTTCACTGCCCTGGCGAGCGCTAGCGAGTACGAGTACATTCTGGCAAGCTGGCCAGCGTAACACATTCCTTGCTACTTAAGTTGTCAGCTGCCTTTGGGCCTAGGTTCTCTAATGTTACTTAAGTCGTCATCCGTGAAACACGGGTTAAAGAAGCCTTATTTCAGAAAAACAGATCTACTGAAGTGTGAATACTGGCAATAGTATACCACAAATAAAAAAAAAAAAAAAAAAAAAAAAAAAAAAGTTACAAATTTATAGTTGCAATAATACATAGATATTGCTATATAACAGATATAATGTAGTAATAATACTCCTGTTATCCATTCCCAGATTGTGTGTCCTGCCAACTTGTCATGGAACTTAACCCCCCCAGACAGATTATATTAACTTACTGACGAGGAGGCGGCCGACACGGTATTATCCCCACAACTGTCAAAATATCACTGAGGGACCGTTAGAAGTCGGAGGAACATGGGGTTGCCACCATTCAACATATTTTGATCTAACTTACCTAACTTACTGAGCTCAATATGATGCTAGAGCGTCATATAACTTATTAGAGAAATATTAAGATAAGTTCATATGACGCTCTAGCGTCATATGAGTCGGAGAGTGTTAACACACCCCCCTCTTTTTCATTTAAGGTAAATGGTAGGACACACCTTCTATTACACAAAAAAAAATGGTAATAAAAACATTGAAAAAATATCAAACTACTTATTGACCTTAGGGAGTATGTTCTAGCCTTAACGCTATGCATGGTAATTTGGGTCCCTCCAGATGTACCGACAAGTATCTGGATAGGAACGTATTGCTAGAGGACCAAAGACCCGTTTGAGTGATATCCTCTACTAAAAAATTATTGAGGAACCAAATGGTAGTGGCCCATTTGCGCACATCATGAGCTTTCGCAATCACCTGAGGTTCAGCTTCTTTAATTACATCTACAATAATGGATGCTAGCACTTTCTTTCCTAACCTTATTGAACCATCTGGAGAAACCCACAAATATGCCTTATTTCTAGGAATAACAGACTTATAGTAGGTTATAGTGTTTTAACAGGACATAGAGCATGGTGTATCTTTCCTCTTTTCAAGGCAGGAATAGAGAAAGGTGTAAAGATATGTTCCTGGTGCTCATTTTTTGCGATAAAATCTGGTGCAGGAGCAATATGTACAGAGTCATTATTAGGGGCAAAACGTAGAGAGTTAGGAGACCTTGCCATGGCTGCCAATTCCGAAACCCTATGGCCAGTAGCCAGGGCCATCAGAAAAACACACTTCTTAAGTTTCTTGTCTATATTTGGTCTCACAGAATAAGACCTAGACTGTAACAAAGTTAGGACTTTCGAGATTGACCATTGAGGAAGCAATTGACGATTTGGGGCTCTGAGTTTAAAACAAGCCTTCATAAAACCCTGTTCGTCTTTCTGGGGTAAAGATAAACCAGTAAGCGTAAAGAAGGGTTCCTTTATTGCTGATAAGTGGTTTCTAAGTGTGTTAACTGCTAGTTTTTTAAAGTCAAATAAGTAATTTAGGTGCTTCAACAACAAAGCTACAGATGGAGTCTGCTGGCCTGACTCTACAATCCAAGTTGTAAATTGTTTCCAGTGTGAACTATACTGTCTTAAAGTGGACGCTGTGTACTGATTTGTGAGCTTATCCGTGACTTCCTTGTCGTAGGACGGTAGCCACTTGGATTTGAGATTTGAGCCGGAGAGGGGGCTGGCGTAGGTAGAGCCATAGCCGCCACCACAGGGGCTGCTGGGCCAGATGGTAGTCGATCTTAGTAAAGGTGAAAGGCCAGTAAAAGCATCAGATATCTACATCCAAGCGTCCCAACCGAATTGTCTAGCATCATTAGTTTAATGACAAGTAACATATTTGAAAATTGTACTTAATAAAGTATTGTATCATTAAGTAATAAATTAATTTATTATGTTCTTAAATAAATATGGCTACTACTAATATAGTGCAATATTAAACCACATTTTTAATAAATTACTTCAAAACGTAACAACCGACGTGGGAGCGTCCGTGGGAAAAGAGAAGAGAGGCAAAGCATAGGCCCGACCTAGAGTAGGATAGAACGCACTCTAGGGCGGAACGAGCCCCGTGAGGCCCTAACCCAGATGCCAGAGGCTCAGAATAGAGCGGTCCTGTAAGAGAATGTGTCTAGTCATAGGACCGACCTGGAGCGGGAGTCATCCACGCACCAGGGCGGAGCGAGCTGAGTGCAGCCCTTCCTAGAGACCTGCGGCACCAGTGAGGGTGGAAGGAAAAGACATCTCAAGGTACTGGTGAGCACAATGTAGGTTAAGACTGTCTCAGGAACCTCAAGGCATTAGTGAGTTCAAAGTAGGTGAAGACTGTGTCTCAGGAACTCAAGGGTATTAGTGAGCTCAAAGTAGGTTAAGACCGTGCCTCAGGAACCTCAAGGTATTGGAGAGCTCAATGTAGGTTAAGAGAAGGAACGCTGACACTGTTGCCAACTCAAAAAATACCAAGACGATGGTTTCACATTCCTCAGATTTGCAGGAGCCGAGCATGACATGCCGGACTGATCTGGTAACAGTGAAGAGTTAGCAACAGCCCCCCATCGACTAAGGATAGGCCACACACACACGGCCACGCCAACAGTCGGAATAGCGACCCACTAACGGAGGGAACCAGGGCTCATCACTAGGCCTCTGTGGGCCAGGAAGAGACCTCAACAGGGAAGGGAACCTATGAGAAGGCTAAATGAAAGAGAAAGAAGAGGACTGTGCCCCCCCTTCAGACATTAAGGTAGCCTAGCCTAGGAAACTCCGATAGTGTGACAGCACTTCGCGAAACGAGTTCCCCCCCCCCCCCCCAATGTAAACACCAAGCAGGTGAACAAATAAGGCGACAGTACCTGTAGGCCTTAGGCGGAGGCGAGGGAGGCACAGGAGAGCATCCAAAGTGGAGCGGATCACAGCCTGGGAAACAGGGGAGAAGAGCATGAAACACCAGAACTGATGCATCAACAGGCATGGACAAGTAGCAATGCACTCTCCAACCCAAACCCAGAGAGGAGCGGACCATCAAGGTACCCTCCGGTCGGGGGCGGGACAACAGGACAGCCAAAAAAGCGTGAAACACACGCCAAGTAAACACGCCCTGGAGCGGACACCGAGACGCTCCAGAGCAGGCCACAGCCACTAGAACCTTACCAAAGCACCTCAGAGACAAGTAGGACCGACCCAGAGCGGGGGAAGAACCCGCGCGGGTGAAGACACCAAGAAGAGAGGGAGCCGAAAAACCAAACGAACCAACCTGGAGCGTAAAAAACCAGCGCTCCAGGGCGGGGCGGTCATGCTTGAGCGGGAGGACGATATCGCAGTCTCACGCCCGGTCCAGAGCGGCGCTACACACGCTCTAGGGCGGCGCGAAGCCCGACCAAGAGCGGAGCCGTTGGGGGACAGACCAGAAGCAGGCACCAAAGAAGGAGAAGACAGCGCCAAAGCGACAGACGCACGCCCTGGAGCGGTGGTCGTCCTGTCGTGCCTCATTTTGCATATCGTGAACGGCCGCTTTCGGATGCTCACCATCAGTCAGGTGCGGTTGGCACTCCGTCCCGGCTGCTGGGTGATATCCATGGATCTCAAGGACGCATATTGGCATGTGCCGTTTGCACCTCGGTTCCAGTGCTATCTGGCGCTCCAGCTGCACGAATGGGTGTTCACGTTCGACAGGCTGCCCTGCGGTCTCAATATCGCACCACGAGTCTTTACGAAACTCGTCGAGCTAGCTCTGACTCCCCTGCTCCGTCAGGGGATTCAGATCCTGTGTTACTTGACGATTGGCTCATCTCCGCAGACTTTCCCACTCGATGTGCACAACACACTCTCCTTGTCGTCCGACACATCACACGTTTAGGTTTCAAGATAAACGTTCCCAAGTCGTGCCTCGCCCCGTCGCAAGATGTGACGTGGGTGGGCCTGGACTGGGACATGGCGAGCGCAACCGTCAGACAGAGTCGGGTGGACGCATCGTAGATTCGAAGGCAACTTTTCGCTGCGTTGCACTCGGTCTCCATTCCCAGGAAACTCTGGGACTCGTTGATCGGGTCGCTCAATTGGGCGTGTCTGACCATTCCCCTTGGGAGGCTCAGGATCAAATGCCTGATTCACCTGGGCAACAAAGCATTCCCACTGTTGCCTCCACATGAGCTTTGGCCGATTCCGCGCTCGATCCATTTGCTTTTGACACACTGGGTTGTTCGGGGCAAGCTCGCGAGAGCTGTGCCATGGACTTCGCCACCGCCGACCGTCTGGATAGACACCGATGCGTCGAGCGAGGTGGGATGGGGCTGCCGGTCAAGCATGGGTCACCAGAACCAAGGCAGGTGGTCAGGTCTCACTCACCTACACATAAATGTCTTGGAACTGTTAGTCCCGTTGTTCTTCCTGTTCATGGGCAAGCCCTTACCGGCAGGTCGATGGCCTTCCGGATGGACAACATGACTGCAGTTCATTGCATATAGAAACAGGGCTCCTCCAGATCCGCAGTGCTTCAGGATCTGGCGGAGACACTGTTTTTTCAGGCAGATCGTTTCAACATTACGCTGCATGCAACCTACCTGCCCGGGTCTGCCACCCTGTGGGCAGATGCTCTGTCTCGGGGACGGAGCACCCAGGTAGAATGGTCGTTCAAACAAACCGTATTCGACGACCTGGCGGCCTCCTGGGGTGTTCCGCAGGTAGCCTTGTTCGCTTCTCACGAGACGACCAGGTTACCTGTGTTCCTGACCCGCTGGATTCGCACTCCAGCGGGGGGACCGGACGCTTTCAGCGAGGACTGGAACAGGTGGCAGTCTCTGTACGTGTTTCCGCCGCCCGACGCACTTTTGCTGTGCAAGGTCCTCCACAGGCTGTGAGAGTACCAGGGCTAAGTTTGGTTGATCGCACCCCTATGGCCGGCCCAAGCCTGGTACGCTCAGCTGAAACGATGGTGCCCGGATCCCGTGCCCGTCGGTCTCAAGCTTCCACTTGGGGTCGATTGGAGACCTTGGGACCTCGTTGACGTTCGCATCGTGGATGTTTTGTGAGGCGGGGTGGCTCCCCTTGTTTGGACACCGTCTACATGGAAGATTTCTGAATCTCTCTGGCACAGCTTTACTTCTTGGTTACACACCTCTTCACAGACAACTCCATCAGTGGCGCTTGTGTTTCACTACCTCCATTCTTTATTTGAGGAGCGTCGCTACATGTACAACACAATTAGGAACCACCTGTCTGCCATTCGCGAGCCTTTTGAGACCCTCACGGGGTTGGTCGTTCCTCGGCATGAACTGGAGTTCTTCATGCGAGCCTGCTTTCGGCTCAGACCGCCCCGCGTCAGATTCCCCCTCAGTGGACTCTGGCGGCGGCTCTCAGGAGGCTCTCGTCTGCGGCCTACACTCTTCACCCCACACCTGACAGATTACCGTACTTGCCAAGACACTGTTTCTGCTAGCTTTCGCTACGGGTGAGGGGGTCTCGGAGTTGGCTGCCATGTCTCGGGCCCAGAACTGCTTGTGGTTTGCTCCCATCCTCGGGTCGGTACCTTTGGCTCCGTCTGTTAATTTTCTTGCAAAGAACGAACGAGAGGCACACGTGTTTAAGCCTTTCACAGTCCCCGCTCTTCAGCGCGGTCACACGTTGTGCCCTGTTCTTTTGCTTCATTCATATGTTCATTCCACTGTGCCGGGGTCGGGGTTGGCGCTATGGGTGGCGCCTAAGACCGGTAGGAGGTTGACCGAACGTGCTGTGGGACTACACCTGTGTCGCGTCATTGTGGATTGCAATCCTCTGGTTCGGGGTTCGGCGCATGACTTTAGGTCTTATGCGGCCACGCTCCGCTTCCTTCACAATCACTCCCTCCGGGATATTACTGACACGGGGCTGCGGTCTTCCCCCAACACGTTTGTCTCCTCCTATCTGTCCATGTCCACAGACAGGCCGGGGCGTCCTTGTGTTGCGTTGGGCCAAAGAGTTACTTACGGGTATTCCTCTATGCTTGTCCTTCCCCCTACTGTCTTTCTCCTATCCTGTCCGCTCCAATTTTGGGGGGAGGGGCTATGGGTTGCACATATATGTATGTAATGTCACCTAGGGTTAAGGACCTTACCTAGGCTTATGGATCTCGTTTTTCATTTCCTAAGTTACTACATTATATGTTTGAAATGTAGATGTTACTGGATGTATCATTATTTTCTTCCCATCGTCACATTCTGTTCGTTATGCATCACCCGCTTGTGTCATTGGGGGTGTTTGTCCTACTGTTTTTACGAGTAATCCACAGAATTCAGTGTTCAGTCCCTTATCTACTGGGTGTCACTTATCACCTCCGGCACTTTTTATATTGTGCGCGGTACTGTTAGCGATGTTTACACTTGGTCTTATCCAGTGTCATACTTCCTATTTCACTCCAAAGTCATGTTCATGCATTGGCATTGGGGGTGTTTGTCCTACTGTTTTTTACAGGTAGTCCACAGAATTAGATGTTCAGTCACTTATCTACTGGGTGTCACTTATCACCTCCGGCACTTTTTATATTGTGCGCGGTACTGTTAGCGATGTATACACTTGGTCTTATCCGGTGTCATACTTCCTACTTCACTCCAAAGGGGGGGCGGGGGGGCATCCTGTCATTCATATCTACCATTGATATGCAACATTCATACGATTAGGTTAAGATCTAAAAGAACATGACATGACTGTACGTGACCTCTCTTAATATGCACCTGTCCGTACACTCTTTATATAAACTCTCTTGTTTAAGTCTGTCTTTTCTTTATCATGATCCTTAACTAATTGCTGATGTTTGAGTTTTTCAGCTTGGATGTCCACCTCCAATTTTGGCACTCTAAGCTCTACGTTGGAACGTAGAGGCTACTACTAAATTGGGAGGTTTAACGACCCTCCCAATACCAAATAAGGTAAACCTCCTATTTGGTTGTAGCCTTGGAGTATCCAACGTCATAGTATCCCTCCCACAGACCGTACCCCTGCCCATCCAATCTTGCCTCTTTTGTAGCTTGATATCGAGATGCCCTTTAATCCGGACCGGGTTAGAAGGTACGCCCCTGACAGCGGCGTGAAGAGCCAGATGGAATGGCCTAGTCGACAACTTTTTCTTTTCTTTCTCGTTTCTCTTTTCAATTTTCTATTAAAAATACCTCAAAAGTATGTACAACGTACCTAGTAGAGAGAGTAAGGTGCTACTCTAGATGTTATCGATTTAATTCGAGCTATGTGTATACGATAATTGCCGCTCTACAGCGAAGCAGATTACATCGTCATAGTATAAGCTCTACGTTGGATACTCCGAGGCTACAACCAAATAGGAGGTTTACCTTATTTGGTATTGGGAGGGTCGTTAAACCTCCCAATTTATGTCCTCCTGCAGCCGGCCCGTGTCTTCCTGTGTCTTTACTATCATACTCAGTTTTGTGTCATCCGCAAAGGAGGATACTATACTGCAGGGGTGTCAAACTCATTTGCTCTGGCGGGCCAAATTTTACACGGTACAATATTGTAGGGCCGCATTAACCCCTTCTGTACAGGCGACGTCTTTTATACTTTATTCTAGCTATGTTTAGAGGATTTTGTGCAGTTTAAGAAGGATCTGTGGTAGTAAAAAGGAATAAGTGAGATAGTTCGAAGCCTATCAATTGCTGGAGGCCCTTTTGAAACTGCATAAAATCGTCAAATACAGTAGTAGCAAAATTAATTACAAAGACGTTGCCGGTACAGAAGGCGTTAATGTAGCAGGCCAAATATAATATACCGGTAATGCCTCCATCCGTCCTAATATAAATTAAAATAAATGCTTCATATTATCCAGATTTAACTATTTCAGAAAATATTCAAAACACATACAAATATATTAGCCTCTGGAGCAGTGGACCACTGGTTCCTATCTTCAGAAAATTCCTGTGCTTGGTATGCTTCCAGCCAGTGCCCTATTGAGGTAAATAAAATAGCAAAACAGTGATGGAACTGCCATCCGGGTGAGGGACTGCTCTGGGTCTGCTCCTTCAGTGTTCATGGTTATAATCCACTTAGTGGAAATGGCACTGTGGAGTGGGTCAGTCGGGGCATGTCTGGGAGCCTGGAGGCAGTTTCTGCCATGGCCATCCCTTTTGGGGTGCTTCTTCTAGAAGCGGGGCGTCAGATTTGATGATGATGATTAAATATGAATTTACGACAACTGTGGCACCTGTCGCACTAGTTGTGTTTTATCCCCATAGTCTTGGGCTTCATACTGACCATGATTGCAAGAACCGTCCCATGGCCCCGAATCGAGAATATTATAAACCCGTTGACGATTTTATTCACCTTAAGAAGAATGTCTACGGGTAGAAGAGTATTTAATCTACTTTAAGCTTTTTACTCTCACAAATTACTTCCTAGAATTAGAACTTAAGTTAATATAGTACCAACATATAATATATTTAAGAAATAATAATTACAGTATGTCTACTGTAGATTAAAAATGCAATATTTTACACTACTTGGCCAAACTGGTTCGCTAGAGGGAGGGGGTGCCGCATGCGGCCCGCGGGCCGCATGTTTGACACCCCTGCTGTACTGTGTCTTGTGTTGGCATCTATGTCACTTATTAGAATGAGGAAAAGAAGGGGCGCTAGTACTGTTCCTTGGGGAACTGAGATTTTGACGTCTGAAGGCTCAGATGTTACTTGGCTTACTGCTACTGATTGTTTTCGGTTCACGAGGAAGTTGTATATCCACTTTCCAATTTTACCTGTTACAGTAAACTCCCGCGCTTTCGGACTTCACCCTTTCGGAATTCCAAGACTTTCGGACTAGCATTTCAAGTCGGACTCATGGTTCGGCCATACGGATTTGTCTGAAAGGCTGAGAAAATACCTCCGTCATTTTCGGACTACACTTTTCAAATACTCCCGCCAAGCCCGAACTGGGCGATATCTTTGAATTCTCATAATTTTTCCGCGCTTTTTTATACATGAAAAAATGGCCTAACCTAGCTTATATATATATCAAGCGGCAGTTGTCGTTGTTGTCTTGCTTAATACCAGATAGCTTAAAAAATGCAATAATTGCCCCACTGCTTAACCCCTCAGACCCTATTTATCCTAATACCCTATCTAATAAAGCTATTAGATTAATCAATAACCCTGCAATCACACAGGACCTTCCTACATTAGCCATACGAAGAAATGTTGCATCCCTTGCATTATTCTACAGATATTTTCACAGCAATTGTTCCGAGGAACTTGCTTCAATTGTGCCGCCTCTCCACATCTTTCCCCGTAGAACTAGGGCAGCTGAGAGCGCCCATGAATTTACACTTTCTCCTCCACAATGCAGAACTTCTGCTTATCAGAATTCATTTATCCCCAGAGCTACTACTCTTTGGAATTCACTTCCCTCGAATTGCTTTCCACAAACTTACAATCTACAAATGTTTAAATCCAGTTGTTACAAACATTTTATGAATGGAGGATGCCTTTAGGCACATGGACCTTTTTGTTTTATCTGTGTTTTTCCTTCCTCCGTTCATTGTCTCTTAAAAAAAAAAAAAAAAAATCAGACCCGGCTATGTATTCCATACCGAAACCCGGGGGTTTTGGCCGAAAAACGTCTACGCCTAGGCTACCGTATCTTTGTTATTTTGACTGCTTCCGCATTCCCGCGCATCCCCAAGCATAGATGTGTTTCGTACCTGTAGAATGGCGTTGAGTAGAGCTCTCTAAGTCAACTGGTTCAGTTGTGATGACGATTTCCGTGGAGATAACTTTGTGGCGATATCAGCCACTTATCATTACTTTTCACTACTTAACAATAACATACAGGCACACACGAACAAGGACGCCTCTCCTTCTTGTGGTCGGAGATGCGCGGCGCCGGTCCAACCGGCTGTTGTTTACATGCGTCGGACGGACGGCTTTCAAAACAAGCTTACAGGCTTTCAAGCTGCCGGAGCCTCAGAGCCCTTCCGGGTTCCGCGGGGGTGTTTTTTATGGATGCCTCAGAGCCCAACCGGGTCTGAGGGGTTAAAGGAGGGAGTAAAGCACTACCAGAAAAACTACCGCCCGGTAGCTCTAACATCCCACATCATTAAAGTTTTCGAACGAGTCCTGCGAAACAAAATCTCAGCATTCATGGAGCCAAATGAACTACACAACACCGGTCAACATGGGTTCAGAGCGGGAAGATCATGTCTCTCACAAATTTTGGAACATTATGACAAAATTCTTAAAGCGCTAGAAGAAAAGAAAAACGTTGATGTAATCTACACCGATTTTGCTAAGGCATTTGATAAATGTGACCATGGTATAATAGCCCACAAACTAAAAGCAAAAGGTATAACGGGGAAAATCGGACGGTGGATATACAATTTCCTCGTAAACCGGAAACAATCAGTAGCAGTAAACCAAGTCACATCTGAGCCTTCGGATGTCAAAAGCTCAGTGCCCCAAGGAACAGTGCTAGCGCCCCTTCTGTTCCTCATTCTAATTTGCGACATAGATACCAACACAAGACACAGTACAGTGTCGTCTTTTGCGGATGACACAAAACTAAGCAAGATAGTAAACACACAAGAGGACACGGGCAAGCTGCAGGAAGACATAAATGTAGTGTTCCAGTGGACCAGGGAAAACAACATGCAATTCAATGAAGGAAAATTCCAATTAACCCATCAGACCCGGCTATGTATTCCATAGCGAAACCCGGGGGTTTTGGCCGAAAAACGTCTACGCCTAGGCTACCGTATCTTTGTTATTTTGACTGCTTCCGCATTCCCGCGCATCCCCAAGCGTAGATGTGTTTCGTACCTGTAGAATGGCTCTCTAAGTCAACTGGTTCAGTTGTGATGACGATTTCCGTGGAGATAACTTTGTGGCAAAATCAGCCACTTTACACTACTTTTGACTACTTAACAATAACATACAGGCACCCACGAAGCGACGCACTCCTTCTTGTGGTCGGAGATGCGCGGCGTCGGTCCAGCCAGTTTTTGTTTACATGCGTCGGACGAAGGCCTCGCACACCAAGCTTACAGGCTTTCAAGCTGCCGGAGCCTCAGCTCCCTTCCGGGTTCCGCGGGGTGTTTTTAATGGATGCCTCAGAGCCCAACCGGGTCTGGAGGGTTAATAAGATACGGAGATAATAATGTCGTTAAAGAGAACACAAACTACCTAACAGAATCTAACCACATAATAGAACGGAAAGACAGTGTGAAAGACCTTGGGGTGTTAATGTCTGAAAATATGGGTTTCAAAGAACATAACCAGGTCAAAGTTGCGGCTGCGAAAAGTTTAACGAGTTGGATTCTGCGTACATTTAAAACACGCGGTGAATTACCTATGATAACGCTCTTCAAATCTCTAGTGCTACCGCGGCTTGAATACTGTAGCGTATTAACATCCCCATACAAAGCATGTGAAATAAATTACTTAGAGAGTGTACAAAGAAATTTCACTTCGCATATAAGTTCGGTAAAACAGCTACACTATTGGGATCGTTTAAGAGCACTGAAACTGTACTCGCTGGAACGTAGAAGAGAACGTTACCTAATAATATAATATGAAAAATCGCAGAGGGTTTAGTACCAAACCTACATACTCCGATAAGTCATGAAATTCAGTGATAGGAGAGGCTGGGAATGCAATATCCCCCGGATGAATAACAGGGGTGATATGGGCTCTCTGAGAGAGGGTTGGTTATCACACAGAGGCCCACGTCTCTTCAACAAACTCCCACGGCGAGTAAGAGACATGAGGGGCGTCTCTATAGACAACTTCAAGAGAGCCCTCGATGTCGAACTGCAAAAAGTGACAGACGAGCCCATCTTCGCAAGGGAGCGTGCTGTCTCTTCAAACAGTCTGCTGCACCAAAATACAACCCACAACGAGGGGCGATGCGCTCCTCGGTGCTGCTAGGAGAGTGGCGAACACAACCTTAGGTAACCTTAGGTAGGTTAGGTAGGTGAAAACTAGAAGTCTCTAGACCAAGTGGTTCAGTTTTTATGATAAAAATAATTAGGTCAGTAGCCTAAGCTGGACGAAAGGAATTCAGTGTTACTGTTTACTTCCGACTTTCGTCATATACCGATGCTCATATCTCTGCAAATAAATGGCCTGACCAAGTTTTTATGCATACCAGAGGTAGATATGGTCGTTGCTGTGCGATGAGTGAAGACTAAAACACTCTACATTGTGTATTTATTGTGTGAGGTGAGAAATAAGACGGCAAGTTAGGCGGCGACGCAGCTCTGCCAACCGCAGCTAGGCTACGGTCTGTATATATTCTTTCAACAATTTACCCCCCAGGGGGTAAGGGGGCCTTCATCTAATGGTGGAGGAAAAAAAGAATATGCCTCACGCATCCTACTGCATGTCGTACAAGGCGACTAATAGGGGGGATGGTGTTAGACTTTCGGACCAAGTAGCCATCACTATACAATGAAGCCTTGTTATTGGCGCTGGCAGTGTCTCCATATGACAGTGCTGTGACAGGACTTCATTGTACTTGCTCCAAGTTGCCTAATGGCGGCACACTGGCGGTGGGTGTCGCTCCCTCTGGACCTGGCCCTGGCACCCTGGGCCCAACCTGGACGAAATGGATCCAGAGGGTACAGTACGTAGTGTTTCCCCGGACTGGCACTTTCCGCCCAATAGTATAGAGGCCCGAACCTGGTGGTAGCGCTCCAGGAGGATGCCCTGTCGTTGGGCGAAAAATACCAGGCCAGTCGTAGTGCCGTGTACGCGCACGGGGTGCGTCCCTGCGGCTGGTTCTGGTGGGGCGTACCGAGGCCACTGGATCCTACCCCCTTGTAATCTCTTGGGGGAAGGTGCTGGGAATGGTCCCGGGGTAGACTGGAGCCGGAGTTCTGGGGGGGGGTGATGCCCATCTGCCAGTCAATCTACCTAATTATGACTAAAACCAAAGAAAATAAACGTAAGTCCGATGAATCAAAACCGCACAGGACAAGGACAAATGCCCCCCACAATCTCAGACTTGCTAGTGTGAATGTTGGTACAGTAGTTTGAATCTGCGTGCGAATGAAGTGGCTAAGATGTGTGAGAGGAGGCGAGTGGACGTCTGCTGTACCCAGGAAACACTCTGGAAGAGCCATGGGGTACAGTGGATTGTCGGAAGGAGGAAAAGATATAGGATATACTGGATGGGTGTGGAGACTGATAAAGCGAAAGGAGGAGTGGGTGTTCTGGTGGCTGAAGAGCTGGCGGAAAGTGTGCTTCAGATTACGAGAGTTAGTGAAAGGCTGATTGTTTTGAAGTTGAAAGTTGGTGAAAGAGTTCTGAATGTGATATCTGCATATGCCCTACAGGCTGGTTTACAGAAAGAGATAAAAGAGGACTTCTGGAATGACACCGTCAGTGTCATTTCAGGCCTCGCGGAGAACGAAATAACAATCGTGGGGGAGGACCTCAATGGTCATGTGGGAGCATCTGCAGATGGATACGAGGGGGTACATGGAGGAAATGGATACGGAAGGAGAAATCTAGAAGGCGAATATATATTGGAGTCCTGCGTTGCACTCAACATGGTTGTGTGTAACACAAAGTTCAAGAAAAGACAGAGCCACCTGATCACATATAACTCTGGGGTCTCCAGTAGCCAGATAGATTACTTCTTGGTTAACAGGAAAGACTGGAAACTAGGTCGAGATGTAAAGGTCATCCCGAGCGAAGAATGTATCCCCCAGCATAAGCTACTTGTGTGCGACATGAGCTTATACAGAGATCCTAAGCACAAGAAGGTTTACATACCCAAAAGGAAAGTGTGGCTGCTGAAGGACAAGGAAGTTAGGGATAGGTTTCATAGTGAACTGGAGGAAATGAATAGAAATAAGGAAGCTAGGCCTAATGATGTAAATAGTCAAAAGGAACTTTCTTAAGCATAGCCTTATCGCTGCCACTGACAAAGTCTGTGGGAAAACAAAGGGTCACCCCAGGAATAAGACCTCCTGGTGGTGGAACGATGAGATAGAACATGCTGTGAAAGAGAAAAGGAGATGCTTCAAAGCATGGAAGAAAGGAGGCAGCAAGGAGGAATACCAGGCAGCTAAACGAACTGCCAAAAGTTATTTACAATGCTAAAAATCGCATTAACCCTACAGCCCCGGCTACGCATTACATAAATATTCCCCGAAATCCGGGGGTTTTGGCCGAAAAACGTCTACACCTAGGCTACCGTATCTTTGTTATTCTGACTGCTTCCGCATTCCTGCGCATCCCCAAGCGTAGATGTGTTTCGTACCTGTAGAATGGCATTAAGTAGAGCTCTCTAAGTCAACTGGTTCAGTTGTGATGATGATTTCATTGGAGATAACTTTTGACAAAAACAGCCACTTTACACTACTTTTCGATACTTAACAATAACATACAGGCACACACGAACAAGCGACACACTCCTTCTTGTGGCCGGAGATGCGGGGCGTCGGTCCAGCCAGCTGTTGTTTACATGCGTCGGACCGACGCCTCGCACACCAAGCTTACAGGCTTTGAGCTCATGGGTCTTTAAGAGCCCTTCCGGGTAGCTCGGGTGTGTTTTTTATGGGCGTTCAAGAGCCCTTCCGGGTCTGGAGGGTTAAGGACCTGGTCCTCGAACAAGTGTGTAACACTGACAATCCCAATGGGATCTTCAACCTAGCTAGGCGAGTTAAAAATTACAGTAGGGATATTATAGGTGAACAGTGTGTTAGAAATTATAATGGGAAGATTGTGTATGCAGAAAATGAAATCAGAGAAGCATGGAAGGTACACTATGAACGATTGCTAAATGTAGAGTTTGAATGGGATAAGGAACAGCTTAGTATCGAAAAACCAATATCTGGGCCCCCTCATTTGATAGCACAAGCTGTAGTGAGCGACGAAATCAATAAAATGAAGGACGGTAAAGCTCCAGGTTGCTCCGACATTGTCGCTGAGATGATAAAAGCCTCAGGGGAGATTGGTGTAAACTTACTCACTGAGTTGATAAACACCATTATTAAATATGAGAAAATCCCAGAGGATTGGCTCATAAGTGTAATAGTAAATACAGTCAACCCTCGAATGTGCGGACTAATAGGGGGGGGACCCTTGTCCGCACATTGAAAAAGTCCGGACATTGGAAATACATTGGAAAAAACAAAAATATTAAAAAATCCCCGCCGCTGTAGGCCTACTCCCTCCCCTCCCCATCCCGGCCGCAACCCCGACCCCATATTTTTCATTTGATAAATTTCACATAAAAAAGAAAAAAAAAAAAAAAAAAAAAGGGAAGGATATCCCCGCCGCTGTAGGCCTACTCCCTCCCCTCCCCGTCCCGGCCTCAACCCCGACCCCGTTACTGTGATGATGTTGATAAGCCTTGTGCTACACCCTATTGATAATGCAAAACTATTGAACACACTTAAAAGTGTGTTATTTGGTCTCTATATAATCTGTGAATCATTTCTGATATGATGGAATTAAAGAAATTTTTTTTCCACCAACCCATAATCAGCAAAAATGACACAAATGTCAATTAAAAACATGTTACAATATTTCCCCATCATTTTGTGTATACCGTGGGAACAAAAAAAAACTAAAAATTAATCAAACGTAAATCTTCGGTCCCTGAACCTCGGCGCCTCGCACAGCAAGAGGGGTTGAAATATTTTGACTATCTTATGTATTGTTTATCTATGTGCTGGAAGGATATTATATTTTTCAATTCCATTGCATTAGAAATGATTCAAAGATTACAAAAAGTCCAAATAAGACATAGTTATGTTAATGTATAAGGAAGTTAGGTAGATGCATTAGAGAGATAGATAGATAGATAGATAGAGAGAGAGAGTTGCAGAGGGGGAGTGAGCGATAAACACGAACAATTATGAGACGGACTTAATTGGTTCTGAAAAGACAAAGGAGACTTTTTTATTGACTCTCTTTTTCATGTTATTATTTGTGTGCTAGAAGGATATTGTTTTCAATTCCATCCATTAGAAATGATTTATAGATTACAAAGTCCAAATAAGACATAGTTATGTTAATGTATAAGGGGGTTAGGTAGATGCATTAGAGAGATAAACACTGTAGATAGAGAGAGAGTGGCTAGTGGCGAGCGAGTGATAAAATACTAACATATATGAGACGGACTTATGTTTCTGAAAGACAAAGGAGTCATTTTTATTTACTCTCGTTTTCATTTTATTATTTGTGTGTTAGAAGGGTAATATTGTTTTCAATTCCATCGTATTAGAATTGATTCATAGATTAAAAAAAGACCAAATAAGACATAGTTATGTTAATGTATAAGGGAGTTAGGTAGATGCATTAGAGATAGATACTGTAGATAGAAAGAGAGTTGCAGAGGGGGAAGTGAGCGATAGACAAACACGAACTATTAAAATACCGGACAACTTTTAAATTACCGGTCTTTTGCCCGATTTGTCCAGTCTTTTGGGGACTTGTCCGCATCGGCTGTTGGGTCCGCACAAACCGAAGTCCGGTCAACTGGGGTCCGCCCATGCGAGAGTCGACTGTATATACAAAGGAAAAGGGGATGCGCTAGATAAGAGGAAATTATAGGGGCCTGAAAATGCTTGACCAAATCATGAAGGTCTGTGAGAGAGTCCTTGAGGGTTTGATCAGGCAAAGCATCTCTATTGATGATATGCAGTTTGGTTTTATGCCAGGAAGGGGTACAACCGATGCTATCTTCATAGTCAGGCAGATACAGGAAAGATACTTACTAAAAGGCAGGGATCTTTACTTTGTGTTTGTGGACCTGGAGAAGGCCTTTGATAGGGTGCCTAGAGATGTTGTGCAGTGGGCTATGAGGAAACTTGGTGTGGAAGAGTGGCTGGTGCGTGTGATAATGAAGATGTATGAGGATTCGCGAAGTGCGGTGAGGGTGAAGGGTGTACTGAGTGATGAGTTCGCAGTCTGTGTTGGAGTCCATCAGGGTTCAGTGTTAAGCCCCCTCCTCTTTATTATGGTCTTGGAGGCACTGTCTAGAGTTTTTAGAGGCGGACTCCCGTTGGAACTGTTTTATGCAGACGATTTAGTCCTAATAGCTGACAGTATGCAAGATGCTGAGGCCAAATTCAGAGAGTGGAGAGAGGGCATGGCGAGCAAGGGTTTAAGAGTCAATATTAACAAAACCAAGGTTATGCATTGTAGATTGAGACGAAGCAATGTGGAAAAGAGCGGTGCATACCCATGTGCAGTGTGTGGAAAGGGAGTGGGCGTTAACTCAATTCAATGTAGCATCTGTCGATGTTGGGTACACCATGGGAGTAAGCGCTGTAGTAGAATAAAGGGGCCCCTGCCGAAGGATAAGTCAGAAATAGAGAAATTTGAGTGCGTAGTGTGCAAAGGCGAGCTTGTGTTAAGTGATGATCCTGTGGCTGTGAATTTTGGAAATGAGTCTTTGGAGCTGGTGAACAAGTTTTGTTACCTAGGAGATACCATCTCTGCCGGTGGTGGGACCGAGGCTGCCACTGTTGCTAGAATTAGGTGTGGCTGGGGGAAGTTCAGAGAACTGATGCCAATCCTGACCATGAAAAGAATGCCTCTCCCCCTGAAGGGAAAGGTGTATACCTCATGTGTTAGAAGTGCAATGACGTATGCCTCAGAAACATGGGCCGTTAAAGTAGAGGATGTCAACAGAATGGAGCGTAATGAGATGAGAATGGTGAGATGAATGTGTGGGGCCAGGCTACAGGATAGAATAACAAATGTTGAGCGGAGGAGACGTTTAGGTATAAAGAGTACTGTGTTTACCTAATTGTAGTTTACAGGAGTTGAGCTAAGCTCGTGTTGTCCCGTCTCTCAGTCTACTTTCATCCAATTTTTTCTTGAAATATGGATGTTCCCTGCCCCCACCACCTCCTCCTCCAGCCCATACCATTTGTCAATACATCTATAGGGGAAGCTAAACTTCCTGATATCGTTCTTGCAGGTAGGTCTTTTTACTTTGTAGCTGTGGCCTCTAGTTATTCCTGTATCCATAATTAATATATCCTCCCTATCCAGCCTTCGGGTGCATTTGTACATCATTATCATGTCTCCCCTCTCTCTCCTCTCCCTTAGACTCGGTAAATTTAATTTGTCTAGCCTCCTTTCATATGGCAGTTCTCTAAGACTTGGAACCAATGTATTAGCGAGGTGATGCGTACAAGTAGACTGGGATGGTATGGACATGTGAAGAGAATGGATGAACAAAATTGGGTGAAAAAATGCAGGTCTGTGATTGTGGAGGGAGCTGCACCAAGGGGTGGACCGAGGAAGACCTGGGATCGGACTATACGCGCCGATCTCAAATCCAAGAACTTGACAAGTGAAGCAGCCCTTAACAGGGTTGCTTGGAACGCCGCCATTAGGACAAGAGACTGAAACTGCACTTATGTGTGGAACACCCAGTCTTAAAATTTTATGTATGTATTTTATGTATGTATTTATTATGTAATAATATTGATTAACGATATATTTCACCATTGTAACCATTCCTTAGTCACTGTCGTCTGCTTTCATGCATGGTTTGGGACTCAGGTTCAGAAGGTACAAGCTTTCGTAAGCTGGAGTCAGCTGACTGGCTGGCTGTGTATTCTTGTTGTTGTTGGTTATACGAACGACCCGCCAAGACAACAAAACTTTCTCTAGTGCAGTTTTAATTGGTTTTAAGCCTTAGATTAACCCGTAGGCGCTTCAGAGCCTTTCGGATTTGTCTGAAAGGCTGAGAAAAATTAAATCGCATTCGGACTGAAGAGCCGAGTTTCGGATTAATAAACTTCATACATTATTTCAGCCACTTTGGTCAAGTCTGAATGGCTGAAGTGTGAAGTTCGGACTCGGCCCTTTCGGACTTTTAACACTTTCGGACAGGGGCAGGGTGCCAAACGAAGGCCGAGTCCACTATTTCTATCCTATTGTACAGTATATGTAAAAAATAAAGGATGTGGTTTAAAGTTCATATTTTTTCTTTGGAAGTGATAAAATGGCCAAGACAATGCTATTTCATGATCATTTTCTTGTGTTCCTTCTCATATTCACTCAAGTCTTCCAAAAAATTACTCTGGTTTGACACCCTGGACAGGGGTCTCCCCCAATTAGTCCGAAAGAGCGGGGGTCTACTGTATTCCTTTTGCTTTAAGTTTGTGTGCAAAAATACCATGATCACATTTATCAAATGTCTTAGCAAAATCGGTGTAAATGACATCCAAGTTTTTCTTTTCTTCTAGGGATTTAAGAATTTTGTCGTAATGTTCCATGAGTTGCGAGAGACATGATCTTCCTGCTCTGAACCCATGTTGACCAGTGTTGTGTAGTTCATTTTTTCCCATAAATGTTGAGATTTTGCCTCGCAGGACTCGCTCGAAAATTTCAATGATGTGGGAAGTCAGAGCTACTGTTACATACATTGCCGACGCATAAGGTGCGTCTCTGGTACTCGAGGGGTTAAGAGAACAGGAGTCTATTAATAATTACAATTTTAATTTCACCAACCAATGAATTATAGTACAGGTATTTTAAATAATGAACTCCAACTCCCTACCCTTATGACAAACAATGCAAAAATGCGACTTTAACCCTCCAGCCCCGGCCATTGTATTCTATAATTTCCCCGAAACCCACGGGTTTTGGCCGAAAAATGTCTACGTCTAGGCTACCGTATCTTTGTTATTTTGACTGCTTCCGCATTCCCGCGCATCTCCAAGCGTAGATGTGTTTCGTACCTGTAGAATGGCGTTGAGTAGAGCTCTCTAAATCAACTGGTTCAGTTGTGATGACGATTTCTGTGGAGAGAACTTTGTGGCGGTGTCAGCCATATCAGCCACTTTTCAATACTAAACAATAACACAATTAAACACACAGCCACACAAGAACAAGTGACGCCTCTCCTTCTTGTGGTCGGAGATGCGCGGCGTCGGTCCAACCGGCTGATGTTTACATGCATCGGACGGACGGCTTTCAAAACAAAGCTTACAGGCTTTCAAGCTGCCGGAGCCTCAGAGCCCTACCGGGTTCCGCGGGCCGGGTTTGTTATGGGTGCCTCAGAGCCCTACCGGGTCTGAGGGGTTAAGGGGCCATAGCTGGGGGGGAGTCTATAGAACTATTTTTTACTCAGAATGACAATAATTAATTTCTGGAAGTACAGTACCATATCTAAAAATATTGATGGGCTACCCTGTTTTTTTTTTTTTTTTTTTTTTTAAGAGACAATGAACGGAGGAAGGAAAAACACAGATAAAACAAAAAGGTCCATGTGCCTAAAGGCATCCTCCATTCATAAAATGTTTGTAACAACTGGATTTAAACATTTGTTGATTGTAAGTTTGAGGAAAGCAATTCGAGGGAAGTGAATTCCAAAGAGTAGTAGCTCTGGGGATAAATGAATTCTGATAAGCAGAAGTTCTGCATTGTGGAGGAGAAAGTGTAAATTCATGGGCGCTCTCAGCTGCCCTAGTTCTACGGGGAAAGATGTGGAGAGGCGGCACAATTGAAGCAAGTTCCTCGGAACAATTGCTGTGAAAATATCTGTAGAATAATGCAAGGGATGCAACGTTTCTTCGTATGGCTAATGTAGGAAGGTCCTGTGTGATTGCAGGGTTATTGATTAATCTAATAGCTTTATTTTGAATTTTGTCCAACTGCCTCAATGCAACCACTCCACTTCCACCCCACAGAGGTGAACAGTAATCCATCTGAGAGCGCACATGACTTTTATATATTACGGCCAACTGCTCGTCAGTGAAGAATTCTCGAACTCTGTACAGGAGTCCCAGTTTTTTAGAGGCATTCTTAGCAATGCTTCTAACATAATGTGTCCAGCTCAAGTTAGTAGTTAATGTTACACCGAGAATGTCAATACTAGGGGAAGTGGGAATATTTACATCATTAAAAAATATATGGGAGTCAGTGAGATTCTGTCGGTTAGAAAATTGAATGTACTTGGTTTTCTGTGCATTAAAGGAAACTAGATTCTCTTGTCCCCATTCATTAATTCTAGAAAGGTCCTGGTTCAGAGAAATTGCAGTGTTTATTTTTGAATTTATAAGATCGGGTTGGGTGAAAGAATTGGTAAATGTGAAGGAACTGTGGAGTGTTGAGTCATCTGCATAGGAATGTATTGGATTATGAGTGGTAGATATGAGATCATTGATATGAATGAGGAACAGAGTTGGGGCCAAAACTGATCCCTGGGGAACACCAGCATTTATTGAGTGAAATTGAGAATAAAGGCCATCTACCATTACACATATTTTTCTGTTATGAAGATAAGAAGAAATTAGTGGAACTAATGATGCAAGGCCGTAGTGTGACATCTTCGACAATAAGGATTGATGCCAGACTCTATCAAATGCCTTTGATATATCCAGTGCTATTGTATGTGTTTCACCATGTTGGTCTGTAGCTTGGTTGATTTGATGCGTAAGAAGGCAAAGAATGTCTGCAGTTGATCGACATCGTCTAAAACCATATTGCCTATCACTGATTAATTTATTATTCTCCAGATGCTTAATTATGTGATTATTTAATATCATTTCAAAAACTTTGCCAAGAGTGGAAGTTATAGCTATTGGTCTGTAGTTTGATGGATCTGAAGAGGCACCTTTTTTAGGAACTGGATGGATGTTTGCTTCTTTCCAGGGTACTGGGAAGCATGAGGTATGAGTACACAGACGGAAAAATTTTGCCAATACAGGAGCGAGCACCAAGGAGCAATTCTTAAGTACTATTGGAGGAATTTCATCTGGACCAGGAGCCTTATCTACTGAGAGATTCTGCAAAATAGTTTTGACATGTCTGGTGTGGATCTTAAGTGAGGGAATTTCAGGTGAATTAAAATTAAGTACAGGGACATCTTGATTTATTTCATCTAAGGTTGAGTTGGTGGAGAAAATATCTGCAAGAAGGTTAGCTTTACCTCGTGGGTCACTTACAAGATTGCCAGTCGGAGATTTTAATGGTGGAATGGATGAAGCAGTAGTGAAGTTGGATTTGAATGAGTTAAGAGTAGACCAAAATATTTTGTTATCATTTGGATTATTTAGAAGTTTATTTGCCTGCTTATGGAGAAAGTTTGATTTAGTTAGGTTTAATACAGTTTTGGCATAATTTCTGATGTTTCTAAAGTAATTAAAGGCTTCATGTGTTTTTGATCTTGTGTATGCATTGTAGGCTATTGCTTTTTGTTCAGTTACTCTAGCACAATTATGGTCAAACCATTTAGGTGAATTAGATCTTTTACTGTACTTTTGATGAGGAATAAAAGTTTCCATTCCAATTTTTACAAAATCTTGTATGTGGCTCAAGGTGGAGTGTGCATCATTAGAAAAGAACATAAACTAATACTAACCCATGACATGAGAGTGTGGTGCAGGTCAAGTAGGGTGTCCACTGTAGAGAGAGCCAGGGACACCAAGAAGTGGGACACAACGTACAGTAGTTGGAACACTGGTAGTAAAAAGTCCATACTGCACAGATCTGTCAAATGTATTATATATTAGAGACAAGGTATATATGAGACTTAAAGGGCTTAAGACTTCTATATCTTTCTATTACCAGATGTCCTAATCTTCAAGGAGGATTTCCAAGAATAAATCGCCTACATGCCCTTCAGTCATCTGTCAACCTGCATCCTTCCTCCTACCCCACACCACTTTTACTCATATACTGTACAGCAGTCTTCGCTGTTTCAATCTTCGCGGTACACACCAAATATTCCCAAATTCGATGTTCGCTCAAAAAGCTTCAATCTTGGCACCAAAATCCCAGTCGAAACCCGAAAAAAAGAGCAAAAATAATGAAAAACTCGACGTAAAACTAGAAAACAAAAACAAACAATATAAAAAGTTAACCGAACTAAAAGAATCTGCCATTGTCAAGGTGTTTGCCGCTTAGAGACGATATCCGATTGAATCCGAAATCCGATCGTCAATTGCGGAAAATGCTGCCGCCATCTTTGTATGACGTCAACACTAGGCAGTCGCTCACAGTCCACTCGTATTTGTATTGAAAAAACAGCTGTTTGCAAGTTTTGTTGTGCTTGAACCTCTTATCTCTCGCGTTTATTATAACCTCTAGTACATCTGATGATAGGGATGGTGGGCCTGGTGGTAGCAGTGAAAGAAATTCATGCTCAAAACTCAGAGCAAAAGCCAGTCCATGTCGGACGAAAGCGGCGGAAATAGGCCTAGACGATGTTAGGCTAGGCTAAATATGACAATGATTTAAAATAAAGCCTGTGTGGTAAGTAATCCTCTCATAATATGTATTTATACATATTCTCCTCATAGGGTAAGACGGGGTAATTTCGCCGAAAATCGCGTATTTTGACGAATAGACACTGCCACAAATGGAATTTTTAAATTTTAAATTTTTTATCTATACATTCAGCCTTTCTGCTATAGATGCCCAAAAAACGAAAAAAATATATAATGTTTTGGTCATGCTGCCGAATTTTTGAAAAAAGTCACTCTCGCGGCGAAATTACCCCGCCCGGCGGGTTAATTTCGCCGCGACCTATTTTACGCATCATCTAGCTAGTAAACTAGATAACATTATATGATTAATGGCCAGACAAAACACTAGCACGCAGGTAAAAGCAATGAAAACATTCACAAATCCAAACTGTCACTAAACATGCCATTAGAAAAACGTTGCACGCACACAACACCGCCAACACCGTGAACGACCGCAGCAGTGCAAGCACTGGTACTGAGCTGGATACACAGGCATAGTTTGCCTTTTTCCAGAGGATCTACTGTAAGAAACTGTAAGAAACTGTAAGAAACAACTGAACAGGGTGGGCAGAGATGCAGGTGTGTCACATGTGTAGGCCTAGGCGCCACTGTCTAGTGCGGGTGTGGAGTTGTGGACATGTAGTGCGGCTGTGGACGTGTCTAGTGCGGTTGTGGACGTATTTATTAGGCCTACGGGTGTGTCACACGCAAACATGCAAACATACAAACAAACAAACACACATACAAACCACCCCACACACACCCGACCATACCGTCAGATGCGCCGCTAGCCCCGGCTCCAGGCCCCGCGAAACTGCAACAAAACCTAAGCCAAACTAGATCTACAACCTAAGCCAAACTAGCTATTCAATCTAAACCAAACTTCCTCTACAACCTAAACCAAAACTGCTCTACAACCTAAGCCAAACTGCAGCCAAATCCATGCAATAGTTTCGGAGATATCGGCGTTTGAATGCAAATTATTAGCGCCGCGGCGAAATTACCCCGCGGCGAAATTACCCCGTCTTACCCTATGTATTTATTGGATGTATTTGGGGTGAAATGGGTACTTGAGGGTTGACTGGACGAATTTAGAACCTAGGCCTACCATTTTTCCCATGATATGAACAATGGGATACCGGTACTATTGTACAGTATTTATAATGCACCTAAGTTTTATGGTTAGGAGTGTTATTTAGCCATGTCTACATTATTAGGCAATTACAATGCATAAGATTTAGGCCTAGGCCTACTTTATCTAGACAAAAAACATGTTTTCATAGGCTAAAACTGGGAAAAAGTGCAACTTTTAGAATGAGCACGGAACCGATTAGAATTTTCCCCATAAGAACAGTGCCCCGATCTTGGCTGTTTCAATCTTAGCTCGATTTCTGCGGAACCGATTAGGAGCGAAGATGGGGGCTCCACTGTACTGTACTGCTCACCTCCATCCTTTTATCTCATTCTCAGTCTACCTCTCCTCCCGATATTGGCTCGTGAGCGGTAAGGATAAATCTGCGAGGGCGGTATCATCCAAAGATGAATTGATGTATTTGGACCCTACCACACCAGACTCGTATACCAGCAGTAGAGCCTAGCTCCCCTTCTATCCCCTTTTGACTCTGGCTAAAATTTGATAATTTTATGCAGTTTAAGAAGGACCTGTGTTACTAAGAGGGTGTAGGCTATTATTATTGTATCCCACGGCCGGGTGTTGGGTAAATTGGTTTGTTACAGGCCGTGGGATACAAGAATAATACACCCTCTTAGTAACAGAGGTCCTTCTTAAACTGCATAAAATTATCAAATTTTAGCCAGAGTCAAAATTGAAAAGGCATCATGGTGCTGAAGTGGTTAACCCTTACCAAACAGACACTAGATTTTCAATGTTCTTATGCTCTTAACTCCCCGCGACATTTTAAGTTACAGGGGGTAAGGGGGCCTTCACCTATGGTGTAGGAAAAAAAGAATATGCCTCACGCATCCTACTGCATCTCATACAAGGCGACTAATAGGGGGGATGGTGTTAGACTTGCGGACCAAGTAGCCATCACTATACAATGAAGCCTTGTTATTGGCGCTGGCATTGTCTCCATATGACAATGCTGTGACAGAGATTCATTGTACTTGCTCCAAGTTGCCTAATGGCGGCACACTGGCGGTGGGTGTCGCTCCCTCTGGACCCGGATCTGGCGCCCTGGGCCCAACCTGGTCGAAATGGATCCAGAGGGTACAGTACGTAGTGTTTCACCAGACTGGCACTTTCCGCCCAATAGTATAGGGGCCCGAACCTGGTGGTAGCGCTCCAGGAGGCTGCCCTGTCATTGGGCGAAAAATACCAGGCTAGTCGTAGTGCCGTGTACACGCACGGGGTGCGTCCCTGCAGCTGGTTCTGGTGGGGCGTACCGAGGCCACTGGATCTTACCCCCTTGTAATCTTGGGGGAAGGTACTGGGAATGGTCCCGGGGTAGACTGGAACCGGAGTTCTGGGGGGGTGATGCTCATTTGCCAGCCAAAACACCCAATTTATGACTAAACAACCTAAAAAGAAACTTAAGTCCGATGAATCAAAACCGCACAGGACAAGGAAAAAAGCCCCCCACAATCTCAGACTTGCTAGTGTGAATGTTGGTAGTTTGAATCTGCGGGCAAATGAAGTGGCTGAGATGTGTGAGATGTGTGAGAGGAGGCGAGTGGACGTCTGCTGTACCCAGGAAACACTCTGGAAGAGGCATGGGGTACAGTGGATTGTCGGAAAAAAGAAAAGATATAGGATAAACTGGATGGGAGTGGAGACTGATAAAGCGAAAGGAGGAGTGGGTGTTCTGGTGGCTGAAGAGCAGGCGGAAAGTGTGCTTCAGATTACGAGAGTTAGCGAAAGGCTGATTGTTCTGAAGTTGAAAGTTGGTGAAAGAATTCTGAATGTGATATCTGCATATGCCCCACAGGCTGGTCTACAGAAAGAGATAAAAGAGGACTTCTGGAATGACACCGTCAGTGTCATTTCAGGCCTCTCGGAGAATGAAATAACAATCGTGGAGGGGGACCTGAATGGTCACGTGGGAGCATCTGCAGATGGATACATGGAGGAAATGGTTACGGAAGGAGAAATCTGGAAGGCGAATATACTGTATATTGGAGTCCTGCATCGCACTCAACATGGTTGTGTGTAACACAAAGTTCAAGAAAAGACAGAGCCATCTGATCACATATAACTCTGGGATCTCCAGTAGCCAGATAGATTACTTCTTGGTTAACAGGAAAGATTGGAAACTAGTTAGAGATGTAGAGGTCATCCCGAGCGAAGAATGTATCCCCCAGCATAAGCTACTTGTGTGCGACATGAGCTTATACAGAGATCCTAAGCGCAAGAAGGTATACATACCCAAAAGGAAAGTGTGGCTGCTGAAGAACAAGGAAGTTAGGGATAAGTTTCATAGTGAACTGGAGAAAATGAATAGAAATAAGGAAGCTACAGTAGGCCTAATGATGTAAATAGTCAATGGAATTTTCTTAATCATAGCCTTATCGCTGCCACTGACAAAGTCTGTGGGAAAACAAAGGGTCACCCCAGGAATAAGACCTCCTGGTGGTGGAACGATGAGGTAGAACATGCTGTGAAAGAGAAAAGGAGATGCTTCAAAGCATGGAAGAAGGGAGACAGCAAGGAGGAATACCAGGCAGCTAAACGAACTGCCAAAAGAGTTATTTACAAAGCTAAAAATGGCATTAAGGACCTGGTCCTCGAACAAGTGTGTAACACTGACAATCCCAATGGGATCTTCAACCTAGCTAGGCGAGTTAAAAATGACAGTAGGGATATTATAGGTGAACAGTGTGTTAGAAACGATAATGGGAAGATTGTGTAAGCAGAAAATTAAATCAGAGAAGCATGGAAGGCACACTATGAACGATTGCTAAACGTAGTTTGAATGGGATAAGGAACAGCTTAGTATCGAAAAACCAATATCTGGGCCCCCTCCTTTGATAGCACCAGCTGTAGTGAGCGACGCAATCAATAAAATGAAGGACGGTAAAGCTCCAGGTTGCTCTGACATTGTCGCTGAGATGATAAAAGCCTCAGGGGAGACTGGTGTAAACTTAGTCACCGAGTTGATAAACACCATTATTAAAGATGAGAAAATCCCAGAGGATTGGCTCAAAAGTGTAATAGTAAATATATACAAAGGAAAAGGGGATGCGCTAGATAGAGGAAATTATAGGGGCCTGAAAATGCTTGACCAAATCATGAAGGTCTGTGAGAGAGTCCTTGAGGGTTTGATCTGGCAAAGCATCTCTATTGATGATATGCAGTTTGGTTTTATGCCAGGACGGAGTACAACCGATGCTATCTTCATAGTCAGGCAGATACAGGAAAGATACTTACTAATAGGCAGGGATCTTTACTTTGTGTTTGTAGACCTGGAGAAGGCCTTTGATAGGGTGCCTAGAGATGTTGTGCAGTGGGCTATGAGGAAACTTGGTGTGAAAGAGTGGCTGGTGCGTGTGATAATGAAGATGTATGAGGATTCGCGAAGTGCGGTGAGGGTGAAGGGTGTACTGAGTGATGAGTTCGCAGTCTGTGTTGGAGTCCATCAGGGTTCAGTGTTAAGCCCCCTCCTCTTTATTATGGTCTTGGAGGCACTGTCTAGAGTTTTTAGAGGCGGACTCCCGTTGGAACTGTTATATGCAGACGATTTAGTCCTAATAGCCGACAGTATCCAAGATGCTGAGGCCAAATTCAGAGAGTGGAGAGAGGGCATGGCGAGCAAGGGTTTAAGAGTCAATATTAACAAAACTAAGGTTATGCATTGTAGATTGAGACGAGGGGTTGTGGAAAAGAGTGGTGCATACCCATGTGCAGTGTGTGGAAAGGGAGTTGGCGTTAACTCAATTCAATGTAGCATCTGTCGATGTTGGGTACACCATGGGAGTAAGCGCTGTAGTAGAATAAAGGGACCCCTGCCGAAGGATAGGTCAGAAATAGAGAAATTTGAGAGCGTAGTGTGCAAAGGCGAGCTTGTGTTAAGTGATGATCCTGTGGCTGTGAATTTTGGAAATGAGTCTTTGGAGCTGGTGAACATGTTTTGTTACCTAGGAGATACCATCTCTGCCGGTGGTGGGGCCGAGGCTGCCACTGTTGCCAGAATTAGGTGTGGCTGGGGGATGTCAATCCTGACCATGAAAAAAATGCCTCTCCCCCTGAAGGGAAAGGTGTATGCCTCATGTGTTAGAAGTGCAATGACGTATGCCTCAGAAACATGGGCCGTTAAAGTAGAGGATGTCAACAGAATGGAGCGTAATGAGATGAGAGAATGGTGAGATGGATGTGTGGGGCCAGGCTACAGGATAGAAAAACAAATGTTGAGCTGAGGAGACGTTTAGGTATAAAGAGTACTGTATTAGCGAGGTGATGCGTACAAGTAGACTGGGATGGTATGGACATGTGGAGAGAATGGATGAACAAAATTGGGTGAAAAAATGCAGGTCTGTGATTGTGGAGGGAGCTGCACCAAGGGGTGGACCGAGGAAGACCTGGGATCGGACTATACGCGCCGATCTCAAATCCAAGAACTTGACAAGTGAAGCAGTCCTTAACAGGGTTGCCTGGAACGCCGCCATTAGGACAAGAGACTGAAACTGCACGTATGTGTGGAACACTCAGTCTTAACATTTTATGTATGTACTGTAGTAAGTTACGGTGGACAGCCCGCATGCAATATGGCGGCTGGGCTCACAATGGGGGGGGGAAAGTGCGTGATATGACGCTACAGGGTTGCGTGATAACTCCACATGGAGATGTAACTTACCTAACTTACCAGCCAAAATATCACTCAAATCAAGTGATAAACTTATTTTTCCCGAACTTCCGTAAGTTAGATTTATCACGCGATTGCGTGATAATCTGACTTTTGCCCATACCACCATATCACGCGATTGGGTGATATCAGTCGCGGGGGGTTAAATTGTCCTTAACCTAACCAAAAAACCCAACCTAACCTAACCTAGTGTCCATAGTGGGGTCTGCCGCCCCCACACCTCCGCTGTTAGCAAATACAAATCAGATTAACCTCGGAGATGTCATGGTCAGCAAATCAAAATTAGACTAACCTCGGAGGATTCATGGTCAGCAAATAAATATTAGACTAACCTCGAAGGATTCATGGTCAGTAAACAAAAATTAGACTAGCCTAACCTCGGAGGATTCATGGTCTGCAAATAAATATTAGACTAACAGTAAATCTAGTTATACAACCCCTATTTTTTAATTATTTTCCTTTCAAAACCGAGTCTTTTTTAGTCTTACCATATTCAGGAAGCCCTACTGATGTTCGAATTGTGGGAGTCTGGGGAAAGCAGCCCCCAAGTTGTTGTTGTTGTTGTTGTTCCCCAGGCTGTCTGGCCGAACAGCCCCAAGGTCTCGAGCAAGGCCAAGGCCATAAACGAGCGCCCCCACAAAACCCTCCCTGCTTACCACTAACAAAGCCCAGGTGATCGAAGCCACTCCAAGGCAGGGAGCTGAGGAGGGTGCGGAAACGCCCGGGAAACCAAAGCCCCACCCAAGGCCCTGTGCCACTCAGCAATTATGAAGGGAAAGTTGAGGGACAAGGGAAAAATGTGACGCTTTGGCTCCCAATCTTGGCAGTAGGGAGGTCAATCCACGGAAAAGACGCCGTCACTTGAGATCTAGAAGATACCGGTATATAAGTAAAAGGAACAGTCAGAGTAAGCTATGGGTATGGCAGAGATCACTCAGCTCTCACTCTGATAGACCAGCCCATCACCTATTAAGTTAGGTTGTCGTGTTAGACCAGTGCTTCCATTGAAACTGAGAGTCGGCAAGGTAGACACTCGTGGACCGCGGAGGACGCCGCGCAACGTAAACAAACCAATCACCCATCACCATGTGGTGATGGGTTGGTCTATCAGAGTGAGAACTGAGCGATCTCTGCCATACCCATAGCTTACTCTGACTGTTCCTTTTACTTATATATTTTCTAGATCTCAAGTGACGGCGTCTCTTGCGTGGATTGACCTCCTAATCTACCAAGATTGGAAGCCAAAGCGTCACATCTTTCCTTTGCCCCTCAACTTTCTCTTCATAATTGCTGAGGGGCACAGGGCCCTGGGTGGGGCTTTGGTTTCCCGGGCGTTTCCGCACCCTCCTCAGCTCCCCGCCATGGAGTGGCTTCGGTCACCCAGGCTTTATTGTGGTCGGCAGGGAGGGTTCTGTGGGGGCGCTCAGTTATGGCCTTGGCCTTGCTCGGGGCCTTGGGGCTGTTCGGCCAGGCAGCTTGGGGAAAAACAACAACAACAACAACAACCAATCACCCACATCCTCTGATGACAATATTGTCATTAACCTAACCTGGGGGCTGCTGCCCCCAGACCCCCGCTGCTCTAATTAATGATGTAGAAGACATAAAATCACTAAAAGAGTACTGCGGGAGACCGAAAAACACCTTCGAGATCGTGTGCCGTAAGAAAATGGGTCAACAGAAAACGGGAATCAGGGTGTCAAACCGGAGCAATTTTGTGTGAAGACTTAAATGAATATGAGAAGGAATAAAAGAAAATTATCATGAAATAGCATTGTTTTGGCCCTTTTATCACTTCCAAAGACATAATTTGAACTGTAGCCCAAACACTTAATTTTATCAAAATATTGCAATTAAAAAGACAAAAAATAATGGACTCGGCTCTCGTTTGACACCCTGACGAGAATTTCAGGATACTGTACATTCGTCAAACCGCGGAGGACGAGTCTCACTTTAGTGAAGGTTTTTAATACTTGAATGTATCCGAGTATCATCGAACCATACTAAGTCTACTACGAATAATATTTACCTATTAGGAGCAACAGAATAGCGACAAATCAGGGGTTGTGAAGGTGTAGATTAATCGGTAAACCTGACTTTTAGCACCAACAGCAATTTTAGTAAGTATTTTTGGTTGTGTGTGTTTTTGTCCTTCAGATATAGTGTTGTAGGCCTATTACAAAAGATTTGGAGCAGAAATTAGTATTTACCCATTTTCCAACTACAGTACATATCTAACAGATTGCCATGGTATACAGGATTCCTTATCTCTCCCTCAGGATGAGCAAAGGGCCTCTGCAAGTGGTACTAGTGGTGCGGCATTGTCGTCCCACAGTGTACAGTTGGTCAAAGTTCCAGCTGACCCACCCTCGCTCTGGGGCTCGCAGAATTAGCTGGCAATACTGGTGTAGCTGCCAATCAGTGGATATAATAACTTTAATATTTATGCAAATATACGAACTTTGGGTGAACGTTCGGGATCGTACATAGCGATGTATGCATTTTTATTTGAGATTGGCTTACTTTCCCTTTTTTAGTATGTTCTAGTGGTCAGGGGAGTGCTGGAGCGACCTTGGTAACCCTGGTCTCTGGGTCTTCTCCTGGGTGCCCTGGATGTATGTGAGTTTGTGGTTTTTTTTTTCTGTGTTTATTTTTTGTTTTATGTTGTTTTTGTGTTTTCCCTGTTCTTGCTCTGTCTTGGGTCGGCTACCCCCAGAGTGGGGATTGGGCCTGAGCAAATAGATAGATAGATAGATAGTATGTTCTAACAATGATATAGCCGAAATCAAATCTACCAATCCCAGTCTTTGTAAGACACACCTCCTTCCTACACCAGTATTGCCAGATAATTCTGCGAGCCCCAGAGCGAGGGTGGGTCAACTGGAACTTTGACCAACTGTACCATAGGCCTCATCACATCGGCGAGCTTTATTTGGAGGAGAGAAGCCCTCAGCTCGCCGCAAAAGGAGTCCAACTCCCAAGGCTGAGGGAGGTGTGGCGGAGTGGTCTTGCCACTTGACTGGTAATCCAATGGACCCGGGTTCGAATCCCAATATGTCAAATGGAAGATATTATTGGGATGGAATTTGTGCTGTACCTAGCATCAGTGCATCACCATAGCACACCGAAATGCCAAAAAAATACCCTCATTGTTCCCTGATTAAATAGCATTGTATGAATATTCCCATATTCAAAAATATGCTACAGGGGGGCAATGCCTAGTGAGTTAATTGCTCAATAGGTGGCGTTCTGAGAGTGAGGGTCCGAGTATGAGGAGTGAGACTGTGAGGCGCGGGGGCGAGGCGGCTTTAGAGATGGGATTGCTTCAGGCCATTTAGCTTCGCATGTCTCACTCCCTAGACTGGAGCAAGACCTCACGGGCCTCACCATGTTCAACGGTTGTTGTTGTTCCCCAAGCTGCCTGGCCGAACAGCCCCAAGGCCCCGAGCAAGGCCAAGGCCACAACCGAGCGCCCCAACAGAACCCTCCCTGCCGACCACAATAAAGCCTGGGTGACCGAAGCCACTCCATGGCGGGGAGCTGAGGAGGGTGCGGAAATGCCCGGGAAACCAAAACCACCACCCAAGGCCCTGTGCCCCTCAGCAATTATGAGAAAGTTGAGGGGCAAAGGAAAAATGTGACGCTTTGGCTTCCAATCTTGGTAGATTGGGAGGTCAATCCACGCAAGAGACGCCGTCACTTGAGATCTAGAAAATATATAAGTAAAAGGAACAGTCAGAGTAAGCTATGAGTATGGCAGAGATCGCTCAGTTCTCACTCTGATAGACCAGCCCATCACCAATTTCAACGGTAGAGTGTAAAGGCTATCAGCCTATGCCCGAGAGGGAGTAGTTGGAATATAGAGGGGAAAAAAAAAAAAAATCCAACCCCCACGCTGCCGACGCCCGGTCCCTTCTTCGCCGGAAGTAAACCCCGAAGACGATGTCGACGACCCTGACGTTGCCCCAGATGACCTGACATCACCTGAGAAGCAGGAGGAAGTGGAAGAAGAGGAGGAGGAGATACCGACATGGCAAGTTCGAGGGCGAGGGCGAAGCCGTAGCGATCGTGGGGCTCAGCCTGCCGCCGCCGCTGCCCGTGGCCCTTCATCAGAGTTGTTTGTCTGGACTGATGGGCCAGATTTTGAGCCAGATGTGCCTGCTTTTGACGAGGAGCAGGTTGGCTCAGGGGTGTCAGCAGCATATCCCTGTGGCCCAGATGCAACCCCTAGTGAACTTTGTTGTGGGTTTTATGACGAGGTCATGGAATACCTGGTGGAGAAAACCAACAACCGTCACAGCATCTGTGCAAATTTTCTTGACAGGAAAACAAGTGCCAAGATGGTGGCATGGCGACCTGTCACTTTTCCAGAAATGTATGTTTTTCTGGCACTTACTATGCTGATGACACACATCTGAAAACATGCACTGGCAGATTACTGGATAACCGCCGATCTCATCACAACCCCAGCCTTCGGGAAATATATGTCCAGGGACAGATATTTTGACATTCTGTCCTATCTGCACCTGACCAACAACATGGCAGTCCACCTTCAAGATCGGCTTTCTTACAGTTTCTTACAGTAGATCCTCTGGAAAAAGGCAAACTAGGCCTGTGTATCCAGCTCAGTGCCAGTACTTGCACTGCTGCGGTCGTTCACGGTGTTGGCGGCGGCGGTAGCAGACGCAATTTTTTTACTATTCTGTATTTTTGCTTTATAATCAAACTTCAAATCTTGTCTTCCCCATGCTTTATCAAGATTACTTTCAAACTTCCTTATTGATTCGGAATCGACTACATACTGGGGCAGTACGTTCCACTCATTTACCACTCTATCACAAAATGAGTTCTTTGCCTTTTCAAGCCTATTTCTTTCTTTGTAAATTTTCTTAGAGTGTCCTCTCGTTCTTGTTCCCTCCCGCATCAAGAAGATACCTTCACACACATCCTCATTTGGAAGATCAGGAAGTTGTACGACATGATATGCCATCGGTTTACCACCTACCTCATTCCTTTCCAGAAGATGTGCCTCGACAAGTCTCTGGTCCTGTTCCGGGGGAGGCTGCATTTCTGCCAATATATCCCGTCGGAGAGACACCGTTTCGGCATCAAGCTCTTTGTCCTCTGCGACTGCAAGACGGGATATGCTCTGGACTTTGTGGTCTACAGCGGCAGTGGTGGCGAGATAGTCACTGACCCCGACATAGGATTTAGCAGTGCTGTCGTGCAGTAGATGATATCCTAGAGAAACACTTCCACAGTACCACATCCTCTACAGACAACTACTATACGTCGCCCATTCTAACCAAGTACTGTACCTCCATGACCAGAACTGTAGGCACAGTCAAGGCAAAGAGGAAGGGCATGCCATTGTACCCGACAAAAACCAAGAAGACGGAGGTGTTCCACAAGAAGAGTGGCCCCATCCTCTCTATCCACTGGCATGACCAGCGTAAAGTAAACCTCCTCACCACATGCCACAAAGCAGAGATGGTCGCCACCGGGAAAGTGGACCGGAAGACAAAAAATCCCATCCTCAAACCAGCTGCTATCTATCTATTGCCTGACGCCGTGGTTCCCGAAGGGGTGGCCATGGACGAACCGCCCCCATGCACCTCTGTCCCCACTCAGTCGACGCCCCTCCCAACCAGCACCGTCTTCATCCATATACTTCCTCACTCCATCCTTCCACCTCTCATTCGGTCTACCTCTCCCTCTCTGTCCTTCCACCTCGCTTTCGTACACCTTCCTAATCATTCTCTCGCTTCCCATACGTTCCATATGGCCGAACCATCTCAAGTTGTTCCTTTTCACACTTTCCAGCACATCTACCTCCACACCACACGTCCTTCTTACTTCTTCATTAGTCTGTATATCCATCCATGTAACTCCGCACGCACTTCTTTAGTATTCATTTCCACTGCTCTCACTCTTGGTCTGAGTCTCTCAACCAACGTCCATGCTTCGCTTCCGTAAGTCAGTGTCGGGATTACCACACTGCATGCAAGGACTTCTTCACTTCCATACTGACCACCCTATTTCTTGTTGTTGTTTCCCAAGCTGCCTGGCCAAACAGCCCCAAGGCCCCGAGCAATTCCAAGGCCATAACCGAGCGCCCCCACAGAACCCTCCCTGCCGACCACAATAAAGCCTGGGTGACCGAAGCCACTCCATGGCGGGGAGCTGAGGAGGGTGCAGAAACGCCCGGGAAACCAAAGCCCCACCCAGGGCCCTGTGTTCCTCAGCAATTATGAAGAGAAAGTTGAGGGGCAAGGGAAAAATGTGACGCTTTGGCTTCCAATCTTGGTAGATTGGGAAGTCAATCCACGGAAAAGACGCCGTCACTCGAGATCTAGAAAATATATAAGTTAAAGGAACAGTCAGAGTAAGCTATGGGTATGGCAGAGATCGCTCAGTTCTCACTCTGATAGACCAGCCCATCACCACATGACTAGAACCCAATCCTCTCAGCATCAGCTAGGAAAGGCCCTAGAAAGCCACCTTTGGCGGGGGGGATAGCTCCCCTATTTCAACCCCTTTCGGGGTCGGGCACCCGCCTATTTCTTGTTACTGCTTTCAGCGTTCCTACAACCCTCTTCCCTGTTGTACCCTCCCGCACTTCTTCATCCATAGTCCCATCTTTACTCAACACACTGCCCAGATACTTAAGAGAGTTGACGATCTCCATAGCCTGACCGTTCAACTTCACCTCACACTCTGTGACTTCACCCCTTTCGAAGACCATAACCTTGCTCTTCCCCGCATTTACCTTCAAATTCCGTTTTTCGCAAACTGTTCCAAACTCATTTACGAAACCCTGCAGCTCCCATTCATTATCGCTCATCAGAACTCTATCATCCGCAAACAGCAGTATAGGCAGCTTCCACTCATTTCCCTCCCTTTTCAGCGATACACCAACATCCACTGCTCTTGATAGTATTTCTTTCATGACTCCATCCATATATACAGTAAACAACCACGGGGACATCACACACCCCTGTTTCAAACCAACATTCAGGTCAAAGAACTCGCTCTGCTCACTCTCCACACGTACTGCCACCTTTGCACCCTCATACATACTCTTCACTGCTTTCAGCAACTTGCCATCTACTCCGTATATTCTAAGTACTTTCCACAAACCTTCTCTATCCACTCTGTCATAGGCCTTCTCCAAGTCCATAAAGGCAACATACACCTTTTGTTTCTTCTCCAGATATTTCTCCACAACACAATTCAGGGTAAAAATCTGATCTACACATCCTCTTCCCTTCCTAAAACCTCCCTGCTCGTTGCCTATCCATTTCTCCGTTCTCACCTCACTCTCTCAATCACTACCCAACTGTATACCTTCCCTACTACGCTTAGAAGACATATTCCTCAGTGGTTACCACACACTCCTCTTTCCCCTTTGCCCTTATATAGGGGGACTATTATGCCAGTCTTCCAGTCATCGGGTGCACTCCCCTTCTCCCATGCTAGTTTGCACATTTTCCATACCCATTCGATCACTATCTCACCACCATACCTCAACATTTCCCCATACACTCCATCTGTTCCTGGTGCTTTCCCCAACTTCACTCTTTTCATGGCTTCCCACACTTCTGACCTCCTGATCCCCACCTCCTCCTCCACTACTTCTCTTCTTCTCCCTCCCATACCATATCCAACTATGTTTGCTGGCTCTTCTTCCTTACATTAACGCATCAGACCCGGAGGGCTCTTGAACGCCCATAAAAACACACCGAGCTACCGGAAGGGCTCTTAAACACCCATGAGCTCAAAGCCTGTAAGCTTGGTGTGCGAGGCGTACGTCCGACGCATGTAAACAACAGCCGGCTGGACCGACGCCCCGCATCTCCGGCCACAAGAAGGAGTGCGTCGCTTGTTCGTGTGTGCCTGTATGTTATTGTTAAGTATCGAAAAGTAGTGTAAAGTGGCTGTTTTTGCTATAAAGTTATCTCCAATGAAATCATCATCACAACTGAACCAGTTGACTTAGAGAGCTCTACTTAACGCCATTCTACAGGTACGAAACACATCTACGCTTGGGGATGTGCGGGAATGCGGAAGCAAGCCAAATAACAAAGATGCGGTGGCCTAGGCATAGACATTTTTCGGCCAAAACCCCCTGATTTCGGGGAATATATATATAATACATAGCCGGGGCTGGAGGGTTAAGCAACTCATTGAAGTACTCCCTCCATCTTTCGACTCTCTTGCTTCTCGGCTAGCATTCTCCCATTCTTATCATTCACACCCTTACTGTTTCCCTTGCTACCTTCCCTAACTTTCTTGACTTCTTTCCAGTGCAGGTTCTCTTACTCTCCCTCCATTTTACACTCAGATTCCTTCCAAATTCCTCATCTACTCTTCTCTTACTTTCTTCACTACTCTCTTCACCACTTCTTACTCTCCACGTACCTCGCTCGTTTCTGTCTCTCGAAATCTTCATTCCCTCTACTACCCAACCACTCTATATATTCTTACAGTTTCTTACAGTAGATCCTCTGGAAAAAGGCAAACTAGGCCTGTGTATCCAGCTCAGTACCAGTACTTGCACTGCTGCGGTCGTTCACGGTGTTGGCGGCGGCGGTAGCAGACGCAACATTACTATTCTGTATTTTTGTTTTATAATCAAACTTCAAATCTTGTCTTCCCCATGCTTTATCAAGATTACTTTCAAACTCCCTTATTTATTCGGAATCAACTACATACTGGGGCAGTGCGTTCCACTCATTTACCACTCTATCACAAAATGAGTTCTTTGCCTTCTCAAGCCTATTTCTTTCTTTGTAAATTTTCTTAGAGTGTCCTCTCGTTCTTGTTCCCTCCCGCATCAAGAAGATACCTTCACACACATCCCCATCGTACTTTCCTGACACTATCTTAAAAGTCTCTATCATATCCTCTCTCTTTCTCCTATATGCCAGTGTCGGAAGCCCCAGTGTCCTCAACCTCTGTTCATAGCCGCGTTCTTCAACGTTGGTACCAGCTTGCTAGCTCTCCCTATATATGCTTTCTTCTTTTCTTCCACAGCTATTTTTACCTCTTCTGTCCACCATGCTGTACCTTTCACTCCCCTCTCTCTTCTCCTCACTCCACACACCTCTTCACATGCTGCATAGATCTCTTCCTTAACCCCTACACCCCGGAAGGGCTCTTTAACGCCCATAACAAACTCGGCCCACGCAACCCGGAAGGGCTCTTGAACGCCCATTGCTTGCGCGAGTGCTTTCGAATGCCGCGCGTAAATTTTTGGTATCGTGGGAGGGTAGGTGGCGCCACCAGGCGTCAACTACGCCACAACAACAGTATCTACCCCGACGCCATCATGGACAGTACGCCAAATAGTGATTCCGCTGTGTCCGATACCGTGCTTCCTACGACGCCCGTGCTAGTTCGTCGCGCCTTACCCCGACGCCATCGCCTAAATGTGTTATCTCCCGGAGGTATTGAGACGACATTGAGACTTTATGAGCGTGCTGATGCCAAGCATAATGTTGATGATGAAGGCAGTGACGACTCCAGTAATTATAAGTCGAGTGATTATGGCCATGAGAGTGACAAAGAAGAGCAATTCCTGGGATTTGCGAGAGAACATGAGAGTGATGAGAGTGATGAAGGTGATGTACCAGTTTTTGAGGAAGCTGGTTTACCTACAGACGGTGAACTTGAGAGTGAGAGTGAGTGAGTGGGAGAGTTCAAGGTCACTCACCAAATTTCGCATGAGTCACACGACCCGAAGCCCTTCGCCAGCTAAATCGCCTTTCAAGCTACACTTATAAAAGAAGAAAATACTTGAAAAGGCGGCCGCGGCAGCTAGGGAACAAGCCAAAATACTTGGTGAGGATGAGGCTGTGAGTGAGGGTGAGCGTGGTGACTCTTTCTCGCCCGCCATTGTCTCCCTTATCTACCCACGCCACCCAAGATGACCCGGGTGCCCCGCATTCTTCCCCACCACCCCCACCACTGCCAAGGGTTGAGGACCCCCCACTTTCGGCCTATTTGCCTCCTAGGTCCCCCGACAGGAGACATACTGCTGCCGAAAAGGGGAAAGGTAGAAAATATATCCAAAAAGGAAAGAAAAGTAAGCGAGTTTTGTTCGAGGCTCCCGCGGCATCCACCCCTGCCCGCCCCAGTCATACGCCCCCGCAACTTTCCCCACGGTCCTCCCCACCTCTCCTGCCTTCAACATTACTTTCTGTCACTCGTCGCAGGCCAAGGAGCCCAGGACCTCGGGGGGACATAGCCTCACCTGCCACTCCTTCCCCACCTCGCCCACCGCCCACGCATCACTCGTTCCCCGCCAGATTATGTGGGGGCCACTGATGATGAAGGGCACATCTCTGAAGACTCTGGCCATGATTACATAGGTCCACCGTCAGGGCAAGATGACCACTCTGACGATGACTATATGGACATCGACGACCCTCGACCCATCCGCTTGGCCCGGCGTCGTGCTGCCCGTCGTACAGGCCGCCGCCCTGGCCGACGCCCTCGCCGCCCGCCTCCCGAGTTGGCCGTGGGCGTGCTGGGCCACCAGCTGGATCTCCTCGTCAGCGTAGACAAGACCCATTCTACGTTTTTCAGTGGCAAGACGTAGTTGATGGGGATGGATACAACCCTGATGTGCCAGCTTTTGATGAGGTACTGGAGGGTTCAGGCATTACCCCCAATTTTCCTGCAGGCCCCAATGCTCCACCACACAAACTATTTGAGGCCTTCTTTGATGAGGAGGTGGTAGGCTATGTTGTCAAAGAGACAAATAAGCAGCACCAATTCCAGGTCCACTTTATGGGCAAGGTGACCAAGGGCCACATGAGGCAGTGAACCCCAGTGACTCATAAAGAGTTCATGGTGTTCCTGGCACTCACCATGCTAATTCCTCGTCAAGAAGCATACGTTGCCTGACTATTGGATCACCAATGATCTCATATCCACCCCTGCCTTCGGGAAATATATGTCTCGCGACCGGTACCTTGATATCCTCGCAGCGCTCCATCTTGTCACCAACCTTGACGTCCACCTCCCAGACAAGCTGTGGAAGATTAGGACGTTGTACGTGATGATGCGAGAACGCTTCACCTCCTACTTCAAGCCCTTCCGCAAGGTCGTCATTGACGAGTCTCTTGTGCTGTTCCGGGGAAAACTCAGCTTCCGGCAGTACATCCCCTCAAAAAGACATCGCTTTGGCATAAAATTCTTTGTGCTGTGCGACTGCCAAACTGGCTATGTCCTGGACTTCCTGGTCTACAGCGGAAAGGAAGGGGACGTGCTTGTGGACCCCCTCATTGGCTTTGGCGGAGCAGTGGTGCAAGCCATGATGGACCGCTACTTTCACAAGAATCACGTCCTCTACACGGACAATTACTACACGTCCCCCACTCTCTCACAGTACCTGCATGAGCGCAAGACGGGGACTGTAGGCACAGTACGAGGGAAAAGGAAGGGCATGCCACCTTTCCCTCCAAAGACCAAAAAAGGTGATGTGTTCAGGAAGAAGTCGGGGCCCATTCTGGCTATCCACTGGCACGACCAGCGGAAGGTCAACCTCCTGAGCACCATCCACAAGGGGGAAATGGTGGAGACTGGCAAGGTGTATCGCCGCACCCAGGCCAGGGTGACCAAGCCCGATGCTGTCTTGGACTACATCAACATGAGGCTGGTGGACAAGTCCGACATGCAGATAGGCTTCATTGACTGCCTGCGTACCTCGTGCAGATGGTACAAAAAGTTCTTTCTGCATATGGTGGACATGTCAGTTCTGAATGCCTACAATATATACAAGCTTCGGAATGTGAACACACCCATGAAGTTGAATAGCCTGCGGAGGTTCCAAAAGCAGGTGTTGACGGAGCTCCTGGAGAAGTATGGTACGCCACAGAGGGCAGTGGCAAATCCTGGGCCCGCCGTTACTGACCGCTTGCAGTGTGCATATTACATGAATAGGCACAGGCTTGTTTCCCTCCCTCAGAATGAATCAGGAAGAACGCAGCAGAAGCGGTGCCATGTCTGCTACAACAGCAGGCTGAGGGCGAGGTCAGGTAAAAAGTCCACCATGGAGTGTGTGGAGTACAAGGTGGCACTCTGTGCTATAGGGTGCTTCTTTGATTACCACTCCAAGCAGGAGTTCTAATAATCAGTGAAAGTGCCAAAGAAAATGACAATATGTACAGTATATATATAGGCAAAAAGTGGAAGTAAACCAATTTATTGTTATACAAAAGTCATGTATTATGAGAAAATTGATACAAATACAATTACACCATAATAATATGTGAAAGTGACACATGTATATAATAAGTGACATTCATATGATTAGAACCTATAGAAATATATAAATCAGTGAAAAAAGACAATAAATTGTATATAAAACGTTTACAAAGCATATAACTAAGTGAAAGTGACACAAGACCTAATATTTGATGGCCAAAGTATAATAAACACCTGTGATAACGAATAATCAGTGCCTAATATAACAATAACCTACCTCAATTACTAATAAAATGTACGGTATCGAGTGAAAATGAGCATTATCAGTGACAGTGACACTCTCTAAAGCATATTTACCAAATTGAAAGTGACACAAGACACAATACTTGATGGCCAAAGTATAATAAACACCTGTGATAACGAATAATCAGTGCCTAATATAACAATAACCTACCTCAATTACTAATAAAATGTACGGTATCGAGTGAAAATTAGCATTATCAGTGACAGCGACACTCTCTAAAGCATATTTATCAAAGTGAAAGTGACACAAGACACAATACTTGATGGCCAAAGTATAATAAACACCTGTGATAACGAGTAATCAGTGCCTAATATAACAATAACCTACCTCAATTACTAATAAAATGTACGGTATCGAGTGAAAATGAGCAATATCAGTGACAGTGATACCCTAATAAACATACTTTATATAATTGGCCTCAAAATAACTATAAAAATATCAAATAAACATCACATTCTCAATATCAAACACTAAAATCGTCTAAGGGAGATAAATACTTTGGCGCGACGAGCGGCTAGGTGCGTCGTAGCCGTGGCCGGGGCGACGCATCCGAACGCGGGAAGAATTTGCCGCCGAAAAGCACTCGTCTTCCCGCGCTCACCATTATGCAACCAGAGGGGCTAGAGACCTCTACTCAACGCCATTATACAGAGGAAGGTTTGTGGAACATTTTTCTTTTTTATTCATAACATTACATGCCATATTCATTGAATTACAGAGGAGTTAACATAGCTCAAAGATCGTCAAAACACCCGGTACCGCAGCACAGTCGCGGGCTAGAGTGCCCGGGGCTGGAGGGTTAAACACCTTGCTCATCTCCTCCACAGCTTCCAGGTCAAACCCACCTAGTCGTCTTTCTACTGCTCTCCTGTACTCTTCCCTGATTTCCTCCTCCTGTAGCCTCTCCACCCTCCTCACCATTCCACCTTCCTCTTGCCTCCCTCCAGCTCTCCTCACCCACTTCTTTTGTATCCTAACCTTAGGTACTACTACATAATGATCAGACAGACCCCCTCCAATACCCCTATACACCCTAGCATTCATCACAGATTTCTTCATTCGTTCATCCACACATACATAATCAATCAATGACTTTCGTTCCACCACTGTCTTATCCTTCATCGTCCACACCCGTTTCCACGTGTACCTGTGGATCATTCTGTGTCGGAAGAAGGTGTTGGCTATCCACAGCCTCCTCCCCACACATACGTCCACAAGTGCACTACCATTCCCATTCACCTCTGATGGTACCCCCCACCCTCCCACCACTCCCTCAACTTTCCTATCACCCACCTTACCATTCATATCCCCCCAATCAGAAATATTCTTTCGTTCTTGTCAAACTTCTCCAGTGGACGCCTCCACATTCATCCAGAACTCCTCTTTCTTTCTTTCAAGTTTATCCTCTGTCGGGGCATACACACACACAATCACGCACGTTTGTATTCCTACTTTCATTCTCACCCACACAATCCTTGAACCCACAGACCCATACTCTCTTACACATTCCTTCCATTTGTTACTTACAAACAAACACGCACCTTCTCTCGCTGTTCCTTCACTCACTCCAGCACACACACCCATTCCACACTCCCACTCTCTCACATCTGAACCTTTCCATTTGGTCTCTGTCATTCCACATACATCCAGCCTGGCATTCACTAGCACTTCCAGAACCTCTCTCTCTTTTGTGCCATCGAATTATTCATGCCACTAACATTCCATGTAGCCATTCTCAGAATGTCTGAAGGAATGTCCTTAGTCGGTCGTGGTTCGTCAACATAGGGCCCGTCCGCATCCGAGGCTGTTCGTTTGTTTTTCTTTACTTAGGTATTTTTTGCGGGTGGGGGTCGCAAGCCCACCGACCCAACCTCTTTAGTCGCCTCTTACGACACGCAGAAGGCACGTGGGGCATATTCTATTCCCTTACCTCCAGCTGCTGTCCTTGACTATAACCTGAACATGTGTCTCATTGATAAGTTCGACATGCAGATGGGCTTCATCGACTGCCTGTGAACATCCTGCAGGTGGTATAAGAAGTTTGTTCTGCAAACGGTCGACATGTCAGCTCTCAACGCGTACAACATCTACCGACTGAGGACTCCCGGACCCAAGAAATACAAGTCACTGCGCAAGTTCCACAAGCAGGTGATACTAGAGCACTTGGGAAAACATGCTGTAGCCGGGACACCTTTAGCAGGACCAGGCCGGCTGGACCGCACGGCGTGTGCAGAATATTTTAGGAAGCACCAGCTCACCGCCCTTTCTCCCAAACAACCAGATGGTACTACCAGGAGTCAGAGGAGGTGCCGTGCCTGTGGCCACACAACCCGCAGACCCCAAAAAGTGAAAAAAAAACACATGGGTATGCCTCGAGTGTGAAATGGCACTGTGTGCTGGACAGTGCTTCAATGACTTTCACACTCTAACAAACTTTTGAAGTGCCTGTGACAATGACAGTGAAAGTGACACTCTAAAACGTAGGCTACACTAATATAAAACAATGAATCAAAGTGAAAGAGATACAAATAACAGTAATAATTAGTGCCTTCATAACAATATGAACAAGTGAAAGTGACACTCTAAAATGTAGGATAATATAAAACAATGAGTCAAAGTGAAAGAGACACAAATAACAGTAATAATAGGCTAAGTGCCTTCATAACAATATGAACAAGTGAAAGTGACACTCTAAAATGTAGGCTATATAATATAAAACAATGAGTCAAAGTGATAGAGACACAAATAACAGTTGTTGTTGTTGTTCCCCAAGCTGCCTGGACGAACAGCCCCAAGGCCCCGAGCAAGGCCAAGGCCATAACTGAGTGCCCCCACAGAACCCTCCCTGCCGACCACAATAAAGCCTGGGTGACCGAAGCCACTCCATGGCGGGGAGCTGAGGAGGGTGCGGAAACGCCCGGGAAACCAAAGACCCACCCAGGGCCCTGTGCCCCTCAGCAATTATGAAAAGAAAGTTGAGAGGCAAAGGAAAAATGTGACGCTTTGGCTTCCAATCTTGGTAGATTGGGAGGTCAATCCACGGAAGAGACGCCGTCACTTGAGATCTAGAAAATATATAAGTAAAAGGAACAGTCAGACTAAGCTATGGGTATGGCAGAGATCGCTAGTTCTCACTCTGATAGACCAGCCCATCACCACATGACTAGAACCCAATCCTCTCAGCATCAGCTAGGAAAGGCCCTAGAAAGCCGCCTTTGGTGGGGGGATAGCTCCCCTATTTCAACCCCATTCGGGTTGGGCACCCGCCTCAGTATAATAACAGTAATAATAAGTGCCTTCATAACAATATGAACAAGTGAAAGTTACACTAAAATCTATATTATAGCTTACCTAACAAATACAAGTGAAAATGACACAATCAATTATCATAGTCCAGTGAAAGTGACACTAAAAATATGTAACAAATAAAAGTACAAGTGAGACACAAAAATATCTTTATAAGTAACAATACAGTACAGGTTTCCCTCACTATCCGATGCCCTGATTTACGATATTATTATAGGTTTTTAGGTGTCTGGGTTTGGGTTTTGGCTGGTCCCAGAACACACCCCATTAATTTTAGGGTTTGCTATATGATTTTTATATTAAAGATCAGGCTTTCAAGTATGTAACCCAATCGTAAATCGAAGGAGACCTGTACAGTAGAGTGAAAATGACATAATAATGATTATAATAGCAAAATAAACCAATAAAACACTCAAATCGCTTCCCGGAATAATTGCGGGTGGTGCGACGAGTGCAGTATAGGTAGCGCCAACTAACTTGACAATTATCTCGATCTCTGACCTCTTTGTAACTCAAAAAGTTGAGCGAAGTGGCTGTAAGTTTCCACCTATTTCCTGGTGAACTATTCCCAAACGATAGAAATGTCACCCCGATTGCTTTCATTCATTTTGGGTTATAAGAAGTTAAGGGGTCCAGATTATTGTCAAGTTCGTTGGCACTACCTATAGTGCGTCATAGCCGGGGCCGCAGTTGAGCGTTCGGACGCGTCTCGGTAAATACGTGCCGAAAGTTATCTCCACGGAAATCGTCATCACACCTGAACCGGATATGAGTATCAACCTTTATAAATGACGCCCAGGTGGGAAGGGTTAAGGGGAGCGTCCGCTATAGGTATAAGAGGTGTAGGTTGAAAAATCCGAAATTGAGATTTTCAGTGCTCTCGTAAGGGCAACACTGTAGGAGTCATGTGGCAAAGTTTTAGACTCCTAAATTAAAAAATACCCTAAATACAGGGTGCCCCCCCCCCCCCCCTTACGCATCGCCGTACTCACGGCGTATACAGTACAGTATGTGGTATCGTGGTATGAACGATAATACCCAATACAATCGCATTATTATGCACTAATATGGACAAATTACAATCAAAGGAGGTCTCTGGCAACTCAACTGAACCTAGGCAAACCTCATCCTGCTCGGGTTGTACTGGCGGGAGAGATAAGAGTCAGTGCTTGTGCTGATACCTTCGGCTTCGGCCGGTACCGGTAGTACCTTCTTTCGGGAAGGGGGGACCAGATGTTAAGGCGAGGTTGAGGTTGGCAGCACGGTCTGGGTCAACAACAATACTTAATCCTTGTTTTCGCCGATAAGATGGCAAATAGTGAGGAAAATAGAAGCTTGAGAGATCGAGGAGCAAAGAAGAAGGCTTGTAGAATGTGTGATTTCAGCGGCAAGGTAAATGATGACATGCTGTGTAAGAACTACGAGGATGAAGTGCGGGGCAAGAAGGAGCTATGTGGATTCTGTGAGCGTTGGGTGGACGACGACGGCGCTGGATGCGACGGCTGTGGTTTTTGGTATCACCGAGAATGTGAAGGTATGGACCAATAGGTTTTCGATGTTGTGAAAAGCTTAGAGATGTGGTTCTGCAAAAGTTGCAGCCCTAAGTGAAGAAGAATATAGAGGAACAACAAAAGTTGAAACAGGAGAATACCAAGAAGAAGGACGAGCTCAAAACATTGGAGCAGAAAAATGCTGAAATCTACTAGAGGATGGAGGATGTAGAAAGAAAGATGAATAAACCAAAGCATATTGGGTCGGTAAGTGGGGAAACAAATCAGAATGAAGATGAGAAGGTTGGAATAAATGAGTTGAGAGAGGAATTGAGAATACTGAAGGTAGCAAATGATGAGGTAAGGGACATGATTAAAGACCTGGACAAGAAATGGATGGAGAGAGATAATGAAATGGTAAGAAAGGTTACTGAGAAAATGGTGGAGAACATAGAAGAAATGCAAGATCAAGAAAAACGGAAGAACAATGTGATTATACTTAATGTACCAGAAAGCAAGAAGGAAAAACCGAAAGAGAGAGGAAGAGGACAGAAAGTTATGTGAGTATGTGTTTAAAGAAATCTTGGATGTGAAGGAGGTTAAAGTAGAGAAAATGTTCAGGATGGGACGATTTGTGAAAGAAAAAGAAAGACCAATGTCTGTAATTTTGAATGAAGTAGGTGTGAAGTGGGAGTTAATAAAGAAAGGTAAAGAGCTAAAAGATCAAGAAGACTCGGTAATCAGCAACATTTTTATTGCTGTTGACCGAACAAAAAAAGAAAGAGAAGCGGATGCCAAACTTAGAGATGAGCTAAAATATAGAGGGGAAGAAGAGGGTAAATGGATTATAAAGAAAGGCAAGATTGTACAACAAGATAATCAGAATGGCAGATACAGGAATACAGTGTGACATAATAGAGTAAAGAAAGAAAAGAAGTTAAGCAAGGAGGAAAGCATTATTATTAAATAAATATACAGTGGACTCTCGCATCTAACACATTTTGATCTAGCGAATTTGCATCTAACGGCCCTTTTGGAGCTCTACCCTATCTCAATCTAACGAACCAAAATCCATATCTAACGGCAATTATTCTGGGTGCCCGGTATCAATTTTCCAAATTTCCCGCCGATCCCTAAAATTTCCCGCCAAATAGGCCTACATTGAGCTAAGTGGCGTCCCTCCCTCCCTCCCTCCCCGTCACTGTCGTCAGTCTAGTCCGCACCACGCATTAGGCTACTCAACCCAAACCAATCTTTTGTTGTGTTACTCGCCCCAACCTTAAGCTTTTGTTGTGTTACGCCTTTTGTGATGTCGACCCAATCCTCAGGTACTGGAGAGGGGAGTGGTGAGAATGGAAACATGCATAAGAGAAAGACAAAAGTACCAGTGAAGAGGGTTACGCATGTTGGAAAAACTGAATAAATATACGGCAGAGGATAAAGCGAAAGTGATTGAACTAATTGTAAAAGGCCTCAAGAACTGTGAGATAGTAAAAATAACTGGGTTTCCCGAGGGGACAGTGCATAACTTTAAGAGACAGAAAACTGAAATTAAAGCCAGCCTATCTGTTGCAAAGACGTGTTTTAGTGGCAATGTTAATGCATCTCAAAGGGTGCTAACAAACTATTCTTCGTCTACCCGCCTCGTTGCCAAGATGGAGTTCTACCTTGAAAAGTGGATAGAACGTAAGTTCAAGGATGGGGGGAGCATCAATGGTCCACAAACAAGAAACCAAGCCCTTGTTCTCTACAATACCCTTATTAAAAAGAACAACATAAAAGATCCAGCCCCATTTGTTGCTTCTGTTGGATGGTTTGCTAAGTTTAAGAAAAGGTTTGGGATAAAACACGCTCATTACCAAGGGGAGCTTTCATCTGCAGACACACTTGCAGCCAATTCGTTTCCTGCTGTTGCACAGGCAGAAATTGATGAGTGAGGGTACTGCTTAGACCAGGTCTACAATTGCGATGAAACTGGTCTCTATTGGAAAAGATCGCCGAAGTCCACATTCATCAGTAAAAAAGAAAAGCAGGCACCTGGCGTGAAGATGGCCAAGGATAGGCTGAGTGTGTTATTGACCTGCAATGCCACAGGTACTCACTGCATGAAGCCCCTAGTGATATATAAATTCAAGCGGCCCCGGGCGTATAAAGGGGCTGATAAGAACAATCTGGATTATATCTACTGGGCCTCTAACACCAAGGGATATATGAATATGGCGCTCTCTGCTAAGTGGTTTGATGAGCAGTTTCTTACAGTTTCTTACAGTAGATCCTCTGGAAAGAGGCAAACTAGGCCTGTGTATCCAGCTCAGTGCCAGTACTTGCACTACTGCGGTCGTTCACTGTGTTGGCGGCGGCGGCAGCAGACGCAACATTTTTACTATTCTGTATTTTTGCTTTATAATCAAACTTCAAATCTTGTCTTCCCCATGCTTTATCAAGATTACTTTAAAACTTCCTTATTGATTCGGAATCGACTACATACTGGGGCAGCGCGTTCCACTCATTTACCACTCTATCACAAAATGAGTTCTTTGCCTTTTCAAGCCTATTTCTTTCTTTGTAAATTTTCTTAGAGTGTCCTCTCGTTCTTGTTCCCTCCCGCATCAAGAAGATACCTTCACACACATCCTCATCATACTTTCCTGACACTATCTTAAAAGTCTCTATCATATCCCCTCTCTTTCTCCTATATGCCAGTGTCGGAAGTACCAGACGCCCTCCGTAAATGCAGAGAACTGAACCTGGACGGGAAGGTTTTACTGTTCATGGATAATGCACCTGGCCATGCACGTTACCTGGTTGGCCGTCACCCACATGTAGCCTACAGGTGTGTTTCTTGCCCCCAAACACCACATCTAAAATACAGCCGGGAATGGGATCGGACTATACGCGCCGATCTCAAATCCAAGAACTTGACAAGTGAAGCAGCCCTTAACAGGGTTGCCTGGAACGCCGCCATTAGGACAAGAGACTGAAACTGCACTGATGTGTGGAACACTCGGTCTTAAAATTTTATGTTTTATGTATGTATGATCAAGAAATAATTGCTAATGTAAAGTTGATCTACTACAAGCGGGTGTATGATGAGATGCGTCAGGCCACAGACACGCAAGATGAAGTAAGAGAAATACTAGAGGATTCTGATGAGGAGGACATGCTGCTGGGGGAAACAGGAGGAACAGAAGTGGAAAATAATGAAGAAACTGAAACCGAAATGACGTCTAACAGTGCAATAATATCAGTGAAACAGTTCTGGAAACAATTCAATGTCAAGAATGCCATTGATTACATGGTTGTGGCATGGAAACAGATTACAACTGACACAATAAGGCATGCCTGGCATCCCCTTCTACCCGACAAGATACCACAGTCTGCAAACAGGCAACACAAGGAAAAACTCCTCCGTACAACAGTGCAGGCAGCCAGGAATATCCGTGCACCAGTTTTTTCCGAGGTGACCAAAGATCTTGTTCTGAAATGTGGCACCCTGAAGAAGGTGGATCAGCAGAGCCTGCAGAGGAGATGGTCGATGATATAGACCTTGAGCTAAATCTTGAGGAGTAAAACAAACAGGAATGCGTAGACTCCGTAGAGCCTAACAAACTTTCAGCTGGGTATCTATCAAGAAATATTACCGACTTAGCCGATATGGCAGAGTTTCTACGGGGTACTTCAGAGTCAGAGATAGTCAACCAGGTGCTGCCATTACTTCATAAATTGGGCCAACATCTGAGCGATTCATACGGCCAAAAGGTTAATAAAAAAATGGCAGACGTTCATCACAGGCTTCTTCAACAAACGCTGTGCGTTAGAGGCTACTATGGATGAGGAGGAAGACAACACCGTACCGATGTTGGAACTTGAAGAAGAGGCAGCCAATGTGATCGACGCCAACGACTTTATTGGATTCATTGAACTCGAAAGGAGAAAACAGGAGACAGAGAAGATCGCGAAACTACAAGAGAAGGCGGCGGAGGCAAGAGCAGAGAGGGAGGCGGTGGTGAAGGTGAGGAGGTGCGCGGCGCATCCCAGTAGCCGCGCCTCCCTGCCTCGGATATCTTCGACATCGTCTAACCTACACACTTCATTATTCACTCACAGGTTGGTTTATTGTTAATTCTTCATATAATTAATATATTACATGATTTTAATATATTTGATGTCACAAAATAGCACTCGGAAGGGCAAAAATAGGTAAAAATGGGGACTCTGTCTAAATTTTGGCACCAATTACCATTTTTCCCATTAGTTTATGTATTTCTATCTTACGAATCTGGATCTAACGCGATTTTTTTGGCACCTATTATTCGTTAGATATGAGATCTTACTGTATAAGGATTATCAAAGGTTAAAGCTAGAGAGGTTGAAGAATTGGTAGATAGTTGTTGTTGTTGTTGTTCCCCAGGCTGTCTGGCCGAACAGCCCCAAGGTCTCAAGCAAGGCCAAGGCCATAAACGAGCGCCCCCACAAAATCCTCCCTGCTTACCACTAACAAAGCCCGTAGATAATAGTGTACTGCGCTTAACTGAGACACAAAAGAAAATTATGGATGTAACTTTTAGTAAAAATATAAATATTGTAGAAGGAATGAGAGAACTAAATGACAGGAAGGGAGGAGGACTAATGATATTACATCAAGAAAATCAAGGTATAACTTTTAACATAGTAGAGACAAAAAGTAAAGATATGCTATATGTGAAAGGTTAATATGAAAGGCTATATGTAAGAGGTTGGGAATTTTCAATTCAAGATGATAGTGGTATATTTTAGTGTTAGTGATAAGGAAATAAATAAAATTATGAAGGAAGAGATAGAAAAGATTCTAAAGGATGCCAGTGCAGAAGATCCTATACTAATAGTGGGCGACTATAATGGCTACGTAGGATTCAAAGGGGAACAAAAATTAGATGAAAATGGAAGGATGATAATTGACTGGATGGAAAGATATAAATTAATAATGTTAAATGATGATATCAAATGCGAAGGGGAATATACATTGAGTAGAGATAACTTGAAAAGTGTGATTGACGATGCACTAGTAACAGAATAAATGTATGATAATTTTCTAGGTATGAAAATTGATGATGAACAGGAAAAAGTGGACATAACTGACCATAACCTGATTGAAATGGTGATGGGCTGGTCTATCAGAGTGAGAAGTGAGCGATCTCTGCCATACCCATAGCTTACTCTGACTATTCCTTTTACTTATATATTTTCTAGATCTCAAGTGACGGCGTCTCTTCCGTGGATTGACCTCCCAATCTACCAAGATTGGGAGCCAAAGCGTCACATTTTTCCTTTGCCTCTCAACTTTTTCTTCATAAATGCTGAGGGGCACAGGGCCCTGGGTGGGGCTTTGATTTCCCGGGCGTTTCTGTACCCTCCTCAGCTCCCCGCCATGGAGTCACCCAGGTCACCCAGGCTTTATTGTGGTCGACAGGGAGGGTTCTGTGGGGGCGCTCGGTTATGGCCTTGGCCTTGCTCGGGGCCTTGGGGCTGTTCGGCCAGGCAGCTTGGGGAACAACAACAACAACAACAACAACAACAACAACAACAACAACAACAACAACAACCTGATTGAAATAGAAGTGAAGGTAAAGAGAGGAAGGAAAGTTAATAATTGGAAGGACTGGGTGGTAAGGGATTATTATAAAACTGATACTCATTAAAAGCATTCCAAGAAGAACTGGAGAGAAGCATAACCATGAATGAAGTGACCAGTATTAGTGATTTAGAAAATAGAATAAAATATACTGCTAATTGCAAACTAAAAGGTACCGTAAATACAGGAAAAAGGTAGGTAGTAATAAAGAAGAGGAGGAACTAGGTTGGATTACAGAGGAGACTGCATTTCACACAACCACTTACGCCAACAACACAATCTACACTCAATGAAAGCTCTGTGGGAAAGCCCGATCGTGGCCATGGCCTTCCTCAGGGACTCGGGGCTGTTCGGCCAGGCAGCTTAGGGAACAACAACAACAACAGAGGAGATAAGAACAGAAATAAAGGAATGGAGACTAAATAGAAATAGGAGGAATGCAACAAATGGAGAAGAGGGAGAAAGATTGAAGAATTTATATCAAACACAAAAGTGAAGGTACAATTACTAATTAAAAAGGAGATAGATGCACACAAGGAGAAAATAGTGGAGGTTATCAAGAAAGATAAAGGTAATAGAGTAGATACTGTACCTGGAAATATATAAGAATGTTAAAGGGGGAGAGAGAAAAAGGAAAGGAAAGCCTAAAAATATATGGAGAAGATGGTAAAAAAATAGATAGAGAAGGTGTGAAGAATGAGGTGATGACATTTTGGAGCACTGTATATGAGAGGCATACAAATGAGATTAGTACAGTATGGTATACAGAAAGGAAACAAGAATATGAGAGAGAGATAGAAAACAAGAGAGCAAAAATAGATAGAGAAGAAGAACATAAGGTGATAAAAGAGAGAGACGGGGAAGAAGACTGAAACAACAATGTACCAGTACAGTACATGTATGCAGATATATGTGGAGAAGGAATAAGAGTGCATTTAGATATGACACTAAAAATAAGGGGGGAATGATATATATGGAAGAAGAGATAATAAGCGAAGAAAAAGTAAGGAAGTGCCTATTAAAGATGACAAATGAAAAGGCTGCAGGTCCATATGGGATAAAGACCCGAGTTTTTAAAAGTATTTATGGACAGTGAAAAATTTATGAAAACACTGGTACAAGTATTGAGGCAGGTAATGAGTACAGGGAACATACCAGAGAGATGTAGAGAGTCACAAACGGTAATGATTCCCAAAGTTAAGAAACCTAAGGCTAATGAGTTAAGACCCATAGCCCTTACCAACGTAGGATATGCTTACTATGGCAGTTATTAGAATGAGTTTGGAAGAACACATACTGTATAATATTATAAGAATGATATAGGTAAGGATACACAGGCAGGATTTACTGCTGGTGGAAGAGTAGAAAACAACTTACTAATCCTGAAGTACGGTACTGTATAGGCTATATAGGACTTTTGAGATGAGGAAAAGCTTGATTGTGATTTACAGGATAGGTCATATTAGCCATTCTATTCGCTTTTCATATTGCCTCAGCTTTCTCGTTTTTGAAACAATTTCTAGTATCATTTACTTTTATTCCTAAATACTTAATCTGCTTAACTACTTCTATTTCTTTGATATTATTTGGTTTCTCGTTCATATTAAATAGTAATATATGACTTTTATTTATATTAATGGTTAGCCCACATTCATTTCCTATTTTAATTAGATCCTCTATTGCCTTTTCAGCCTCTTTTATTGTATGTGCCATAAGTAAACCATCGTCAGCATAGAATAGCGCCTATATTTTAAAAAACTCATCTGTGAATCCACCTTCTTTTTCCAAGTTTTTTATAATTTCATAAGTTAAAAGTTTAAAAAGTGTGGTTGATCCCGTGCAGCCCTGTCTAATGCCACTAGTGACTTGAATCTGTGTTTTATTTTTATAACCTTTATTTATAATTGTGCTGTCATCAATATAAACTTTACTTATTACATTAATTATATCTGAATTTATATTATAGTCCTTTAACACTTCAATCATCTTCTCTCTTCTTACTGAATCATATGCTTTAGAGAAATCAATAGAGATGACAATTAGTGGTTTCTTTAGTTCAAAAGCTTTCTGTAGAGTACTTCAAGATAAAGAGGTTATTTTCTAAAAATTCTATTCTACCTTTACTTGTGAAGCCACTTTGAGTCTCTCTAATCTCTTTATTATATCTACATACTGTACATAGATGTTCTTCTATTTTATTTTTAATTGTAGTTGTCCTAAATACTTTATATGAAACATCTGTTGTTGTTGTTGTTGTTGTTGTTGTTCCCCAAGCTGCCTGGCCGAACAGCCCCAAGGCCCCGAGCAATTCCAAGGCCATAACCGAGCGCCCCCACAGAACCCTCCCTGCCGACCACAATAAAGCCTGGGTGACCGAAGCCACTCCATGGCGGGGAGCTGAGGAGGGTGCAGAAACGCCCGGGAAACGAAAGCCCCACCCAGGGCCCTGTGCCCCTCAGCAATTATGAAGAGAAAGTTGAGGGGCAAGGGAAAAATGTGACGCTTTGGCTTCCAATCTTGGTAGATTGGGAGGTCAATCCACGGAAAAGACGCCGTCACTTGAGATCTAGAAAATATATAAGTTAAAGGAACAGTCAGAGTAAGCTATGGGTATGGCAGAGATCGCTCACTTCTCACTCTGATAGACCAGCCCATCACCACATGACTAGAACCCAATCCTCTCAGCATCAGCTAGGAAAGGCCCTAGAAAGCCGCCTTTGGCGGGGGGATAGCTCCCCTATTTCAACCCCTTTCGGGGTCGGGCACCCGCCCGAAACATCTGTTAGTGCCAATGGTCTTAATTCATTCACCTTTGGTTTACTTATTTTGAGTATCATCACTGTCTTTGATTTTTTCCAAACTTCTGGTATTATGCTAGTACCGGTATCTAAGATTCTATTAAAGCAGTTTGTCAGTTTCTTTAAACATTTATCGCTTTGAATAATAGCTTCTTCTTCTTGTTTTGAATGATGGGGTGGGTGCGATTCACCCAATAAATGGCGTGAGCGTTACTCACAAAAACGAAATACCGGCAACCTGTTTTTGCCGCCTTACTGATCTACATATATGAGGATGACAATAAATCAATTTACCCCACAATTTCCCTTACCTACTGTAAAAGCGCGATTCACCCAATAAATGGCGCCATTTGACGTCGTATCTTCAGATTAATGAATACCGGTAATGGGTATGTTAATGCAAATCTTAACTCCAACCATGAAAAACAACAATAAAAGATAATCTTCAAGGACACTACATCTGCCCTATTAGAAACAATTTATTAGGGAAAATAGGGACCAATAGGCCTAGACTCGCCATATTTTTCTCATTACTGTATAGTCTTCATGGAGGAATTTCGTCATCGACACTTTAAAAAACCCGATTACACCGAAAAATAACAGGAAAATAATAAGTCCCGACCGTAAACAAAGCACAATGAATCCTTCGACTTGACTCTCCTTCTTCTTGTTTTGAAAGATGCGGTGAGTGCGATTCACCCAATAAATGGCGTGAGCGTTACTCACAAAAACGAAATACCGGCAACCTGTTTTTGCCCCCTTCCATATATGAGGATGACAATAAATCAAGGGGGGGTGAGGGGGGGAAATGCCCCCCTCCTCTACCCATCGTGTATCCAATTTACCCCACAATTTCCTTTACCTACTGTAAAGGCGCGATTCACCCAATAAATGGCACAATTTGACGCTGTGTTTTTTTTGTTTTTTTTTCTATGTGATTGAGGGAGGCAAAAGGCATAACAGCCTATAGCGAGTGCCTCCCCCATAGTTGAAAGAGTGACAGGGCCAAAATCAAGGGATGTTCGAGCCAAAATGCTCAATCTTCAGATTGATAGATAATGGATAAGTTTATGCAAATCCTCCACTCAAACCATGCAAAACAACTATGGGTAAGTTTATGCAAATCTTTGGTCAATATACACAACGCGCTACAATATTGGTAAAAAATTAATCTCAATAGCATGTGATTTTAGGCGATTTTTTTCCAAATTATTGATGTAGGTGTCAGTCCCAGGAAACTAACATACTGTAATACATATTATATGGATATTTATGTTTTAATTGGTTTGTTTACACTGGGAGAGCTCTTTTCCGTGCCTGTCAGTCAACAACTGAGACATCTGGTGGCGAATGCAATGAACTACTGGTGGCGAGAGTATTCACCCTACCTAATTCATGGCAAGAGTAATCCAGTTCACTGACATGTGATGTCTATCGACCAATCAGGTGATGCCATGATTTGGAAGACAGGTGGTCCGGGATATAACCCATTAGTTTGACAATGGCCAGCTTATGTAGAGGGTGTGGGTAGCCGATCAAAGCTTTTTCCACCGTCTTTAAAAACAATGAGGCTGCTTAAGAAATTTTCGCCTTCCAATAAGTGTAAACTGTCCAAAGTGCAATAACCAGTGTTCCAAATACAGCCGACGAGGACAGCTGGTTTTGAAATGCACATACCCGTACAGTTTTTGCCATGGAAGAAATCGAAACAAAAAATCCACCAGCTGTTGACCAGGATGAGTGGTGAGCCTCCAGCCAGGCAGCCACTCAAGCCGAAGACCCTCAACCCAGTACCTCCTCTGTTCATTAAGGTTAGTTGGTTGGTTGGGACAATATAAAGGAGCCGGACCACAGCTAGCTCGGGAATCTTAATGGGTGATCGCAAAGTAACATAAAGTAAAAGATTTTTCGCATAGGTTTAAACTTCCGGAAATTAATGGGTAATAAATGCGATAATGGATTATAGCTTACGTCCGCCGCCGCATGTACTGGGTAGCATGAACCCGCAGTAGCTGGCATGCAAGGGCTAGTTTTGTATCCCACGTACTGGGTACTATGCACACGCAGTATATATCTGGCATGCAAGGGCTAGTTTTGTATCCCACGTACTGGGCACTATGAACCCGCAATAGCTGGCATGCAAGGGCTAGTTTTGTATCCCACTAACTGGGTACTATGCAACCGCAGTAGCTAGCATGCAAGGGCTAGTTTTGTATCCCACGTACTGGGCACTATGAACCCGCAGTAGCTGGCATGCAAGACCTAGTTTTGTATCCCATGTACTGGGTACTATGCAACCGCAGTAGCTGGCATGCAAGGGCTAGTTTTGTATCCCACATACTAGGTCTAGGTTAGGTTAGGTTGGGTTGTTAGGTTAGGCTAATGTTAACCCCATTCTTACTAGGTTAGGTTAGGCTAATGTTAACCCCATTCTTACTAGGTTAGGTTAGGTAAGGTTGTTAGGTTAGGCTAATGTTAACCCCATTCTTACTACGTTAGGTTAGGCTAATGTTAACCCTATGAAAACCCAAACAAACTTTGGTCAATATACAGGACGCGCTACAATATTGGTAAAAAATTAAGCTCAGTAGCATGTGATTAAGCGATTTTTTTCCAAATGTTTGATGTAGGTGTCATTCCCAGGAAACTAACATAATACATATTATATGGATATTTACATTTTAAAGCTTTGTTTACACTTCTTATTTTTCGTCTTCTTGTGGGAGACCTCTTTTACGTGACTCTCAGTCAACAACTGAGACATCTGGTGGCGAATGCAATGAACCACTGGTGGCGTCCTGGCGAAAGTAATCACCCTACCTAATTCATGCCAAGAGTACTCGAGTTCACTGACACGTGATGTCTATCAACCAATCAGGTGATGCCATGATTTGGAAGAGAGGTGGCCCAGGATATAAGCCATCAGTTTGACTTTGGCCAGCTTGTGTAGAGGGTGTGGGTAGCCGGTCAAAGCTTTTTCCACCGTCTTGAAAAACAATGAGGGTGCTTAAGACATTTTCGCCTTCCAATAAGTGTAAACTGTCCAAAGTGCAATAACCAGTGTTCCAAATACAGCCGACGAGGACAGCTGGTTTTGAAATGCACATACAGTTTTTTGACATGGAAAAATTTGAAACAAAAATCCACCAGCTGTTGACCAAGATGTGTGGTGATCGAGCCTCCAGCCAGGCAGCCACTCAAGCCAAGGACCCTCAACCCAGTACCTCCTCTGTTCATTAAGGTTACATGGTTGGTTGGGACAATATAAAGGAGCCGGACCACAGCTAGCTCGGGAATCTTAATGGGTGATCGCAAAGTAACATAAAGTAACAGATTTTTTCGCATAGGTTTAAACTGGCATGCAAGGGCTACTTTTGTATCCCACGTACTGGGTACTTTGAACCCTCAGTAGCTGGCATGCAAGGGCTAGTTTTGTATCCCACGTACTGGGTACTATGGACACGCAGTAGCTGGCATGCAAGGGCTAGTTTTGTATCCCACGTACTGGGTACTATGGACACGCAGTAGCTGGCATGCAAGGGCTAGTTTTGTATCCCACGTACTGGGTACTATGGACACGCAGTAGCTGGCATGCAAGGGCTAGTTTTGTATCCCACGTACTAGGTCTAGGTCTAGGTCTAGGTTAGGTTAGGTTGGGTTGTTAGGTTAGGTTAATGTTAACCCCATTCTTACTAGGTTAGGTTAGGTAAGGTTGTTAGGTTAGGCTAATGTTAACTCCATTCTTACTTGGTTAGGTTAGGCTATGAAAACCCAAACAAAGATATTATTAGGGTTAGGCCTACTGTGTAATTTTAACATGAAAATTAGTAAAATCCGAGCTAAGTTTCGTCAAAACTTGGCTCGGGTTTTCAAAAAGTTGGGTTATATGGGTCTGTAAATGTACAAAACCCGAGCCAACATTTTAATAAGGTTACTGTGTTAGGCTATTTTAATTTTTAAATTTGTTAAATCCGAGCCAAGTTTTGTCAAAACTTGGCTCGGGTGTTCAAAAAGTCGGGTTTTATGGGTCTGGAAATTGACAAAACCCGAGCCAAATTTTGGTTACAAATGTGTATTATCGTGTTCTATACGCTTTTTACCCCTCAATTTCCCTGATCTTCATAGCCCTCCCCACTATCGGGGGGGGGGGGGGGGGGCGTGTCTTTAGATTGATGGATAATGGGTAAATGCTTAATTACCATTCAACTTCATCAGTAGATTCGACTAAAACACAAAAAAAAAAAAAAAAAAAAAAAAAAATGAAAAAATTAAAAGCACGTTGTTGCGTCTCCTGTATATTAACCAAATCCTCCACTCAAACCATGCAAAACAACTATGAAACACTAGGCTATATTCCTTGAAGAAAAAAAAACATGGCATATAGGCTAAGGCCGATGCGGCGGCGATGTAGGCTAGTCTTGTTGAACGTTAGGCCTACCTTCCTTGAAAAAAATATAGCCTATAGAAAACTTGGAATTTATTCAGTTTTACACCGGGTCGAAACCATCGATATATTATTTAGACAAATATGTTAATTAAAGGTCATGTACAGTACTTCATTGCCATATATGTCCACCCCGTCGGTAATTCATTATAAAAAAAATCCCTAAATTTCTAAAAAAAATATATACAGGGAATGTGAGCTGGGTTTAGACCGTCGCGCACCCATAAACAGGGAACGTGAGCTGGGTTTAGACCGTCCGCGAGACAGGTTAGTTTTCGGTTAGGTTAGGTTAGGCAGCTAGGCTAGGTTAGGTTAGGTTAGGCTAATTTTTTTGCATTTTCCAATGGGGTTCATAAAAAAACACGGTATGATCCTATGTAGCGGGAGTAACCGTATTTTATTTGCCCATTTACCTAAGAATCTTTATTTATATCCTCATATATATCTTACTTATTTTCTTCACTTACCGGTACCTCAACAATACTAATCCCGATAGCTGGGGAGGGTATGAAATATATCAGGGAAAGAGAGGGGTTGAAACACGGCGATTAACTAGAATATAGCCATCTTGATTAACCAAGCCAAGACGTTGTGTATCCTTGCTTGTGATTGGTTGTTGACTATCGTGACATCATCAGCCAAGGCGGGCCTCAGCGATGACGTCATTCCAGCCCTCGGCCAACATGTCGTCATTACACCCGCTTATTTTAACACCTGGTTAATTTTACATCAGCGGTGTACCTGTTTCACACAACGTGTATTATAATGTCATTAGTGCACTGTGTAATTTGCGTCTTGATATTCAGTGTTTCTATTTATCAATACTAATTAGTATTCACCCCCCCACCCCCCGTATTTGGCTCGTGAACGGTAAGGTTAATCTGCGAGAGCGGTATCGTCCCAAGATGAACTGATATGTATTGGTAATTATAGGGAATAGGCTTGCACCCTTATTTTTCATGTTTTTTTCCTCCAGATTTTGAGAAATGAGTGTATTCATGGTCTTAGTTATAATGCCAATGTTGGATACACGATGGGTTGAGGGGGGGCTTTGCCCCCCCCCCCTCACCCCCCCCATGAATTATTGAAATCGTCATCTATGTTGCCAGCAGGGGGTAAATATTGATTATACTGCATAAAGAAGGCGTTTATAAACAGTGAGGATGTCCGAAAGAGCTCTGAGATTGATTAGAATGGGCGATTTTTTCGGTCAATATTAAGGAGACGGACCACAGCTATTTTCAAGGATTTTATCTTCTTACCTCTGACCGGGTATAGGCTATCTTAGTGGTTACTAGCCTATACCCCTTTGAAAGGACATTAGCCTAACCTAACAGTTTCTTACAGTAGATCCTCTGGAAAAAGGCAAACTAGGCCTGTGTATCCAGCTCAGTACCAGTACTTGCACTGCTGCGGTCGTTCACGGTGTTGGCGGCGGCGGTAGCAGACGCAACATATTTACTATTCTGTATTTTTGTTTTATAATCAAACTTCAAATCTTGTCTTCCCCATGCTTTATCAAGATTACTCTCAAACTGTATTGATTCGGAATCGACTACATACTGGGGCAGTGCGTTCCACTCATTTACCACTCTATCACAAAATGAGTTCTTTGCCTTTTCAAGCCTATTTCTTTCTTTGTAAATTTTCTTAGAGTGTCCTCTTGTTCTTGTTCCCTCCCGCATCAAGAAGATACCTTCACACACATCCTCATCGTACTTTCCTGACACTATCTTAAACGACTCTATCATATCCCCTCTCTTTCTCCTATATGCCAGTGTCGGAAGCCCCAGTGTCCTCAAACTCTGCTCATAGCCCGCGTTCTTCAACGTTGGTACCAGCTTGCTAGCTCTCCTCTGCACTTTCTCCACTGCTTCTATATCCTTTACCATATATGGAGCCCACACCTGGTTCGCATATTCCAGGTGCGGCCTAACCAGCGCTGTATAGAGATTCCTGAAGATTTCTTCGTCAAGTGACACAAATGTCCTCCTTATCAGCCCCACAATTCTATTGGCTTTGTTTATCTTTTCCGCTAAATGTTCTGAGAAATTTAACTTATTGTCTATCACTACTCCTATATCCTTTTCTGCATTCACTTCCTCCATCGCTTCATACATACTGTATCCTACCTTGTCTATCTTGCTTGTCCCAATCCGCATGTACTTGCATTTTTTTGGATGAAAAGGCATTAACCAATGCTCAGACCATCCCTTCATGCCCTCCACATCTCCTTGAAGCAAACCCACATCTTCCTTACTCCTCACTCTTCTATACAGCTTAGTGTCATCCGCATACAGGTATACCTCACTTCCATTAGTTATAACTTCAGGTAAGTCGTTGATAAATATAACGAACAGCAGTGGTCCCAACACAGATCCCTGAGGTACCCCACTTGTAATTTCCCTCCACCCCGAGCCTATTCCATTCACCAGTACCGTCTGTTTCCGATCTTTCAGGAAGGCTTCTATCCATTTCACACATTTCTCCCCTATATTATAGCTTCTAACTTTCTCTATTAACCTTTTATGTGGGACCTTATCGAAGGCCTTCATAAAATCGCAATATACCACGTCTATTACATCACCATCTTCTAGAATTTGCATCCAATCATCTACCACCTTAATTAGCTGTAGTACCGTCGACCTCCCCGGCAAGAATCCGAACTGTCTCCCACTGAAAAGTTGGTTTGACTTCATATGATCCATTATTCCTTCTCTAATTACCGTTTCCATTAGTTTACACACAACACTTGTCAAACTGACTGGTCTATAATTCCCTGGGTCATTTCTCTTTCCCTTCTTAAATATAGCTGTTATGTTCGCCTCTCTCCAGTCCATCGGGATTTGTCCTGTATTAAACGATACCTCAAATAACATTTTCAATGGGTCTACTAACATCTCACCTCCTTCCTTTATGATTCTTGGGTGTATCCCATCCGGTCCCGGTGACTTACTTCTGTTCATTTTTTCTATAGCCCTTCTTATTCTAGCATGGGAAACTCTATTATTTCTAGTGCCGGTGCTGTTTGATGGGAATAGTAGGCACTGCATTCGACTCCACTGTTAGTACCCCCCCAGAGTATTTCCCCAGCACCTCTGCTTTCTCCTTATCAGTCTCCGCTCTACTCCCATCATTCAACCCCCCTACCAGCTCTGGGATCCCTACTCTTCTTGTTAACTTTTCCTGAATGTACTTCCAGAATATTTTTGGATTATCCTTCACATTTCTAGCAATCTCTCTCTCTCTCCCTCTCCTTCACCCCCCTCCTTGTTTCCCACCTTATTTTATTGTCTGCGTTCCAGATCCACTTCTTTAGCTTCTATATTAGACCCCCTGTTCTTTTTTAACAACCTTACCTAACCTATCCTAGTTCTGAACTGAACTAAGGGTTCAGTTCTCTGCAATTCATGTGGGAACTGGACCCACTTCACCTGCACAACACTTGCCTCCAAGAAACACTACACAAACACCTGGACCTGCTCCTCATGCCCCTCCCTCTCCCAGTCAAATCCCTCGCCTAAAACCCGTCCACCTCTCCTCCCCAACCCACCTAACCTTCCCATATCATCCACTCCCCCCCTAAAACCGTCCACCTCTCCTCCCTAACCCACCTAACCTTCCATACCATCCACATCCTCAACTCAACACACCACCCATCCTAATCCATTCCAACCCCCATCTCCTGCTCCCAATCCCCACCCCCACCTCACCCATCCCAACCCCCAGCCCCTCCCTCACCCCCACCCCCACCCCATCCTCGTGCAGCAGCACCCAACGTACATCGTGCACATAACATTAACATTCTTCAACTGAACATAGATGGCATCAACACAAAGAAACACGAACTCTCACACTTCATCAAACAACACAACATACACATTGCCATCTTACAAGAAACAAAACTCCGCACAACACAAAAAACACCCACATTTCATAATTTCACCACCATCAGACAAGACCGGGCTGTCGGCGGGGCGGTGGACTCATCACCCTGGTACACAAAGAAATATCATACATAGTAACCAGTGTACAAACCAAATCACTCCTCCCCCAAATGATAACACAACAGAAATACAGTCAATTAAAATACGCACTGGCAACAACTCCAACATAACCATCATAAACACATACATCCCTCCCAAACATCCCCTACAGTACCAAATGAATACAGACCACACTTACAACACATCACAAACACCCCACACACCCCACACATCATCCTGGGTGGTGACTTCAACGCCAAGACGTCGGCCTGGTTTGTCGACAACCCCGACACAGACAGAGGGCTGGTACTACAAAACCAAACCGATAACCTCATCCTTAACGACATCCATCAACATACCCATATTCCTCACCAAGCCCTCTATAACCCATCATCTCCAGACATCACCTTTTGCTCCCCAGAACTCGCCCCCAACATCCTGGAGGGTGGTCAGAACCTTAGGCTCTGACCACCTCCCGATCATTATCACCACCAAAACCAGACTCACCCCAGCTAGCCACAAACACACATACACCAATTATAAAAGAGCTAACTGGGAAGCATTCACAAATGAGACAGAACAACACTTCACAACTCTAAACAGTACACCCATCACTAACATCAACAATGCTGTACACATACTCAATAAAACTATCCAAAACGCTGACAAGAAACACATTCCAAGAGGTAACAGAAAAAGACACAACCCCAACTTCACACCAGAAATTCAAAACCTCATCAGACAACGCGACATACTGAAACACTCCCCAGCACCCCCACACAAGACATCACACAACAAATTCAAGCACTCAACACCCAAACTAACAACAAAATACAAGAACAACAAAAACTAAATTGGAATAACTTCCTACAAACACTTGATCACAAAACAAACCCCAAAAAACTATACAAAACACTAAACAGCATCACACTTTCCAACAGCAACACAACACAATCACATGCTGCAATCACAACAACAGACTCTACTCCTTCATGTAAACAACAAGCAAACACTCTCATCAATCACTTTTCACATGTCAGCCACCTAAAACCTCACAAAGACGACCGACGTGTCATCCGACGTAAGAAACAATTCCCCACAGACCCTGACTATACACCCTTCACCAATCACCAGACAAAGCATATCATCAACAATCTCACCACTCACCCGCCTGTGGCCTAGACAACATAAGCAACATACACCTCAGACACCTGGGACCACAAGGCATACAAGCACTCACTAACATATCAACTACAGCTATTCACACAACACAATACCAGACATTTGGAAGCATGGTATCATCATCACTTTCCCCAAACCCAACAAAGACCCCACGCTACCCTCCTCGCACCGCCCCATCACACTCCTTTGCTCCCCCTCCAAAGTCATGGAACGCCTAGTATTACAACTAATTACACCTGACCTACCCCTAGCTCCAACACAACATGGCTTTAGGCCACTGCACTCCACAAACACTCTTCTCACAGACCTTACACAAAGAGCTTTCGACGGCATCAATTCAGCTAGACCACCACACAGATCACTATTAGCCACACTCGACATTAGTAAAGCCTTCGATGCCATCCCCGCCACAACCTAACAAACAAAATCTACAACACAAACATGCACAACAACACAAAACGGTGGCTGGCCAACTTCCTAGCAGGCAGATGTGCACACGTATCTTTTGCCGGTCAGTCATCTAAAATCAGAAACTTTCCAAACGGAGTCCCACAAGGATCCGTCCTATCGCCCGCACTCTTCAATCTGTACATGCACGATATAACTACACCCAATACGCCCCAAATAAACTTAGCCTCCTATGCAGATGACATAACACTCACATGCACACACCATGACCCAAAAAGAGCAACAGATCTCCTTCAACCCTATCTCAACACACTACATGGCTGGTGCACTACAAACAGACTTAATCTAGCCCCAGCCAAATCCACCGCAACCCTGCTCACAAGTTGGACAGGAGAACACGAATACATCCCTCAACTCACCATAAACAACACACCCCTAACACATACACACACACCCAAAATCCTAGGAGTAACATATGATACTCATATGACATTCAAACAGCACACCACAAACATTAAAAAGAAACTGACACCCAGACTTAACGCCCTCAGGTCACTTGCTCACACAAAATTTGGACACAACAAAGAAACTACCACCACAGTATATAAACAATACATAAGATCAGTGATGGAATACGCAAGCCCAGCCTGGGCTTCTAACCTAGCTGAAACACATCATAAGACCTTACAGACTATTCAAAACAAAGCCCTGAAGATCATTACAGGCTGCACAGCTACTGCACCCACAGATCACCTACATCAAGAAACCAAAATCCTCAAAGTCAAAGACCATCTGGACATGAGAGGCACTCAATTCCTGGCAGCAGCCTCCACGAACCAAGACCACCCACTAAACTACATGGCAACACACCACAGACACCAAGAAATATCAAAACAACACCCAGCACACGGTATCACAAATATTGTCCTCTCTCCCTCCCTGCCCACCCCGGACCAACATCCAGAAGCACATCCATACTCATATCTCTCACCGATCCATCCACTCACTCACAGACAACACACAGCTGCATGCACGACCTCCCGAAATCCATCCTTCCGAATCCTCCCTTCCTCGCGAGGACAGAGTCCACCTGGCCAGGCTGAGATGCGGACACCATCCAGCTCTCCTGAGCTATCAGAAGAGACTGGATGACTCCGTTGTCGGCGCCTGCCTGGGATGTAACACAGCACCCCATACCATTAAACACATCATAGAAGACTGCATTTCACACAACCACTTACGCCAACAACACAATCTACACTCAATGAGAGCTCTGTGGGAAAGCCCGATCGTGGCCATGGCCTTTCTCAGGGACTCGGGGCTGTTCGGCCAGGCAGCTTAGGGAACAACAACAACAACAACAACCTATCCTAGTATTATAGGTGGGGGCTGCCGCCCCCACACCCCCGCTTTGACTTAGATTTGTGGTGTATTTGTCTGTGAAGTGGATATTTTTCAATTTGCTGATAACGAAAATCCTCCATGCGGACTATATGGAGAAAAATATGACGAATCTATTGGTGCCTATTTTCCCTAATAAATTGTTTCTCATAACGTCGCACTAGTGTCCTTGAATATTATCAAGATTTCTATTATAACATTTGTTCATGGAAATTAGGGAAAATATCAAGGAAACTGGCCAACTTTTATTTTGTGATTGTTTTTTTGGGGTTTTAGCTAGTTTTCATCATTATACAGTGGTTGTAATTAATTAGAATCTCCGGAAAAAAACGTTTTCCCCATTATCCAACAATCTTAACCCCTCCAACCCGGAAGGGCTCTTGAACGCCCATAACAACCTCGGCCCGCGCAACCCGGAAGGGCTCTTGAACGCCCATTGCTTGCGTGCGTGCTTTCGAATGCCGCGCGTACATTTTCGGTATCGTGGGACGGTAGGTGGCGCCACCAGGCGTAAACTACGCCACAGCAACAGTATCTACCCCGACGCCATCATGGACAGCACGCCAAATAGTGATTCCGCTGTGTCCGATACCGTGCTTCCTACGACGCCCTTGCTAGTTCGTCGCGCCTTACCCCGACGCCATCGCCTAAATGTGTATCTCCCGGAGGTATTGAGACGACATTGAGACTTTATGAGCGAGCTGATGCCAAGCATAATGTTGATGATGAAGTCAGTGACAACTCCAGTAATTATAAGTCGAGTGATTATGGCCATGAGAGTGAGAAAGAAGAGCAATTCCTGGGATTTGCGAGAGAACATGACAGTGATGAGAGTGATGAAGGTGATGTACCAGTTGTTGAGGAAGCTGGTTTACCTAAAGACAGTGAACTTGAGAGAGTGAGTGAGTGGGAGAGTTCAAGGTCACTCACCAAATTTCGCATAAGTGACACGACGCCAAGCCCTTTCCCAGGTAAATCGCCTTTCAAGCTACATTTGTATAAGCAGAAAATACTTGAGAAGGCGGCCGCGGCAGCTAGGGAACAAGCAAAACTACTTGGTGAGGATGAGGCTGTGAGTGACGGTCAGCGTGGTGACCCTTCTCGTCCGCCATTGTCTCCCTTATCTACCCACTCCACCCAAGATGACCCGGATGCCCCGCATTCTTCCCCACCACCCCCACCATTGCCAAGGGTTGAGGACCCCACACTTTCGGCCTATTTGCCTCCTAGGTCCCCCGACAGGAGACATACTGCTGCCGAAAAGGGGAAAGGTAGGAAATATACCAAAAAAATTAAGAAAAGTAAGAGAGTTTTGTTCGAGGCTCCCGCAGCGTCCACCCCGGCCGGCCCCAGCCATACGTCCCCGCAACTTTCCCCACCTCTCCCGCCTTCAACATGTCTTCCTGAAGAAGTCTTTGAGCTCGCATCACCAATACCTGGGCCTAGTGACAGTGAAACATTGCTTTCTGTCACTCGTCGCAGGCCAAGGAGCCCAGGACCTCGGGGGGACACAGCCTCACCTGCCACTCCTTCCCCACCTCACCCACCCGCACGCCGCCCATGCATCACTGGTTCCCCGCCAGATTATGTGGGGGCCACTGATGATGAAGGGCACCTCTCTGAAGACTCTGGCCATGATTACATAGGTCCACCGTCAGGGCAAGATGACCACTCTGACGATGACTATATGGACATCGACGACCCTCGACCCATCCGCTTGGCCCGGCGTCGTGCTGCCCACCGCCCTGGCCGCCGCCCTCGCCGCCCTAGGGCGCGCGCCTCCCGAGTTGGCCGTGGGCGTGCTGGGCCACCAGCTGGAGCTCCTCGTCAGCGTAGACAAGACCCATTCTACGTTTTTCAGTGGCAAGACGTAGTTGATGAGGATGGATACAACCCTGATGTGCCAGCTTTTGATGAGGTACTGGAGGGTTCAGGCGTTACCCCCAATTTTCCTGCAGGCCCCAATGCTCCACCACACGAACTATTTGAGGCCTTCTTTGATGAGGAGGTGGTAGGCTATGTTGTCAAAGAGACAAATAAGCAGCACCAATTCCAGGTCCACTTTTTGGGAAAGGTGACCAAGGGCCACATGAGGCAGTGGACCCCAGTGACTCATAAAGAGTTCATGGTGTTCCTGGCACTCACCATGCTAATGCCTCATGTCAAGAAGCATAGGTTGCCTGACTATTGGATCACCAATGATCTGATATCCACCCCTGCCTTCGGGAAATATATGTCTCGCGACCGGTACCTTGATATCCTCGCAGCGCTCCATCTTGTCACCAACCTTGACGTCCACCTCCCAGACAAGCTGTGGAAGATTAGGACGTTGTACGAGATGATGCGAGAACGCTTCACCTCCTACTTCAAGCCCTTCCGCAAGGTCGTCATTGACGAGTCTCTTGTGCTGTTCCGGGGAAAACTCAGCTTCCGGCAGTACATCCCTCAAAAAGACATCGCTTTGGCATAAAATTCTTTGTGCTGTGCGACTGCCAAACTGGCTATGTCCTGGACTTCCTGGTCTACAGCGGGAAGGAAGGGGACTTGCTTGTGGACCCCCTCATTGGCTTTGGCGGAGCAGTGGTGCAAGCCATGATGGACCGCTACTTTCACAAGAATCACGTCCTCTACACGGACAATTATTACACGTCCCCCACTCTCTCACAGTACCTGCATGAGCGCAAGACGGGGACTGTAGGCACAGTACGAGGGAAAAGGACGGGCATGCCACCTTTCCCTCCAAAGACCAAAAAAGGTGATGTGTTCAAGAAGAAGTCGGGGCCCATTCTGGCTATCCACTGGCATGACCAGCGGAAGGTCAACCTCCTGACCACCATCCACAAGGGGGAAATGGTGGAGACTGGCAAGGTGGATCGCCGCACCCAGGCCAGGGTGACCAAGCCCGATGCTGTCCTGGACTACAACATCAACATGAGGCTGGTGGACAAGTCCGACATGCAGATAGGCTTCATTGACTGCCTGCGTACCTCGTGCAGATGGTACAAAAAGTTCTTTCTGCATATGGTGGACATGTCAGTTCTGAATGCCTACAACATATACAAGCTTCGGAATGTGAACACACCCATGAAGTTCAATAGCCTGCGGAGGTTCCAAAAGCAGGTGTTGACGGAGCTCCTGGAGAAGTATGCTACGCCACAGAGGGCAGTGGCACATCCTGGGCCCGCCGTTATTGACCGCTTGCAGTGTGCTCAATACTTGATTAGGCACAGGCTTGGTTCCCTGCCTCAGAATGAATCAGGAAGAACACAGCAGAAGCGGTGCCATGTCTGCTACAACAGCAGGGTGAAGCCGAGGTCAGGTAAAAAGTCAACCATGGAGTGTGTGGAGTGCAAGGTGGCACTCTGTGCTTTAGAGTGCTTCTTTGATTACCACTCCAAGCTGGAGTTCTAATAATCATACTGAAATTGCCAAATAAAATGGACAATATGTACACTATAATTATATATAGGCAAAAAGTGGAAGAAAACCAATGTATTGTAATACAAAAAGTCATGTATTATGAGAACATTGATACAAATACAATTACACCATAATAATATGTGAAAGTGACACATATGTATATACCAAGTGACATTCATATGATTAGAACCTATAGAAATATATAAATCTGTGAAAAAAAGACACAATAAATTGTATATAAAACGTTTACAAATCATATAACTAAGTGAAAGTGACACAAGACCTAATATTTGATGGCCAAAGTATAATAATACCTGTGATAACGAATAATCAGTGCCTAATACAACAATAACCTACCTCAATTACTAATAAAATGTACGGTATCGAGTGAAAATGAGCATTATCAGTGACAGTGACACTCTCTAAAGCATATTTGTCAACGTGAAAGTGACACAAGACCTAATATTTGATGGCCAAAGTATAATAAACACCTGTGATAACGAATAATCAGTGCCTAATACAACAATAACCTACCTCAATTACTAATAAAATGTACGGTATCGAGTGAAAATGAGCATTATCAGTAACAGTGACACTCTCTAAAGCATATTTGTCAAAGTGAAAGTGACACAAGACCTAATATATGATGGCCAAAGTATAATAAACACCTGTGATAATAATAAAATGTACGGTATCGAGTGAAAATGAGCATTATCAGTGACAGTGACACTCTCTAAAGCATATTTGTCAAAGTGAAAGTGACACAAGACCTAATATATGATGGCCAAAGTATAATAAACACCTGTGATAACGAATAATCAGTGCCTAATACAACAATAAGCTACCTCAATTACTAATAAAATGTACGGTATCGAGTGAAAATTAGCAATATCAGTGACAGTGATACCCTAATAAACATATTTTATATAATTGGCCTCAAAATAACTAGTAAATATCAAATAAACATCACTTCTCAATATCAAACACTAAAATAGTATAAGGGTGATAAATACTTTGGTGCGACGAGCGGCTATGTGTATTGTAGCCATGGCCGGGGCGACTCGTCCGAACGCGGGAAGAATTTGCCGCCGAAAAGCACTCGTCTTCCCGCGCTCACCATTATGCAACCAGAGGGGCTAGAGACCTCTACTCAATGCCATTCGACAGAGGAAGGTTTGTGGAACATTATTCTTTTTTATTCACAACATTACATGACATATTCATTGACTTACAGAGTAGTTAACATAGGCCAAAGATCGTCAAAACACCCGGTACCGGAGCACAGTCGCAAGCTATAGCCCCCGGGGCTGGAGGGTTAAGATACGGCCCCCGATAGTGGTTAGGGCTATGAAGTACAGGGAAATTGAGGGGTAAAAGACGAAAATAAGGAGTAATATTAGTGTAACCTAACAACCTTACCTAACCTAACCTAGTATATTAGGTGGGGGCTGCCGCCCTCACACCCCCGCTGGTTGGTATTAATTAATAAAAGATTGACGGTCGCCAAAAGAGGTAATATAAGAGTGAGAGAACTCTATTTCTTATTGATAATTTGGCAACCTCTGCGTCATATGAGTCTGAAGGGGTTAAGGCTAAGAGTTAATCAACATGGCTAAATTGCAGATAATGTTTCAACATCACTTTTTCTTTGATATAATTCATGCCCTCTGCACCTATATGGGTTATTATTGACGAGGTAAGTGAAGGAAATAAGTCTGTATTGAGGATACGTAAAGTGGGGTAACTTCGTACTGCGGTGATAAATTCGGACATCGGCGATAATAAGTAATTAGACATTGTCATTATATAATGGAAACGCTTTTTATTGTTTTTTTTGTGGGGTCCGTTTAGAGAAATGGCTAAGGAAGAGCATGTAAAAGTCCTAGGGAACTGACATGAGTATAATTATGTACACGAAAAAAATATTATACCTGTATATGTGGCGAAAATATGTACATTTTTCGCTACCCTGCCAAACTTCTATCACCCTGAAGAAATTTGTTTGTATGAATGATGTTGTGACTGATATAATTTTGTAGTAACATTACCAGAGACAACATCCACCAAAGGAAATTTGTTACACTTGTATAACGCTCTAGCTAGAACACTATCATTTAACCGATTGTGTTTAAAAAAAAAAACATGGTAACTTCGGACATGGAACAAAACAATCGTTTGTTATTATTTGCCCTATGAAAATCATTCATAATACTTGTACATCATTAACATGGTGGTAAAAGATCAAATAATCATTCTCTGAGTCCAAAAACCCATAAAAATATGATACTATGCTAACCGATTTATGTATTTCGGATAATTCTGGATATATAATATATATAAATTAGGAGAGGCATATATCTTGTCCAAATTTTTTTTTATCTGCCGAAAGAAACACCAACAAATACGTTATACCGGTACCTATAAAAACGCTCAAATTCATAAAAGTGTATATGCAGTGATATATTATACATACCTATATATTTTCACTAGGCCTAGTTAATTTTTGAGTTATTGATTTGACAGCATTGGTTATTTTTCCTGCTCAATATTTTCTAGGAGTGAGCTCGATGCCTAACGAGAACGGATCCAAACAGAATATATGTTAAACATCGTATATAACCCCCTCCTATACTGATTATACAGGCCTAAAAGTATTGACTCTGCATTTTCCACTATAACATCGGACAGGAATAAGCAGCAATAATAAAATATTCATATAAAATAGTAGGAGCCGAAAAATGAATGAAATAAGGCCACGAACGTAGGTCCGAAGTTCTCCTCCGTTTGTCCGAAGTTATCTCAGCTTTCTTGGCAACCATTTTCCATAAGAAACACCGTATGTCCGAAGTTATCCATACATGTCCGAAGTTATCAACTTTTCAAGCAAACTTCGGACATCATTTAGGATAAGGATAGCTCTCTTCTTATGGGGGATAATTTTAGGAGGCTTCCTGGATTACGGCGCACTATCACCATACATCACTTGACCTAGTTAAATCTCTATAATGTGTTTACACTCAGGAGAAATTGTTAAAAGACATCGAAAAATGTCCGAAGTTACCCCAGTTTACGGTACATTAAAGATTCCGTGGTAAACGTAGCCTAGGCTTGGACCCAAATAACGACGGTATAAAACCCTTACCCTTGGTGTACTGGAGAATAATGGTCTGCAGCCAAATTAACACAATGCCGCTGGAAGCTCCGTTCGTAATCACGTTAAATAGATGTTGTAGGTGTTTTCATAAAGCAAAAAAACTTCACTATTCATTGAACAACAGTTCCACCATTTCAAATATGGCCGACTGGCCAGACTCCGAGAGATTATAAACACCAAGGATAATAAATGAATCAATGTGACGTCGTAGAGGGATTGAGAAACAAAAGAGGCTCATTATATGGACTGACGTGTATTTCTACACCCGTTAAAAATATCGCGAGAATTTGTGACGTCACCGTCTAGACAGTGACGTACTCCCACAACAACCATTCATATGCCATCATCGCTCGTGACGTCACACCCAGTTTATTGACCAATAGAATATCAGTATACAATTCGACTCGCCTCCACTCGTCGTCCACCAGCTGAGCTGGGAAATTGTAGAAAGTGAGTCCACAGATACTCTGTAAACATTAATTTATTCAGTAGGTATATTTTCCACTTCTAACCATCTCCAACGTAACATTCATAATAGATATACAAGTACAAAAAAAAAAATATATACTGTAACTAGGCCAAATTCCTGAGATATCATTACTCCCGCTACGCAGGATTATACCAAAAACACCCCTAAAAAACCCCCAAAACAAGGAAAAAAAATAAAAAATACTTGTAAAAATCGTCCCCGGTGTAGCCTAAAATAGGATATTTACCGAAAACTTGGTAAATAAGGCGGCTCTAGCCGTCTTGAATTTTACCGCTACCGGTACCCTAGAACCTTGCGTAATTGTTTAGTAGAAGGCCTTTTTTTCTAGTTATTAAAAACGTATTCTATGGTGTATTACTTATATGATATATAGGGCCTAGAAGCAATAGAACTGTTAAAATTATCTGGGAAGTGTAGGCCTATATTAAACCAAATACAAAACTTTGAATAATGAGGTAAAAGATATGTGTTTTTATATCACTTTTCAACCCAAGACCAGCGGGGGTCTGGGGGCGGCAGCCCCCAGGATGCCCAGGTTAGCTTAGGTTAGGTTAGGTGGGTATCTTAGTCTCGTGTGACCTCAAGTCCTCACAGCATGTAGCAAAGGTTGCGGCAAAAGCGAAAGGCCGGCTGGGAATCATAAAAAGGAATTTCATACGAGACAAGAGAGATCCTGGTACCTCTCTACTTGTCACTGGTACGCCCAGTCCTGGACTATGGTGTGCAAAGTTGGTCCCCTTACCTGGTTAGGGATATTCAGGCAATGGAGAGAGTACAAAGACGTGCTACGAAACTGGTACCCGAACTAACAGACCTGCCCTACGAGGAGAGATGTCAGCGACTGGGACTGCAGACACTCAGTGACCGGAGAAAAAGAGGTGACATGATCGAAACCTACAAGCTAATGCATGGCTTCGACGACATCCCTTACACCAGATTCTTCCGCCTCAACACAAACAATCTGAGAGGACATTCACTGAAACTAGCGAAATCGGACCACTGGAGAACAAGACTAAAAGAGAACTGGTTTGCGATCCGGGTGATCGATGACTGGAACTCACTCCCAGACGGGATAGTAACTGCGCCCACGATAGCCACATTTAAATCACGGTATGATAGACACATGGGTATAGAGAACATTTTGGCTGAAACGTCTTAAGAGGTGGGGACCACACAAGAAGTCAAATTCTTATTTCCCCACTACCAATTCATAGGTAAGCAGGTTAGGTTAGGTTAGGTTAGGTTAGGTTAGGTTAGGTTAGGTTAATGACCAGTTATGTAAATACAGTAGTGTATTTTTGGTTTAGTCTGTGCTCAAAAATCAGAAAATATCAAGGAAACCGGCCACAAATTTTCCTGGAAATTTGGAAGTCACCCATCGAATGAACATAACCTATACATCATATTAATATATGTTTCAACTTTCGGAAAAAACATTTTCCCCATTATCCAACAATCTTAAGATACGGCTCCCGATAGTGGGGACGGCTATGAAGTACAGGGAAATTGAGGGGTAAAAGACGAAAATAAGGGGGTAATATTAGCCTAACCTAACAACCTTACCTAACCTAACCTAGTATATTAGGTGGGGGCTGCCGCCCCCACAGGTTTGGTATGTAATTAATAAAAGGTTGACGGTCGCCAAAAAAAAATTGAATGAAGTCTACGGTATTTACTCCGCAATCTTCAGTTTTGGCTGTGGATAACAGGAGGTAAATATTAACTTTTTCAAAGTAGGCCTAATTGAAAACGTTTTTTTCCGAAAGTTGAAACATATATTAATATGATGTATAGGCTAGGTTATGTTCATTTAATGGGTGACTTCCAAATTTCCAGGAAAATTTGTGGCCGGTTTCCTTGATAAATAGGCCTACCCAAAAATCCATTTTCTTTAGGATTCTCTCCCCCTCCACCCTCCCACTGCTCTTAGTTTTGTATTTGGTGGTAAAAATTTACCTATGGTCCCATTAAAATATCCTCAAGTAGGCCTAACCTATTAAAAACTGTTCAGGGGACTGGTTAGAACTTGTAGGATGTTTAATTGAAGGTCGGAAATCAGTATTTACTGAGAAATAAAAGTCTTAAAATGCGCTATGATTTACGGGAGGGTCTGTACGCCGCCACATACGCGCGGCCCCGCCCACTGCCCAAAATGTACAAATATTATATTAGATTAGATTAGATTAGATTAGATTAACCTAACCTAACCTAGCCTAACCCTAGTAAAATAGGGCCTAATATAATATAACATAACATTACCTGAGAAAGAGAGGGCAGGGACACTCACTGGGTGACCCATAGCGCATTTTAAGACCGTTATTTCTCAGTAAATACGGATTTCCGACATTCAATTAGCCTAAACATCCTACACGTTCTAACCAGTCCCCTGAACAGTTTTTAATAGGTTAGGATACTTGAGGATATTTTAACGGGACCATAGGTAAACATTTATCTACGTTTTTAATAACTAGAAAAAAAGGCCTTCTACTAAACAATTACCGGTCAATATTTACGAGTCACACCACAGCTGGGATCTCATTTTTAACGGTAGTTTTGGGTTCCTATCATTCTATGCTTCATTGCTATATACTTTTTGGTATATATTAAGCAAACCACCCACCAATTTTCATGACAATTTTGAAATGCATGTTGGAATCCCTGTAAACTGTACTTCATTTTTATGTAAGTTTGATCATTTGGAAAAATCGATTAAGGGAGAAAATTAACATTGAAAATTATGTGTAAAAAGTCTCCCATAAACGGCGGCCCGCTATGTTATTGTAGTTTGCGGCCTAATTTCGTCTGTTAATTCACTTTCTCCTTAATTGGACCACCTATGAAGTACAACAGATTATGATGACATAAGTGACGGGTGTTTAGAGGGGGCAGAACTCCCCCTTCAACATATTACGTGTCCCACAGTAACTTCTATTATATAAACAACCCAAGAATTTTCACAGATATTTTAAATTTCATTTAGGATGTAATATAACCTATACTCCATGTTAAAATAAGTGTCTACCCTCGAAAAATTCTATTAAGGGAGATACAGAACCTAGAACCTGTAACGATATTTGTCCAGGGTTCCCCTCCCCATAGACGGCACACAGTCTAATTAACACTAGGAATTTACCTAATTTTCTATCCAATGTACTATCCAACCAGCGGGGGTGGCAGCCCCCACCCATAATACTAGGTTAGGTTAGGTAAGGTTGGTAGGTTAGGTTAGGTAAGGTTGGTAGGTTAGGCTAAAATCTTTAATGTTGCTTAATTGTTGGATAATGGATAATGAGCTTACTGGGTAAGTTCATTTTCTAGTACAGTATCATCCAACAACTTTTGCCAAAAGTTGATTTTTTTTTTTCATTTTGGGAGTTTCTTAACCCGCTGAGCCCCAGCTAGTTAGTAATAAATGTCCCACCAGGGCCCAGAGGTTTGAATTTTTTTTTATTCCAGAAACAATAGCGAATGGGTTGGGAATGAAGGAAAAAAAAACAAAAAAAAAAAAAATTTGTCATAAAGTGCAAAAAATGGTCCTACAGAGTCCCCGAAAACGGATTTTACAAGAGTAAAAAATTGAAGGCAATTTCCCCCAAAAAACATGTTTTTGCGCACTGACGCGCACTCGGTTGGACTTTGAGAGTTTTCAACCATCGGCATGGGTGCGTAGGATACTTACACAGTTCCCATACAAATCTGAGCCCTCGGGGTGCCATAGGACCGGAGTAATTAGGACCGGACCGGCCAGGACGCAAACGTTGCGTCGCTGGGTTCTGGTGATCGAACATTGCTGACGCAACACGTGCGACGCTGGGTCTCAGCGGGTTAAGTTGAAAAACAAGAAAACCTGAGCCAACTTTTGTTTTGCCACTTTCTGACTTTTATGAAGCTGAAAAATCATAAAATCCCAGCCAACTTTTGCCAAAACTTGGCTCAATTTTTTTTCATTTTGGGGTTTTCTTAAGTTGAAAACAAGAAAACCCGAGCCAACTTCTTTTTTGCACTTGCTGTCTTTTATGCAGCTGAAAAATCTTAAAATCCGAGCCAACTTTTGCCAAAACTTGGCTCGGGTTTTTTCAAGTTGAAAAACAACAAAACCCGAGCCAACTTTCATCATAAAAGCCATTATATCGCCTTTTTATGTCTTTAACCCCACATTTTCCCTGATCTTCATAGCCCTCCCCACTATCGGGCGCCGTGTCTTAAGATCGTTGGATAAAGGGGAAAACGATTTTTGCGGAGGTTGAAACTAATGTCAATCACTATATATTGATGGGTGGGGCTTTGGTTTCCCGGGCGTTTCCGCACCCTCCTCAGCTCCCCGCCATGGAGTGGCTTCGGTCACCCAGGCTTTATTGTGGTCGGCAGGGACTCAGGGAGGGTTCTGTGGGGGCGCTCGGTTGTGGCCTTGGCCTTGCCCGGGCCTTGGGGCTGTTCAGCCAGGAAGCTTGGGGAAAAACAACAATAACAACAACTATATATTTATGCAAATAAACTAAAACTAAAAAAAAAATAATGAAAATAATTGGTGGGTGGTTTCCTTAATATTTTCCTACTTTTTATCCACCGAAAAATATTTGTTTTTCTTGTTTTTTTGTTTTTTTTAGCATTAACCTAACCAAAAAACCTAACCTAACCTAATAGCCCCCAAATACATTTAGGTTAGGTTAGGTTAGGTTTTTAGGTTAGGTTAATGCTAATTTGCTAACAAAAAACAAAAAAAAACAAAATAGGCCTAGGCCTATTAGCCTAGGCCTAACCCGTGGAGCCCCGGCTAGTTTTGTAATGTTTGTTCACCAGAACCCGGCCGGTTTTCAAAAAATTGTTTTATTCCAGAAACAATAGCGAATGGGTTAGGAATGAAGGAAAAACTGAAAAACCGCACAAAAAGCTTAAAGAATGGTCCTACAGAGCCCCCGAAAACGTATTTTACAAGAGTAAAAAATTGAAGGCAATTACCCCAAAAAACCAGGTTATTGCGCGCTCACGCGCACGCACGTGGACTTTGAGTTTTCAACCATCGGCACGGTTGCGTGGGATACGTAGGCCTACACAGACAAACACAGTTCCCATACAAATCTGAGCCCTCTTGAGTGGCTACACCTGAGGTTACGGTCGGCGCAATTAGGGTGACGCACCAGACGCGTCTCTGGGGCTGTGCGTTACATACATCGCCGACACGTCAGACGCGTCGCTGGGGCTGTAGGCTACGGGTTAAAAAAAAATAAAATAAATAAATAAATAAATAAATAAATAAATCTGGTGGATAAAAAGTACCGGTCCTATATAGGCCTAGCAATGAAGCATAGAATGATAGGAACCCAAAACTACCCTTAGAAATGAGATTCCAGCTGTGGTGTGACTCATAAATATTGACCCAATTACCGAACCTTGAGTTTGGCCTGGACAAGTGTGGAGGGGCCAGGATCGAAAGTTCAATTAGGCCTAGACCTAGCCTATAGCCTAGGGCACAAATAGGCCTAACCACCACACACAGTGACACAGGCGAAGCCAGGGTCAAATTGGTGACCAGGCAACTGAACTGGAGCCACAGGCCTAGGCCTCTTCCAGAAAAAAACATCTGTGAGTAGGCCTATCTGTCAGTAAAATAGGAAAGACTCCAAATTGTCCAGCTTTCCTCCTAGGAGTAGGCACAAATCTTATGTTATCTAGCCTATGGCTACATTTACCTCTATGAAAACATATTTCTATTTATGTGTTGAGATAAATATGTAAGTCCTAATGATATTTCCCTCCTCCGAAATTATCCAGACTGAAATATGAAAATGAGTTACAAATACAACAAATATAAATTGGACGAAAATTCAACAGACCTCGGGATGTAAACACGTCAACTAGGATGACATTTGGTTGGTTCGGTAAGTTAAGATTTCGCCATTTACTTGAAATTCTCACTTATTTTAATATATCATTGAATGTTATATACATTAAGTAGTAATAGCTTAGGTATCAAGTTCATATTCATGAAAAAAAAAAAAAACATCTCCATGTAATTTAGTTTGTGAGCTTATGCCGAGAGGAAAGTGCTGACAAATTCTCTAAATTCAAAAAAGTTTCTTATTATTTTCCAATTATTGCGTCAGCCAAAGCAGTAACTACCTATAAAATAAAACACCGTTTATTGTTAAATGTAAAATATGATATATCTAGCACTCCTTTGAAACGCGTATGAAGAACACACATCACACGAGTGGTTATTTACTTTTGGAGGCCTCTGATTGGTCCACGTTCTGATCTTTCAGAAAGGGACAACTGCCCGACATTTTGTGCTTATGCATATCAATAATAATAATAAAGTAGATGTGCAGTGTTCGCATTTAAATATATAATAAAGTAGACGTGCCGTTTTGCCCAAAATCAAAACGGCATACCCAACTCTGCGATGGGTTACCATCATCACTACTAATATCATCGTCAATCACAATCACCATCATCACTACTAGCCTACTACCATCATCACTACAACTGCCACAATCATCACGACTACTTTCATCATCACCATTACTATGATCATCATCACTACTACAATTACTGTTATGCCCTGATTTTATACAGGATTAACTTGGTATAGGTGAGTTCTGCAATTGGATTTATTGGATTTCTTGCAAAATACATAAAGAGAATCAACAGAGGACATAGATAATCTCGGATAAATGGTTTGTAATACAGCTTTATTCTCAATAACACTCAGGTAGAAGGTACGTAATAGAATTCCACGAACAATAGATGTTGGAGCACTCAGGTAGGTTATTGGACTTATTACAATCTCCCAGCACTTATCGCGGATTTGGATAGAAGACATACTTCCCACTTCCAACGTTCAGGCATTATTCTTCTGATCACATTGCTTTATGATACGTAGGGTACATGAATCACACAGGTTAGGTATTTCGCTTTGTTAACTCTCTCTGGTAATATGACTCTTAATCAAGGATGAAAGTATAAGTAATGTGGTTAAAATACCCCAAAAAGGGAATTCCCCCACCAACCTCCCAACCAACAACCCAGTGGTAATTCCGCAAGAACCAGAGCAAAAACCAACTGGGACGAAAGGACCCAACAGCAAGAAGGGAAAGTGGGACGCTCCCGCAAGATCAAAGGAAGCCGCCAACCCTAGCTGTCAGTCAACAGAGGAGCGCACGACTGGACCAGGGGACCGACCCCAACACGGCCGGAAAGAAAAAGGCCCCAAAGGCACGTAGGCCAAAAATGATGGATCCCAACCTTTTTAACATTCACAACACTCACATACCAAACCCATGCTCAGCTGTCCTTTTTCTGTTGTAGTAACTAAGTATAGATAAGTGCCCCCCTTGCCTTGTTCTTTTAGTAACTAAGTGTATATATAATATTAACCGGAGTATGCCACCTGTATTGATGCGACATAGCGGCACTGTCCTTGAGTCGTATTGTGCCACGTGCATACCAACCCGGGTTCATCATCTTATTAGGACGACGTCTATAATGCCGTCGTTTATGCATGTATTCACTCCTTAGGGTAACTATCTGTTATCCACGATGTTTCTCTTTTCCACTTAACCTCCGCATGTTACACGCCTATTAAAAACCCAGTCCTTCTAAAATACAAACCACATGATTTTCCTCCTAGACATTCCTGATGTACCAACTAAGTATGTATTTCATGAGATAACCACCTTGTGGGTTATAGTACTTTCATTTGTGTAGGTGTGAAGGCGAGCTCAAAACACCTTCGATTTCCAGTCCACAACGAGCCCGATCATGATTATGTCACCCCTATAATTAATTATGTAACCCACATACCCCCCCTTGCTCATCTGTTCCTTTCTTCTGTAGTAACTAGATATATATAGATATGTGCCCCGTGCTCAGTTGCCCCCTTGCCTTGTTTTTTTAGTAACTAAGTGTATATATAATATTAAACCAGAGTATGTCACCTGTATTGATGCGACATAGCGGCACTGTCCTTGTGTCGAATCGTATTCCGTGCATTCCAACCAAGGTCCCATTCACCTTAAGTTGACAACAACTAATTTAATACCGTCCTTCATGCATGTATTTCAGTCCTTAGGGTAATTATCTTCTATCCGCCATGTTATTCCTCTTCCATTTACTTTTCCACAATTGTTACACGTCTCCCAATCACCACCTCCTAATCCACAATCCACATTACTCTGTTTTGCTTCGTGACCCCATGCTCAGTGGTCACCTGTTTTGTGGGTCACCCTGTCTTTTGCTCCTTCACGCCCCGCTGCACACGCCACCCTACCTGTTCGATCGTAGGGGAATGCCACCCCTATGTCCAGTGCATTAAGGGTCACGACCCTAGGTCACGAGCGGCGCGGCGCCTAGCCTCAAACCACCCCCTTTCCAATATCCAACCCCCCACCTGTAAAGATGCCCAGACGAACGTTCTAACATGCCGATCCCGTTCATTTCCTCACCCCAATAAATAGCAGATAAAGACTCATTCTTGTAAGCCCATTTACTACCCTCTAACTTACTAGCCCAACTCACAACCTGAACCAGGAGGGCGGACGGCGCGAGGCTACAGCAGCCAACCTCTCACCCCTAAGAAGTCGACGGTTCCGCCTGACTTGCATATTCACGAAAACTACTATTATGAGCCCCATGAGTAATCCTAGTAAGTAAAAACTAGAACCCAGGATCAACCCTCCCTAGGAGTATCACTCTTGACACCACCACATCATAAGAAAACCCCATTAGCGTAGAGAATCCCATATATACATATTTAAGGAGTGACCCAAAAGGGACCCCCCCAACCCCCGCGGACGTTCACCATGACCCACACGTAGCCAACAACTTCTTGCCAGACACCAGGTGAATTTCCAACAGGTGATGAACTAACTCTCTAAATATCTATCCAAATACCATCCTATCCCATCCTTAACCAAAACCAAAATCTTCCTTATCCCATCCTTGATTACGAATAGCATGTCAGCTAGACCAGAGAAGGATATTTAGGTGAATTGATGAATAATACCTCCCAACCTATTCACGTAGTGCACCAGTAAAGTAGTCCCTATGAACCTTCACCAAATCCGCCTAAATAACTCTACTAGTACCTCATACTAGAGTTAAGATCCACGATCATAAATCAGATAACAAGTTACTTACTGCCACATTAAAGACCCCCCTCCCTAACCCCCTAAGTTCACCAGAATAAATTAACTACTTCATAGCATTGACATCCAATATTTCTAGAACATTCCTGAAGCTTCCTTGACCTGCCTATAAATAAGACCCAGAGACAACAGTCGGGCAGTTGAATATTAGAGCTCAAAGCAACGGTTGACCGCATTGTGTTGTCATTTAGTGTCCCCCCCCCCCCTCAAGATTCGCGATAACTTCGGCGTTCCGTGATCAGTGCAACTCTGTGAGGAAGTGAATTTAAGCTTTTTATGAATATATTATTGCGTTCGGGACTGCCGGCAGTAATATTATATTGGTAAACAACCGATTCACCCATTTTTGATTGTTTCCTGAACGTCTGGTAGTGCCCCCTCTACTACTTAAGTTCATGAATAATCATAACTCATAACTGATCTAAGGCAGAAAGATCGTTATGTTAGAAGGGATTATGTGAGCAACCTAATAGAGGATTCTGCAAGCATAACTCCTTGGCAATAATTGACTGTAGGCCTTATCAGCATTGTTGACAAAAAGGCGAAAAGCCGCCCGCGTTCCTTGAACCTCTTCTACATAATGGGACGTCATCACGGCTACGCAAAAAGCCCATCTGTAAACCTTCTCTACACTCCCGGACAACTTGGACGGCCCCGGAGCTGCTGTTAACCCCCGACACCACCGAGAAAAGATAACCAGGAAAACTCGATCACAGTGTTAACTCGCAAAGTACCAAATTACGGTACCATTAACTCAACCAGCCAGTGTATGCGTTTATGTATCAATCTCTCTGATGTTAGGAAGCAAGTGATTTATTATGCTAGTATGTATTAACATATATCAATTAAATTTAGTTTAGGCGAACTGACTCCCGTAATTATTCTTGCCATCAGGTTTTACCTCGCCAAAGAAATAAGTCCACATTAGGACTACGGCTCGAGCAAAAGCAATTTTGAAAGAAGTGATTGTGACTCCACCAGAAACCTGATTCACCCCTCACTGATATTTTTCGGTCTAAAGTGTTACCTAAACAGCCAAATATACTAGACCAGTGCAACTAGCTACAGTTATCCCTTTACGTTAATTCTTGGGCTATAACCATATTACCTATACCTTCATCCTAGATTGAGAGTCATATTACCAGAGAGTTAATACAGCGAGATACCTAACCTGCGTGATTCGTGTACTCTAATATCTTACAAATAAGGTGATCAGAAGCATAATACCTGAACGTTGGAAGTGGGAAGTGAACCTCCATCCAAATCTGCGAGAAGTGCTAGAGATTGTAAAAAGTTCCCAAAACTACGTATACTGACTTATTCAATTTACCATTGTTTTTCAAGTGCACATATAACCATTATTCTACCTAGTGTTTTTGGAGAATAAAGCTGCATTATAAACCATTACTGTGATGTTATTTATACCATCGGTTTGATTCTATTGTGTACTGTGCGTGAAGTCCTATATACCCAATCTTGCAGAACTCACCTATAACCAAGTTAATCCTGTATAAAAGCAGGGCATAACAGTGTTTATTGCCCAAGAATTAACGTAAAGGGATAACTGTAACTAGTTGCACTGGTCTAGGATGTTCACTTGTCTAGGTGATACTTCGGACCGAAAATATCAGTGAGGGCGAATCAGGTTAAACCTGATGGCAAGAATAATTACAGGAGTCAGTTCGCCTAAGCTAAATTTCACTGATATATATTAACACATACTAGCATACTAATCACTTGTTTTTCCTAACATCAGAGAAAGTTGAGACATAATCGAATACACTGGATGGTTGAGTTAATAGCACCGTAACACTGGTACTTTGTGAAGTAACACTGTGATAGAGTTTTCCTGGTTATCTTGCGTTAGTGATATTGGGGGTTAACAGTAGCTCCTGGCGGGCCGTCCAAGCTGTCCGGTAGTGTAGAGAAGGTTTTGCAGATGGGCTTCTTGCGGGCGGTTGTGCACCTTTTTGGCAACAATTGCTGATGGGGTAAGACAGTCGATTGTTGCCAAGGAGTTATTCTTGCAGAGTCCTCACTCAAGAGTTTCTCTTGCATAATCCCTTCTAACATAACAAGATCTTTCTGCCTTAGATCAGTTATGAGTTATGATCGTTCGTAACTCAAGTAGTGGATGGTGCACTATCAGAAGTTAATGAAACAATCAATAATTTGTGAATTTGTTGTCTACCAATATAATATTACTGCCGGTAGTCCCGATCGTAATAAAACATTCATAAAGGGTTAATTCACTTCCTCACCGAGTTACACAGATTACGGAACGCCGAATTATCGCGAATCTTGAGGGGGGGAGGGAAAACTAGACGCCAACGCAGTGTGGCCAGCCGTTGCTTTTGGGCTCTAATATTCAACTGCCCGGCTGTTGTCTCTGTGTCTTATTTATAGGCAGGTCAAGGAAGCTTCAGGAATTCTAGATGAATTGGATGTCAGTGCATTGAAAGTAGTTAATTTATTCTGTTGAACTTAGGGGGTTAGGGAGGGGGGTCTTTAATGTGGCGGTAAGTAACTTGTTATCTGATTTATTATCGTGGATATCTTAACTCTAGTATGAGGTACTAGTAGAGTTTATTTAGGCGGATTTGGTGAAGGTTTTTAG